>JANAVB010028397.1:15432206-15620998 GCA_029216955.1 Iris pallida
GCTGCAGCAGTAGCAGCAGCTACCTGGCAGCAGTGCTGCCAGGATTCCCCCCCCCCCTATTGGCTTTTAAGCCTACTAAACCCCCCCTTCACCATGTATATATAATATATAATTATTATATATATATTAATAATATATATATATTCTATATATATATATTATATATATATATATATATATATATATGTATTATATATGGTTAGAATCGTAGAGAAGAGTAGAAGAAGATTATGGAATGAGAAGTTAGGAAAGAATTAGAGGTTAGAAGGAAAGAATGAAAGAAGTTAGAAGAATAGGAAAAGCTAGAATAGGAAAAAGGGAAAACCGAGTTAGAGGGCGAAACGGAGCTCGGAGTATCCGATTGAGTTGAAACTTGGCGGGGCATGAATACGTGATTTAGATTTTGCGGGTAGGCTTCGGGTGGAATCGGGGTCGTAGGGCGCCGTATCGCGCCGTATCGGTGCGTATCTGAAATATTCAAGATTTTGACAACGGGCCGTATCATGGACCGAATGTCCACGTTACCTAGGTATTTTGATAGATATTATATGTATAGGCTAGTATCATACTACCCTAGGGAGATCGGGTCAAAATATCAAGCGTAGGTAGGCTAACTTGATAGTTGCCGAAGCTAGAATTTTACCCTTTTTAAGGGTAAAATAGGATATTGGCCTACGGCCAAGATATGAGTTTCGAAGTCCAAGATGGACTTGGATATGGGTTCTAGAGGTTGGTAATAGTTAGAAATAGTCGCCTAGACCTAATCTTGGCCCCGGTTGACCACGGTTGACTTTATGGACCAAAAGTCAACTATGGGTCAACGCTTTACCCAAATTAGTCCCGATTTTCATTAGACTTGTGTAGTTGACCAAAAGTCAACTATTAGTCATCATTGACCTAGGGTTGACCATGGTTGACCTAGAGTTGACCAGAGTTGACCAGAGTTGACCAGTTGACCAAAAGTCAACTGTAGGCTAACTCTTGATCCCGTTTGACTTTCTTCGACTTGTTTTGACCCGTGATGACTGGTATGACCTAGGATTAACTTGGTTAGGCTTAGATTGACTTGATATAACTTGATTTGACCTAGATTGACTTGACAGGACTTAGTGTGACTCAGTGAGACCTAGTTTGACCTAGATTGCATATCATTCATTGTAAATCATTCCTAAACTTGTTTAAACCTAAATTAACTTACAGTATCTCATATTTAGGTCTTCTGATACCGCTCTGAGCATTGATATACCATACAGCTCAGGATAGCAGGCGAGTACATTCACTGATAGTTTTCATTGTTTTGATATTTGCTATATCCGATTCAATCGTAGTGTCTTACTTGATTCTCAGACACGATAGTTCACGGACTAGTATTGTCGGATTCCTGTCATGAGATGTCATTCCTGGATTTCTTGGGATACTGGTACTTGCTTAGTCTTGATTCTCGTACTTGTATTGACGCCGATTCCTGAAGAGGACTTGCTTCCCTCTTTGGGAATCCCGCGTCATGACGTGCTATGTCCGGATCCGTATACTATTCGAAGAATAGGAAATATTATAGATAGTGTGATCAATGCCCATCTTGAGTTACTACTTGTATCATAGCTATACCCTCACCTCACGATGGGTATAGCCTGACCTGTGCTACTACTTGCTCCATAGCTTACCATCCCGGCCGGGCCGAGTCCACGTACTTGTAGCCGGTCGGCTGGAAGCCTGATTCTTGACCCATACCGATCACATTAGGCTATAATGTTTGAGGCACATTTTATATTTACTTTTCTTGTCATATATCATATTCTGTTCTATATTCAGTACTTTCTCACCATGCATGATATACAGTTACTCACATGCTCTACATGCCTTATATTGTACCTTGATTGGAGACTAAGTTCTGCTCAGGAGAAGAGTTACAACCCCGGTCCTTATTTGGTTTAAGGGTTGTAACTCGGCTTCCGAACGGTTCCCAAGTCTTCATATATCTTTGTCTTGTAGTTCATTATACTGTCTCTTATAGAACTTGTCAATTCACATGGAACTGCTGTTAGTGTTTGTACTTGCTCATTTTCCTGACAGGATACCGTTATGATATATTACAGATGATTCTGATGCGGACTGCTCGACCTATTATGGGCTCGAGTCAGATGGAGTAGCCTTAGATCGTGGCCTTATAGTAGAGCCACTAGATTTTGTACTTCCAGAGTAGTGTAGGTTAGCTAGGTTTGACTGGACTGTGATCCAGCTAGCTTATCAGACTGTAGTTCTATATTCTATTTTGATACCCTGTGATGTATATATCTGGGCTTGTATTGGACTCTGCACTTATTTACTCTTTCATCTATCATATGTCTTTCCTCTGAGCTATCTACCTTAGTTTTATTCTGTGATTGAGACTGTATTGATATGTCACCTCCATTCGGAGAGTATATACTGTACAGGTACATTTTAACTATTAGTCGTAGGTATTTATAGACGTTATATACAGCGTTCTACCGCCGATTCTGCGACGTAGGCTGGACGTACCCACGTGCTCGTGTCCCTCATAAGGGTGCGGGTCGTGACACATTTTTGTGGTGGCCCACGCAGGTCCAGTGTCGCAATTAGTGTGATCTCGTAATGGTGCTCGACTTAGAGTACTAATTACGAGCCTGCAATTAGGACGTAGGACCTAGGACATGATAGGAGTTTCTCAATCACACTTAGAAAATTTCTGATCTTTTGATTATCATGATTATTCATCTTGTATTAAATTAACTGTCCTTCTTTGATAATCTACTCATGTGCCATATTGATCTCTTTGTTTCAATTCGTCTCCAGGATGACGAAGACACATCCGCAAGCCTCTGGATCGAGTAGCTTGCCTGAGAGATCTGATCAGGCCGAGGAGGAGGTTCATGAGACTGCCCCCAGTGATTCTACTATTCCAGAGACCCAGGCAATTGCGCAGGGAGGTCTACCACCTCCACCCCAGAGGGTTACGGCCGTTCTTCCAGAGATACTGCCGCCACTACCACCGATACCGACGGATACACATCACATGTTCCTTCTCCTTCAGCAGATGATGGAGACACAGCGGACCCAGGCAGAGGCGTCGCAGCGCCAGTCGGAGGCGTCACACCGACAGATCGAGATGCTGAGACAGAGTATGGAGAACTCGCATCAGCTTCCCCTGGCAGCAGTAGAGAGAGTGGCACCGGGTACGGTGCAGGGCCCTACCGGCCAGCATCCGAGCCAGCAGCAGTCCAGGCCGGAGACAGTATTAGACTTCAGGAAGATGAGCTCCAGGGACTTCACAGGCACGGAGGGCATCCTTTACGCAGACGACTGGCTAGAGGATATAGAGCGGAGCATGGAGCTGGCAGAGCTTCCTAGAGCGCTTTGGGTTTCGGCCGCAGCCAGCCGATTCTTCGACATTGCGCTGACATGGTACCGTACAGATCCTCGTGCGTCGGTGAGAGGGCTGACTTGGGAGAACTTTCGGAGGCTCTTCAAGGAGAAGTTCTTCCCGGACGTGGCTCTTACAGTATTGGAGGGCCAGTTCGTGGGTCTAGTTCAGGGGAACTCGTCGGTGGACGAGTATGCAGCTGAGTTCTTCCGCCTTAGCAGGTTCGCTCCCGATATGATCCAGGATGAGGGACAGAAGGCTCGTAAGTTCCGCAGGGGACTTATTCATACAGTGCGCACCCGCACCTCGGGTCGCTGAGATGCGACGTTCGATTAGATACTGATGGACGTGCAGATCGCAGAGGAGGACTTCGGCCTCAGGCTGAAGAGGAGCGGAGATACTATAGGGGCGAGTTCCAGTACGGGACCGGCCAAGTGCCCCCACTTTCAGCAGCAGCAGCAGCAGAGGCCGTTCCAGCAGCAGCCTCTGTTGCAGATCCAGCAAGCACCGGCACGTGTCCAGTAGCATCAGGGTCAGGGCCAGAGGCAGACCCAGCAGTGTGCCTTCTGTGGGAAGACGGGGCACAGCAGAGACGTATGCCGGAGGAGGTTAGGCGCTTGCCTATTCTGCGGAGGGACCGACCACCAGCTGAAGGGCTGCCCTGCTCGGGCAGCCAAGGGAGGCCAGGACAGGGTGCAGCCAGCTAGAGGACCAGCGGTTCAGCAGAGGGGTCCTCCACTCCAGACCCAGCAGCAGCATTTTTTCCAGCACCAGAGGGGAGCACCCGCGGGCAGGGTGTTCGCTTTGGCAGCAGAGGAGGAGACAGAGCCCATGGGAGATGTTGTTGCAGGTCATATTCTCCTAGATTCTTTCCCTGCTTTCGCCTTATTTGATTCTGGGGCGACCCATAGTTTTGTGTCTGTTTCTTTTGCTCTGAGACACAATATCATTGCTGAATATATGGGTAGGACTTGCAAGATTATGACCGGGGGAGGTATTATCCTGGTTAATAATATTTGCAAGGGACGGAGAGTCACTCTGAGAGGCTGAAACTTGAGTGCGTGTCTGCTCGTAATGCCCCTACCGAGGTACGATATGGTACTCGGTATGGATTGGTTGAGCATGCACCATGCTAGCATTGATTGTAGAGGAGGCAGAGTTCTTTTTAGGACGCCGGGTGAGCCAGAGATCGAGTTTGCTCGAGGAGCAGCAGAGCCGAAGGCTGGTTTCTGTGGAGCTTTGTTGGCAGGGCAGGATTTGCCACATCCGTTGATTGCTGAGTTCTCGGATGTCTTTCCCGAGGAGTTGTCGGGGATGCCGCCAGACAGGGACATTGAGTTCTCCATAGACTTGGTGTCGGGCGCCGAGCCCATCTCGCAGCATGTCTATAGGGTGAACAACAGCGAGTTGATAGAGCTGAAGAAGCAAGTCGACGAGCTGCAGGACAAGGGGTTCATCAGATCCAGTTCTTTGTCCTGGGGAGCGCCAGTCCTGTTCGTGCCGAAGAAGGACGGTACGTCCCGCATGTGCATTGATTACCGGGCGCTCAACAACCTCACTATCAAGAATAGGTACCCTTTGCCGAGGATCGACGACTTGTTCGATCAGCTGAGTGGGACAAAGGTCTTTTCGAAGATAGATTTGAGGTCCGGGTATCACCAGCTGAAGGTGAGGCGGGATGACATTCCCAAGACGGCATTTCAGACTCGGTACAGCCAGTACAAGTTTACAGTGATGCCATTTGGGTTGACCAATGCTCCCGTGGTGTTCATGAACTTGATGAACAAGGTATTCCATCAGTACCTTGACAAGTTCGTGGTGGTCTTCATAGACGATATCTTGATCTATTCGAAGATGCAGGAGGAGCATGAGGAGCACTTGAGAGTTGTGTTAGAGACTCTGAGGAGGGAGCAACTCTATGGGAAGCTTTCGAAGTGTGAGTTCTTCTTAGACCAGGTGGAGTTCCTAGGTCATGTTGTGACCGAGCACGGGATTTCAGTAGACCAGAGGAAGATTTCGGCAGTGGAGTCTTGGTCTACGCCCAGTTCAGTTGTCGAGGTTCGGAGCTTTCTGGGTTTGGCTGGCTATTACCGGAAGTTCGTCCAGGACTTCTTACGGATTGCAGAGCCGATGACTAGACTCACCAGGAAGGACGTGGAGTTCGTCTGGACTGATGAGTGTCAGGCTGCATTCGATGAGCTGAAGAGGAGGTTGACTTCAGCTCCGATCCTGACTTTGCCATCTGGGTCAGGAGGGTTCTCGATCTTCAGCGATGCTTTCGGGAAGGGTTTAGGGTGTGTTCTTCAGCAGCACGGGAAGGTGATTGCCTATGCATCTAGGCAGTTGCGTCCTCATGAGAAGAACTATCCTACTCATGATCTGGAGTTGGCCGCGGTGATATTTGCTTTGAAGTTGTGGAAGCATTACCTGTACGGAGAGCGAGTTGAGATCTTCACAGATCACAAGAGCTTGAAGTACGTGTTCACTCAGAAGGAGTTGAACATGCGGCAGAGGCGGTGGCTGGAGCTGATGAAGGACTTCGATATATCCTTACAGTACCATTCGGGGAAGGCCAACGTAGTTGCAGATGCCTTGAGCAGGTATCCTGTTGCTATGTTCTTGACGACAGATCGTTATTTGTTGGCCGACCTGGATAGTTTGGGTATCGAGGTCATCATTCCGGGCATGGAGATCCAGATGTGGGGTTTGCAGATTCAGTCTGAGCTGATGGATAGAGTCAGGTCAGCGCAGTATGATGATGATGCCCTGAGGAGCATCATGAAGCAGGTGAGGATGGGCTTGCTTGACGATTTCTCTGTAGCCGAAGATGGGTCGTTGCGGTACGGTACTAGGCTGTGCGTTCCACGTGGAGAGCTTCGGGAGGAGGTTCTTCAGGAGGCGTATTGCTCTCAGTATTCTATGCATCCTGGAGCCAACAAGATGTATAGGGACCTGAGAGAGCACGTATGGTGGTATGGCATGAAGCGCGAGGTAGCTCAGTTTGTATCTCGTTGTCTTGTGTGTCAGCAGGTGAAGGCCGAGAGGCAGAGACCAGGTGGATTGCTACAGTCGCTACCCATTCCCGAGTAGAAGTGGGAGCACATCACCATGGACTTTGTATCTGGACTTCCACGGTCGCTAGGAGGGAAGGACGCGGTTTGGGTCATAGTTGATAGATTGACCAAATCGGCCCACTTTTTGCCTTTCAAAGTGGGTTTGTCTACGGAGAGGCTGGCTGAGCTGTATGTTCGTCAGATTGTGAGATTGCACGGAGTTCCAGTGAGCATAGTTTCAGATCGGGATAGCCGATTTACTTCCCACTTCTGGAGGAGTTTACAGGCTAGCTTGGGCACCTCGCTCAAGTTTAGTACTGCTTATCATACTCAGACAGACGGGCAGTCGGAGAGGACCATCCAGACTCTGGAGGATATGCTTCGCACATGTGTGCTAGATCTCGGGGGTTCTTGGAAGGACCATCTTCACCTGGTAGAGTTTGCTTACAACAACAGCTACCAGGCCAGTATAGAGATGTCACCATTTGAGGCTCTATATGGACGGAGATGCCGTACTCCTTTGTCTTGGAACGATGTTGGCGAGCGGGCGCTTCTTGGGCCAGAGATGGTTGTGGATGCGACCGAGAAGGTCAGATTGATTAGAGACAGACTCCGGGTGGCTCAGGATAGACAGCGGCATTGGACCGATAGTCGCCGGAGACCGTTAGAGTTCGAGGTTAGTTTTAGTTCTTGTCATGTTTGTTGTGATTGTTTGTTAGTTGTGTGTTGAGTTTTTGTCTTGTGTCTAGGTTGGTGACATGGTATTTCTGAGGATATCCCCGACACGTGGCACTATTCGTTTTGGCGGCGGTGGGAAGCTCAGTCCGTGCTACATCGGACCTTTCACCATCTTAGAGAGGATCGGTGCAGCAGCCTACCGACTGGACTTGCCTACCAGGCTCGAGGGAGTGCACAACGTGTTTCATGTATCTCAGCTGAGGCGGTACGTGGCAGATCCTAGCCATGTATTGGACCATTCAGCGATACAGGTGGGACCTACTCTCAGCTATCCAGAACAGCCGATGGAGATTCTGGATCGCAGGAAGAAGGTGCTCCGGAACCAGGTCATACCCTTGGTTCGGGTTGCGTGGAGGCATCACTCTCCAGGTGAGTCTACCTGGGAGAGGGAGGACGACATGCGGGAGCGTTTTCCTTATATTTTCGCGTCCTGAGGTATAAATTTATTTCCTTTAATTCTGTTTGTGATTTCCTGTGCTTGTTGTCTTCAATTTCGAGGACGAAATTTTTTTAAGGTGGATAGACTTGTCACCCTCACTTTTCCCAGTTAGGGGTAAAATGGTAATTTTTCATTTTATATTATTTTGAGAATTTTATTTCATGAATATTATTATTTAATTATTATAGGAGTCGGGTTCGAATTTTATCGCATTCCGAGTTAATTCGGGACCCCGGTGAATTTCGACTTGAGCTGTAATTAGCCTGTTAGCTAACCATGGCCCACCACACTAAAATTTTAGGGTTTAAGAGTTTGGACTAGTTCCCCATGAGTAATTTAGTTTAATTATGATTTTTATTTATTTTTAGCAACTTCCTAAACCTAATTTGAAATTTATTTAATATTAGGCTTAGGGAGGGGCAAACTTGTAATTTACAAGTGTCCCTCACACCCTCACCATGCCACGTCTGGCCGGCCCCTATAGGCACCCTCCCTCCACCTCTTTTACTTCATCACCAAGTAAAACTCTCTCTCTTCAATTCTTTCTTCCAACTTCTCCTTCTTCCTCTTCAACCTACAAATTAGGTAAGCTTAAATCTCTCCATTTAATCTTCTTTTTCATTTAGTTCATTCACATTAATTAGAGAGATGATCATCCTCTACCATTTGCCCACAAATTTGTAGGTTTTCCATAGAAAAATAGGTTAATGATTATTAGGATTTAATCATTTTGAGAATGATATATATATATATATATATATATATATATATATATATATATATATATATATATATATATATATATATATATATATATATATATACATGTGTATTTATGTGTGTGTATTTATATATGTATTTGTGTGTGTAGAAGAGGGTGATATTTGTGTCATGGGGATGGTGGTGTTGTGAGAGTGGTGTGTGTGTGTTTGTGTTGTGTGAGGATGTGTGTGTGTGTTTATATATATATATATATATATAGTTATATGAGTGTATTTATATATATACATGGATGTGTGTATATGGATGTGTGTATATGGTTGTGTGTGTGTTATATATATATATATATATTTAGAGGGATGGATAGATATCTAGATAGATTATAGATAGATATCTAGTTATATATATATATATATCGATATATATATATATATATATATATATATATATATATATATATATATATATATATATATATATATATATATATATATATATATATATATATATATATATATGAAGTGTATATATATAGCGAAGTAGAAGGAGATGAAGAAGAAGATGAAACCCAGCAGCAGCAGTAGCTTTGCTGCAGCAATAGCAGCAGCTACCTGGCAGCAGCTGCTGCCAGGATTTCCCCCCCCCCCCCTATTGACTTTTAAGCCTACTAACCCCCCCCCCCCCCTTCACCTATGTATATATATATATATATATATATATATATATATATATATATATATATATATATATATATATATATATATATATATATATATATATATATATATGTATTAGATATGGTTAGAATCGTAGAGAAGAGTAGAAGAAGATTATGGAATGAGAAGTTAGGAAAGAATTAGAGATTAGAAGGAAAGAATGAAAGAAGTTAGAAGAATAGGAAAATGCTAGAATAGGAAAAAGGGAAAAACCGAGTTAGAGGGCGAAACGGAGCTCGGAGTATCCGATTGAGTTGAAACTTGGCGTGGGGCATGAATACATAATTTAGATTTTGCGGGTAGGCTTCCGGGTGGAAATCGGAGTCGTAGGGCGCCGATATCGCGCCGTATCGGTGCGTATCTTGAAATATTCAAGATTTTGACAACGGGCCGTATCATGGACCGAATGTCCACGTTACCTAGGTATTTTGATAGATATTATATGTATAGGCTATTATCATACTACCCTAGGGAGATCGGGTCAAAATATCAAGCGTAGGTAGGCTAACTTGATAGTTGTCGAAGCTAGAATTTTACCCCTTTTAAGGGTAAAATAGGATATTGGCCTACGGCCAAGATATGAGTTTCGAAGTCCAAGATGGACTTAGATATGGGTTGTAGAGGTTGGTAATAGTTAGAAATAGTCGTATAGACCTAGTCTTGGCCCCGGTTGACCACGGTTGACTTTATGGACCAAAAGTCAACTATGGGTCAACGCTTTACCCAAATTAGTCCCGATTTTTATTAGACTTGTGTAGTTGACCAAAAGTCAACTATTAGTCACCATTGACCTAGGGTTGACCATGGTTGACCTAGAGTTGACCAGAGTTGACCAAAGTTGACCAGTTGACCAAAAGTCAACTGTAGGCCAACTCTTGATCCCGTTTGACTTTCTTCGACTTGTTTTGACCCGTGATGACTGGTATGACCTAGGATTGACTTGGTTAGGCTTAGATTGACTTGATATAACTTGATTTGACCTAGATTGACTTGACAGGACTTAGTGTGACTCAGTGAGACCTAGTTTGACCTAGATTGCATATCATTCATTGTAAATCATTCCTAAACTTGTTTAAACCTAAATTAACTTACAGTATCTCATATTTAGGTCTTCCGATACCGCTCTGAGCATTGATATACCATACATCTCAGGACAGCAGACGAGTACATTCACTGATAGTTTTCATTGTTTTGATATTTGCTATATCCGATTCAGTCGTAGTGTCTTACTTGATTCTCAGACACGATAGTTCACGGACTAGTATTGTCGGATTCCTGTCATGAGATGTCATTCCTGGATTTCTTGGAATACTGGTACTTGCTTAGTCTTGATTCTCGTACTTGTATTGACGCCGATTCCTGAAGAGGACTTGCTCCCCTCTTTGGGAATCCCGCGTCATGACGTGCTATGTCCGGATCCGTATACTATTCGGGGAATGGGGAATATTATAGATAGTGTGATCAATGCCCACCTTGAGTTACTACTTGTATCATAGCTATACCCTCACCTCACGATGGGTATAGCCTGACCTGTGCTACTACTTGCTCCATAGCTTACCATCCCGGCCGGGCCGAGTCCACGTACTTGTAGCCGGTCGGCTGGAAGCCTGATTCTTGACCCATATCGATCACATTAGGCTATAATGTTTGAGGCACATTTTATATTTACTTTTCTTGTCATGTATCATGTTCTGTTCTATATTCAGTACTTTCTCACCATGCATGATATACAGTTACTCACATGCTCTACATGCCTTACATTGTACCTTAATTGGAGACTAAGTTCTGCTCGGAAGAAGAGTTACAACCCCAGTCCTTGCTTGGTTTAAGGGTTGTAACTCGGCTTCCGAACGGTTCCCAAGTCTTCATAAATCTTTGTCTTGTAGTTCATTATACTGTCTCTTATAGAACTTGTCAATTCACATGGAACTGCTGTTAGTGTTTGTACTTGCTCATTTTCCTGACAGGATACCGTTATGATATATTACAGATGATTCTGATGCGGACTGCTCGACCTATATGGGCTCGAGTCAGATGGAGTAGCCTTAGATCGTGGCCTTATAGTAGAGCCACTAGATTTTGTACTTCCAGAGTAGTGTAGGTTAGCTAGGTTTGAATGGACTGCGATCCAGCTAGCTTATCAGACTGTAGTTCTATATTCTATTTTGATACCCTGTGATGTATATATCTGGGCTTGTATTAGACTCTGCACTTATTTACTCTTTCATCTATCATACGTCTTTCCTCTGAGCTATCTACCTTAGTTTTATTCTGTGATTGAGACTGTATTGATATGTCACCTCCATTCGAAGAGTATATACTGTACAGGTACATTTTAACTGTTAGTCGTAGGTATTTACAGACGTTATATACAGCGTTCTACCGCCGATTCTGCGGCGTAGGCTGGACGTACCCACGTGCTCGTGCCCCTCATAAGGGTGCGGGTCGTGACAAGAACCTTGCACGAGATATGGTGTACGACGCGGCAGGGCCTAATTTTAATCCGGAGGATCCTAATCCCGAGGCGAAGGAGTTCTATGATATGTTTCAGGATGCTGAAACTTCTTTATATCCTGGTTGTGATCCATATTCCGTACTGTCAGTGTCGATGCGGTTGTTGAACATAAAGTCCGATTTTAACTTGCCACAAATTTGTTATGATCGGATAACACAACTAATGAAGGAGGTGTTACCGAAGGAATCAAAAGAGCTTCCAAAAAACTTCTATAAGTCGAAGATGATGGTCCGATAACTGGGACTGGGGTACGACAAGATAGATTGTTGTTGCAACGGATGCATGTTGTACTACAAGGAGAACGAGGATATAGAAAGTTGTCGCTTCTGTAATACGGATCGTTACAAGGAAGTCAGGGGAAAAGGAAAGTCAACTAGAAAATGACGTCCTTACAAGTATACTTGTCGATCACGAAGCGCTTGCAGAGGATGTATATGTCTCAGAATACAGCAGAACACATGACGTGGCACAACGAAGAACGCACAAAGGACGATGGAGAATTGTCACATCCTTCGGATGGAGAGGCGTGGAAATATTTCGATTTTCTCCATCCAAATTTTGCTACAGAGCCCAGAAATGTACGCATGGGGCTATGTTCTGATGGATTCGCCCCTTTCGGGCAGTCGGGATCTCAATACTCCTGCTGGCCGGTCATTCTGACCCCTTAAAATCTGCCACCATGGATGTGTATGAAGACTCCTTATATGTTCTTGACAGCTATCATACCGGGTCCCAAAAATTCGACGAAAAATATCGATATATATTTACAGCCGTTGGTGGATGAGCTAAAACAGCTGTGGGAGATCAGCGTCACGACGTATGATATTTCCAGGAAACAGAACTTTCAGATGAGAGCTTCACTGATGTGGACAATCAATGATTTTCCCGCATACGGTATACTGTCGGGATGGAGTACTCACGGCACCCTGTCTTGTCCGATATGCATGCAAAATAGTAAGGCGTTCTGCCTTAAGCATGGAGGAAAAACTTCTTTCTTTGATTGTCATCGTCAATTTCTGCCCGCGAGTCATCCTTAGAGAAAGAACAAGGATGCATTCAGAGCTGGAAAACAAAAATTTTCTCATCCGCCTGCCAGATTGTCGGGATACGATATTTGGGAAGATGTAAAGAATTTGCCCACTGTAATGGAAGATCCATCGAACAATCGTGTCGATGGGTTCGGACAAACCCATAACTGGACCAAACGGAGTATCTTCTAGGACTTGCCTTATTGGAAAGATAATCTTATAAGGCATAATCTTGATGTTATGCATATCGAAAAGAATGTGTTCGATAATGTCTTCAATACCGTCATGGACATTAAGGGAAAGACGAAGGACAATCCAAAAGCAAGACAAGACATTGCCGAGATATGCAAGCGTCCTTATCTGAACTTGATACAAAGGGGAGCTGCTGGACAATTAAGTAAGCCGATAGCACAATACACATTGAGCAAGGAAGATAGATTAATAATCTGCAAGTGTGTATCTACTTTAAGATTTTCCGACGGCTATGTGTCGAATTTGTCTAGATGCGTTGACCTCAATGAACGCAAGCTAACGGGAATGAAGAGTCATGACTGCCACGTGTTTATGGAAAGATTACTGCCCATTGCTTTGAAAGAGTTGTTGCCTTCTGCTGTATGGGTTCCGTTGGCCAAACTATCAATATTTTTTAGGGATATTTGTTCAACTAAGTTGACTATGCAACACATGGTTGAACTTGAGGAGAAGATTATCTTAACAATTTGCAAGTTGGAGAAAATATTTTCTCCTGGCTTCTTCGACAGCATGGAGCATCTACCGATTCATCTAGCATACGAAGTCCGTGTCGGTGCATCTATTCATTATCGATGGATGTACCCATTTGAAAGGTACATAAATATCGATATAATTTAAGCTGAATTTCAGTGGGTTTTAAAATTCTTTCTTAATTCTCAAGATAATTTGTCTTTCTAGATACCTACACCATCTAAAGAAGAAAGTTAGCAACAAAGCTCATATAGAGGCTTCTTAATGCGAAGCATATCTTATCGAAGAGGTGTCAAACTTCTGCTCCATTTATTTCGATACTCATGTTAAAACAAATCGAAATAGACCTCAAAGGAATGACGAGGACGTTGAGGATGGAGAAAGATTCAATGTAAGGGGCAAGCCTGTTGGGGCTAGTAAAAGACGGTGGTTGACAGACGACGAGTATGATGCCGCTCACCGATATGTCTTGTTAAACTGTGACATACAAGAAGTGAGAGATTTGGAGAAGTAAGTCAGTACACTTGTACTCGTTATAATCTCGAATTTGATGAAGTAAGTGACTACACTTATATATTCTTATTTTCTCTAATAGTGTATTTAGAGATGAAGTCAAAATGAGGAGATCCGATATTACCGATGAGGGACTTCAAAGAGAGGTTGATTGTACATTTCCGTCATGGTTTCACAAATACGTAAGTAACTGTGATTATAATTGAGATTATTAATATATAATCTGAAACATTTAAATTATAAATATTTGTTTACAGGTTTTATTGCCTGAAACAACACTCACTCATGAGAGTGTTCGTTATCTGGCACTGGGACCGAAGAATCAAATAAAGACTTGGCCAGGCTATGTCGTTAATGGCTTCAGGTTTAAGTCAACTCAGAATGCTATAAATGTCGAATTTATCAATGACGGCATCAATACCAAGGATTTTGGTGTTTGCATAAGAGACACCGTCTATGACGATGAGCCGGACTTTGACTATTATGGAGTGCTTCGAGATATTGTAGATTTACAATATACTAGCCCATATGATATGCATATTGTGATGTTCAAATGTGAGTGGTTCGATACGACACCAAATATCGGTTGGAGAATCGATAAACAATTTGGATTCGTCGATATAAATGATCGCAGGAGGTATAGAGAGTCCGATACATTTGCGATAGCAAATCAGGCTGTTCAAGTCTACTATACAAGCTACCCAAGGCGTCGTAGAGATCGATTTGACTGGTGGGCAGTCTGCAAGATTAAATCTAGAAATACATTCAACGTTGGAGACTCAGCATACCAAGAGGACCAGATCGAAAAGTCCCAATACTTGGGACAACACTCAGATACAATGGATGTTGAAGATATTGTTGAGGAAAATAGAGGGGAGGAAGAGGTTGATACACAAGACTTAGCTGTCAACCGGGGGAGAAAGAGGCATCTTGTCCCAAATTTTGAGGCAGAAGAAGAAGAAGAAGAAGAAAAAGAAGAAAAATTTGATGGGGATGAGGATACAGATGAAATCGACGATGAAGATAAGGATGAGGATGAGGATAAGGAGGATGATGATGAAGACGAGGCCGAGGATGAGAACGAAGACGATGATTAGGTTAAATATTATTGTATATTAAAAACACTTCCAATTACGTGAATTAAGTTTGACCTTATAAAAGCAATTACGTGAATTCATGTTTTTTTCATTCGATTATTTACTTATTGCAGATGGCACTCCTAGTCTTTTTCGTCGCGGCGGCACTCGTCTCCCTACTGGTGGTATGTATTAGTTTAGTTTTTTATATCCATTTACACTTTTATATTGTTAATTATGTTTATGTGTTCTATTTACAGGTCATGATGGCTGGCCGTGGTCGTGGTGCTGGTCGTGGTGGTGGTGGTGGTGGTGCGGGTCGTGGTCGTGGTCGTACTGGTGCTGGTGGTCGTGGTCGCATTCAAAGTTCTCGGGATGTGACCCCATCGAGCGAGCCCGACCCGGAGAGTACCCCGGGCACAGACGCATCCCGCCCTCGATCGACCACTTCATCGAGGCATGAGTCCGGATCTGCTAGCGGATCCGTTCCGCTATCGGAACCACCAGCAGCGGATCCACCAGGGGATGCCCAGTTACTGCACAGTGGGCCCCGGAGTACCTCCATACTCGGTTCCATCCGGTTACTGGGGAGTACATACGCGGACCCACGGATCCTCCGACGGCACCAGAGTGGCCGAGAGGCGAGTTCCGACGAGAGCTATGGCCCGCGGGGACCTCGTAAGTAAATTTAAGTTAATTTATTAAATTTCTTTCATTTATTCAAGTTAATAATCCAGTCGTTTCTTCTTTGTAGGTTTTTTCCGTTTAATGTTGGCAGGGCCCTTGGAGAAATTATCAGGGCTAACTTCCACGGTCCCTACCTCAACTTTTCGTCGGTGCCGCCAAACGTGCAGTACGTCTGGCTCGACGAGTTGAGGGTATATATCTATATCTTTTAGTTAAGTCTATGTGATTCTTTAATCAACCATTTTTTAAATTACGTGATAATTAATTTTTTGTGTTAGACAACGTACTGGTGGCCCCCCCCCATCGCGAGGAGGGGATCCGCAGGACCTACAGAAGCGCTTGCTCGAAGAAGATACGGGATATGATCCTCATGACCTAAAAATGGGGCATACGAGGCAGAATTGGATCCGGCAGGAGTATTATGAGGACCTCTTAGGCATGATGGATACCCCTACGTACAAGAAAAAATCGGAGAAGGCGAAGGTGAACCGATCTGCCGCGGGCCTTCATACGGGGAATCAAGGTCCCACGCAGCGACACTTGCAGATCTGGTGAGCAACCGTAAATTTATTTCACTATCGAATTAGGTATTATTAATTAAAGGAGTTAATTAGTTTCTACGAAAATTTTGTATGCAGTCCCAACGGGCGGTGAAGGAGGGAAGGGCGTCAGAATCGGTCACCATGTACGACGTGTTCCAGTATACGCACAAAAGACGGAAGGACGGGAGCTTCGTCGACGAGAGGGCCAAGGAGACTGATGTAAGTACTTATGTTTATGAGATTAACGTTAGAATTAAAAGTATTCGGACTATAACTTAGGTAAACTTAGGATTCACACTAAACTTAGTGAAACATAGGATTTAGATTACAACTTAGGTAAATCTTATAATACAAACACATTCATTTCATAGGCTGCATATCGTGAGGCCCTTAGTCGGGCTCAGTTAATCGACACCGAGGATGTCGGTGAAACGACGCCCTTCCGAACGCCCTCTTCTTTGGCCACTCGGAACGACTTGTTCGTAGATACCGTCGGCGGCTTTAAGAAAGGGTTCCTGTACGGAGTCGGCTCCCTAGGACCATTGCATATGGCGACGCAGAAATTTTCACCGACACCGCCTCCTCCCGTGGCCCGGGCAGACGATGATGTTAGGTCGCAGCTTACGCAGCTGCACGAGGCGGTGTCGTCCTTGCGGGAGCAATTTGCCACGTACTTTCCGCCTGCGTCTGCTGCTGCCGGTCCGTCTGCTGCTGCCGGTACGTCTGCTGATGGTGCTCGTCCGTCTTCTACTGGTCTGTCGACTGCAGGTGTCGGTCCGTCTTCCGTGGGCCATCTTTTTTCAACCCTGATGCCCCTGTGGTACCGCCTACGACTGTGATGTCACTCCTGGATCTCATGTCCGCAGAGCAGCTATGCCGACTTTCGAGCAGTGTCTACGATGGCTTGCCTCCGTACCTTATGGAGGAGTATATTCGTCGGTCGCATATGGGATTACCACCACCAGACAATCGACCTCCTCCTTCTTAAAATATTGTATTAAGAAAATTTGGATTATTTGTGAGAGCTTTGAACTAATTGTGCTATAATCGGCTTATAGCACCGGATATTATGTTACTCTTTAGGATAATTGATATTTATTTTCTATTAATTTGGTTTGGTCTGTGATTCTTGGATAATTTGTGTGCATTAAATTCGTATGTGCATATTTGGTCTATGTGATTCTTGGATAATTGGTGTGCATTATATATTGGTTTGGTTTATGCATATATTTGTGAACAGAGAAAGTGCTGCAATTTTTTCCCAAAAAACTCAGTTAGCGACGGACTAGTGACCGTTTAGCAACGGATAATCCCAGTTGTCGACGGTTCGTCGACGGATTAGCCGTCGCTATCTGGAGTTTTTAAAGTGTTTCCAGGTAGCGACGGATGCTCGACGGATTATCCGTCGGCAAGGTTCTGGTGGTATAAACTTCGACGAAATAGCGACGGCCTATCCGTCGCCAGGGCGACTGATAATCAGCCGCTAAGCAGTCGCTCGCTATAGCGACTGCTTTGCGACAGACTATCCGTCGACATGGTTCTGGAAATGCCTGACATTTCCAGAACCATGGCGACGGATAATCAGTCAGTAATCCGTCGCTGTGGCGACGTTGTAGCGACGGATTAGCGACTACTCTTCCGTCGCCATGGTACTGGAAATGCCAAGCATTTCCAGAACCTGATCGACGGATAGTCCGTCAGCACGTCGTCGCTAATCCGTCGTTCGTTACCGACGAATACCGACGGATGAGCGACAGAATGATACGCTCTGATACGCTGTTACGACGGGTTACCGACAGAATTTTACGTCGCTATTGTCTGCACAGTTCAGTACTTAATAGTTGAAATGGACGACAGTCCGTCGAAAATGCGTCGTTAATGCTTCGTATTGTGACGTCGACAATCCGTCGCTATTTCGTCGTTTGGCGATAACTTAGCGACGGACCGTTATTAGCGACGAGGTGATTGCCGACGGATGTTTTTGGCCAAAATCCGTCGGTCATCGGTCGCTATTCGTAATTATCGTCGGTTTAGCGACGGATGGGGCCGTCGCTAAAACGATAAATTTTGGTAGTGAATACTGAAGGTATTCAATGCTCCAGGAAAGCCATCGGGTAAAATGAAGAAGAGATATCTGAACGATGATGAGCTAAGGGCTTCTTAGGTGTATGTATTACTCAACTGCGACGAGGAGAAAGTAGAAAAATTGGAGGAATAAGTAAATAATACGTCTACATTATTTTAATAGTGTTGATTATTATATTATTACATTAATTGCACGATGTTGTTTTCAGCATATTTAATGATGATGTGAGGTCAGGTAGGCCACACATAACAGAAGAAGAACTAGAACAAGAAATGAGGCATTATTTTCCATCATGGTTGAGTGCATATGTAAGACTTCAGAACTCTGTAATTACCTTTCTGTATATGCACTTGATTGAGAATGAGCTTAATTGCTTCTTTCGTGGTATTTAGGTCGATCGTCCATACGCAAGACTTGAGAATGAGTCTATTAGAACGCTAGCCAAGGGACCAATTTATGCTGCAAAAATATGGCCAAGCTACTGTGTTAATGGGTTTAGGTTCAAGTCAACAACTTGCCCGATCAGAGACAACTTTGTGGATCTCGTCTCCACCAAAAACAGCTGTTTGTGTATCAGATCTTCGAACTACAAAGATGTTGATGTGGGCAACGATTTTTATGGCGTGCTACGGGAGATCGTGGAGCTGACATATAGTTATGAAATAGAGCCTGCTAAGATTGTGTTATTCAGGTGTGATTGGTTCGATCCGATTAAAGGTCAAGGTTGGAAAGTAGACAAGCACGGTCTTGTTGATATAAACTATCGGCGTCGATATCAAGCATATGAACCATTTGTCCTATCAAGTCAGGCTCAGCTCGTGTACTTCACAAGTTATCCTAAACGGGGAACAACAAGGTCGGACTGGTGGGCAGTATGCAAGACCAAAGCTAGAAATACCTTTGAGGTTGACGATATAGCTTATCAACAGGATGAACTACCTCTTGTAACAAATATTATAGAAGTGGACACGACGGAAGTTCCTCATTACACATCTAATTGTGTAGAAGAAGTAGAATTATCTGAAGAGGAAGATGCAGATGAAAGTGAAGATGTAGATGAGGAAGAAGAAGAAGAAGAAAAAGAAGTAGATGAGCTAAACGAACTAGATGAATTTTCAGAAGAGGATTAAATCTGTACGTTTGTTTTGTCATCATATTTGACACTTTAGTGACACTTCTATCATATAAATCTGTGACACTTCAGTGACACTTTATTGACACTTTTATCTAGACTATGATATTTTTCAAAAATCTGTGATGTGTATCATATAAATATGTATTTTTATTTTATTGTCATATGTTATTATCAGGTATGACTAGATCAGGAGGACGATGCGGAGGATTTTACATTAGGCAGTCCCGTCAGCCTCGGCCTGAGGATGGAGAGGGCAGTTCCGTACCCTCATCCTCATCTCCGAGTACGCCAGTGTACCGTTCTGTTCCCGGTCCATTATCGGGACAGGGCAGTTCCAGCAGGTTGGCGACTCCTCCCTCGTCGTCCAGCCTTCCTGATCCCGCGTCCAGCATCCCTGATCTCCTGTCCAGCATTCCTCCTGTCGACGGCTCTATGGAGGGAGCCCACGCCGAGCATATGGAGGACGGCGATCAGACTGATCCTGCCCAGGCAGGAGGTGAGAGCGACCCTCCATGCGCTCTCCCGGACGAGACGCGTATGAAGATTTGGACGGACGGGCCTATAAAGTAAGTTAATTAATTAATATATATTTCTCAAATGATTATATGTACATATATATTCATGAAAAATTATTATTGTACAGATATCGGCCTTCTGCAGTACAGAGACAGCTGGGGGTATTTCTGAGGCAGAACTATGGTGGGCCTTGGATTAACTACTCAGATGCTCCCGCAGATAGGAAGGCCCTTTGGTTCGCCCACTTCAAGGTAAAAATTTTGTTTATTTTTAAATTTTAATAATCATTTGTGTATATTATACAACTTTTGTATTTTACTTCTTGTAGAGGACCTATTTCTATCCACCACACCGGGCGGCGAGGATCGAGGACCAATTTTCTGCCGTCGCAACCAAGCTCATCCGTGATGCGATCGACGACCAGAAGCATCGTGATCGCGCCGGACAGCCGATCCATGGTTGGATCACGCCAGATCAGTGGGCTGCGATGAAGGCTAGATTCAGCGAGCCCAAGTACCATGAGCGGTCTGAGAAGGCCAAGGTGGCGCGGTCGAGCGCCGGTAAGTGGTGTGGTGGCTCCATTCCGATGACGGAGCATTTTTGTCGTCTGGTACGTTTCCTATGACGGACATTAATTTATATATAGTTCTATAGAATGTTTAATACTAATAATAGATAATATATTTTAACATGTAAAAAAGGGTGAGGACCCGAACATGGTGACCGTCTTCCTGGTCACCCATCGGAGGGCTGGGGAGTTCATTGACGAGAGGACGACGCAGGCATATGTACGTTCTATTCTTTATATTAATTTACTATAACTTAGAAAATATGAAAATAGATATCAATATAGACTTTAGCAAACACTTACACGTTAGCAAACATGTTCTAGGCCGAGTTTGTTCGGCTACAGCAGGAGGCGGCTGCTGCTGCTAGTGCGCCAGCAGAGGGAGGGGCTGGTAGTTCCTCCCAGCCGCCTACAGCTCCATCGCAGGACGAGCTCTGGATGACCGCCGTTGGCGGTCTTCAGAAGTGTACGTACTACGGTATGGGATCCTACGGCGCGTATTTGGCTTCGGAGTCATCCCGGGCCCCCACTGTCAGTGCGCAGTCTCCGGCTTCGCAGGCGTCGTCACGAGCTGAAGATATTCGTCGTCAGATCGAGGAGCTGCGTCGCGAGTTGCAGCAGCAGATTTCTGATGCGATCGAGCGACGATCCGACCCTCCGATCGTCACCGAACGATTTGATACGGTCGAGCGCAGTATACAGGAGCTGATGAGTCTGCATCAGGCTACAGCTGCCAGCTTGCACACGCTCACCGAGTCTACACAACGCACAGAGCTTAGACAGGTCGAGCTGGAGGGATCGCAGAGGAGCATGTCTGCCTCACTCACTCAGGTTTCTGTTTCGCTTGAGACGAGTACTCAGAGGGTGGTGAGTACCCTTGCTGTGTATGGTGAGCGACTGCGAGAGCTGGAGCAGATACGTCCTTCCGGTCCATCGACGGCGCCGACTCCAGACACTGTACTGCCTCCGGCGCCGACTCCAGACATTACACTGCCTCCTACTGCCCCTACGGTGCAGCTCACCCAGGAGCAGTATGACTACATTCTATCCCAGTTGTGCGGCAGGGGTCCGCATTGATTTTATTGATTTTTTTATGACTTTTATGTATTGGCCCTATGGGCAAATTATTTATTGGTACACTTTCGTTTATACACTTGGTGGGAGACTTTTTATCATCTTCCATTTTTATTTGACTCTATTGGGTGTTTGTGAGGATGTGTCTGTGATATTTACTTTGCACTGCCTCTTATTTTTATTGTGATATTTACTTTGTGATATCTGCGACGGGGATGACAAATATACCTACGCTGGGTTATAAGCGATGATCTGATATACAAAGGAGGTGCTGCCGAAATTTTAAAAAAATATAATATGTATTTTTGTGATGATGTGTGTCTGTGTTTACAGTGAATGTGAAATGCAGTGTTCGGAAACATCGACAGTTTCGATTACTGTTGTATGTTTTATCTTGGATAGAAAGAGCAACAGTTCAGGGTGTACTTCTGAGAGCTTCATTTTCACGTCCTTCACTTTCTCCGGACGTCGTAAAGGTTTCCGAGAAGGTGAAGGACGTGAAGAGGAAGCTCTGAGAAGTGCACCCTAAACTGTTGCTATTTCTATCCAAGATAAAACATAGAACAGTAAGCGAAACTGTCGATGGTTCGAACACTGCACTTCACACACACTATAAACACAGACACACAGCATAACAAAAATAGCAATTATATTTTTTTAAATTTTTTTTATAATATCTGCGACGTATAGCGACGTTCTGCGACGTACAGCGACGGAAGGTAGACGTCGCTATACGTCGCTAAATAGTGACGTAACGTCGCTAGACGTCGCAAAACTGCTGACGTGGGCTGAGGGCGTACGTCGCTAACGATGTCGCTAGGCGTCGCTAAATTGTCCACGTGGCTGCCATGACATGTCATCATATATAAAGTTTACAGCGTCGCAAAGTGGTCGCTTTACGTCACAAATTTGGCGACGTAACGTTACGTCGCTATCTGTCACCAAATTTGCGACGTATAGCGACACTGGATGTAGCGTCGCAAATAGCGACGTTTTGCGACTAAAGTGTCATCTGCGACTTGCCTATAAGCGACGTCAAAGTTTCGTCGCTAAATACGTCGCAAATAGATTTTAGCGACGTATTTTTCTTATTTAGCGACGTCTTCTGACGTCGCTAAAATGGGTTATTTTAGTAGTGTTAATTCTTCTCTTCATTCTCAAATTTTCAGACCGTTGAAGGAGAATAAAGGCTCATGGTGAGCTCGGTTCACTGAATAATTTTTCCATGATATCCTGGATTTTGTATGTTGTTCCGAGTACCGAAAGATGAACATAGGGTCGAGATTTCATGTTTATGCAATTTGAACATCAATAATATTCATCATGAATTACTGAACCATGTCATTTTGGAAGAAATGGTATGGTTGTTCAAAACAAAAATGGATGTATACTTGAACACATCAGGCCTTGTGATGGAGTGCCAAAAATAAACATCTTCTCCATGACCTCCGGCGACGGACCTCCGATGGGTCTCCACGAATCCGCCGGGGTGCACCAGCTTCAGAACTCCATGCTTCCTACTCATGGGCTCGTCCTAAGTCACTCAAAAGTTTTCAGAAATTTAAGTTAAATGGACTCAAATATGTCAGGACATGGAATGGATAAGCAACCGATTTTGAGCTCGTCTTAGTTTATTTCTGGAGTAGGGTCCAGTAAGTGTCTGACTAAGGACAAGACACGGACGCGACACCCTTCTCCGAAAGCAATGAAGACTGCTTAAGAGTCTCACGAGAAGAGGTTCTTTGTTATAGGGATTTTACTATGTTCACGTTTGCTACAGATGATGGTGATATTTTCCTATTGTTGGAAATGAATCCTAATTGATGCCTACTTAGCACCCATCGGTTTACCTAACCTACGATTCGAGCTTGGACCGACCTCGGACTCGGTGTAAGTGTGTAAGTGCAACGTCCAGTTGTTCCCTAAGGAGCTCCTTCGGCTCCTGCACAAAAGATGCTATGATCGGGTAGAGTGCTCGGTCGGTTGTCTCCTAGATGACGAAATGAGCAGTCAAATTAAAGAAAAGCTAAATATGGAAGGTAATTGAGGAAAAAAAAATTATACATGTCCCGTCAGGCCCTTAGGTTATTTATAGTCACGTGCACGTGTGTGACACGTAAGAAGAAAAAAAAAATTTCTGATATTGTTGAAAAAATAGTTTAAATTAAAATTCGCTATAGATATGATTAGAATATATTTTAACTTGAATTTGGTATAAATATGATTATATTTTAATTAGATTTTGTTGTAGATATACGTAGTTAAGATATTACATACGATATTATCTGGTGTATTTAGTTTTTTCTAGTACTAATTTGATGGGATTAGTAATAATCGAAAAGAGATTATGAAGTAGTAGCGATCTCGATATAATGCATAAAGTTTGTAATATTTACTGTGCTTGTTATTAATGAAAGTTGGGTAAAGTGTAAAAAATTTCTCGTTAGATTATCGACTTTTGCATAAAAAAAATCTCATGCTCTTAAAATTCATTAAAGTATAAAATCTGCTCATTATGTCCCCTTTCTGTTAACTGGTATTAAGTTGGATATGTAATGACCATTTTATCCCTTTTTCACTCTTTTCTCCCCCTCTCTCTCCGGTGGTGCGGGGAGGAGGAGGAGGAGGAGGAGGAGGAGGGGGGCGGGAGGAGACGCGGAAAGGAGGACTCTCTCCTCCTCCCCCCCTCCCCCTCTCTCTCTCTCTCTCTCTCTCTCTCTCCGATGGTGCGGAGAGGAGGAGGAGGGGGGCGGGGAGGAGACGGAGGGGGGGCTGGCCGGCGGAAGGGGGGAGGGTAGGGAAGGTGGGGGGGCTGGTAGGGCAGGAGGGAGGGTAGTTTAGGTATTTAAAAAAAAAAATTTCATTAACGGCCATTTCTAACGTCCATCTGACCTTTTTGAGCAAGTCGTAAATTGCGGGGGTCTTTATTTGCTAATTTTGGCTAATAGGTCTTTCTATGCAAGAGGCAAAAATCTAACGAGGGTTTTTTTACAATTTACCCATGAAAGTTTCGCTGGAGTGCTTCTCTAGTCTAAAAAAATGGTGGTGTTATTGATACTCCTAAAAGGTCAATCTTGCACTCCTTAATTTTCTATCGTTCAAATTTTAAATCTATCACTGCATGGGTGGAGTGCAGGATGACATTTTATGAGTGTCAATAATGTTAATACAGTGAATGATAGAAAATTAAACACGGGATGACATTTTAGGAGTGCTAATAACTGCATCCGGAAAAAATCAAGCTATAGGCCCTTGTTCCTTGGATTATCCAACACTTTATTCTGAAGAAAATCGTCCGAAACAAATGCTTTAGCACACACAAAATAACCAATTTATTCATCTGTAGTTGAAGAATTACATTACATTACATTATACTCTTCTTAGTTTATCACAAGAAGAAGTTAAGGAATTAAATGAACAACAAATGTAGCAAAAATTACAACATATCGGTCATTACAAAAAAACAATATCTAGCAACACACTCTTGAGGAGGAAAACCTCAGAGGTGAATTGGAAGACTTATGGCTGTTAGCAGTGGACCACCTAGAGCAGGTGCCGCCGGCTTGCCGCGTCCCATGGAGAACCCGCGTGTTCCGTCGGGCATTCTGGGTACCCGTGGTGTCGGTTTCCCCGGGCTCTCGCACTGGCCAACCACGCCAGGTCGTGGGGATTGAGACAGGAGCCCGCGCGCGCTGTGGCTGTGCACTAGCCCATGGGACTTTGTTCGGCCTCTGCCCCAGCTTTTCTTCTGAGTGCTCTGGTTTTCTTCCGTCTGTGAAGATACAAATTTCTTTGTCAGATCATTCAACATACTACTAGGTTGGCAGTATCGGTATCGGAATGGGTATCTGACCCTTCTTATGAGTATCGGTATCGATAGTATCGGTGGTTTCAGATCGGAGTATCGGATTTTTTTGGTATCGTAAAACAAACAATTATTGATAAATTATTAAATTTTTAGATTTTTTTTAATACTTTTAGGCATAATTTTTAGAATTTTTGTGTTGTTTCTTACTAATTTTGAAATTAAATGAAATAATAGTCACTTTGCCGATTCGATTAACTATTATAGATAAGTTTTCTTCTTTTACATGCTTTTACAACTTCACTATATGTTTTTACGACTTTAACATGCTTTTACACCATAGCTGATTAGTCTTTTCATTCAATGTTCTTTGTCGAATTGACCGAAAAAGAGATTTTCAGTATCAGTCAGTAGTGGTATCAGTTAATATCGGATTGGGACATTGCCAAATCGTATCAGTATCGACCGTATTGATAAATTATTAAATTTTTAGATTTATTTTATACTTTTAGGCATAATTTTTATAATTTTTTGTGTTGTTTCTTAGTAATTTTGAAATTAAATGAAATACTAGTCAATTTGCCGATTGGATTTACTATTATAGATATGTTTTCTTCTTTTACATGCTTTTACAACTTCCCTATATGTTTGTACAACTTTAACATGCTTTTACACCATTGCTGATTAGTCTTTTTCATTCAATTTTCTTTGGCGAATTGACCGAAAAAGAGATTTCCAGTATCAGTCAATATCGGTATCAGTCAATATCGGATTGGTACATGTCAACTCGTATCTGTATCGACCGTATCGGATCGTTATCGGTTGATACTGCAAACTATGCATATTAGTAGTAGAGTTAAAAGAGCTATATATGTGCGTCTAGCAACTTACATTTTGTTCCAGTAGTTGCTCTATACGCAGCGAGTACTGTGATCCTGATGTCTGAGAGGTGGGCGACGTCTGAGAGACGGGTGACTGATCATCCTCAGAATTCATATCGATTGGGTCGAGTTCTGATCGTTTGTTTCTCATTACTGATCTTGGCTGGAAAAAACAACATCAGTAGAAGTTACAGTCAATAGTGTAGCAAAGATGGTTGCAACCGTTTTGCACTCATGAAATCTACAACCAACAAAGGGACAATGAGGATCTTGAAATTTCTCAAGGCATACTTACCGAGCGTCTGAGCATTGATCGGACTGTAATTCCCTTTCTCCATTTCCTCTCATCATTTAGTTTCTCAACCTGCTCAATATCATTAGTTTATGTTTGAAATAGTGATAACTTGATATTTGTGAATTGTTCAACAGGAAAAAAAAAATGTAGTTCATGAATGAAAAAGAAGAAAAGGAACTCACTGCCTTGTCAGCTTGGTCCGATGTCTCGTACTCCACAAGCGCATGCAACTTCAGTTACAAAAGATTCAGATATTTTAGAAAGATGGAAGGAAATTTAATCATATGTTAGGAATTTGAGTTACATAAGTTGCAGTTAATTGATGTGTGCCTCAATAACCATGTCTTTTTTTTTTTTTTTTTTTTCATGCAACTTCTGTACACTGTACTACTTTGATTTCAATTCACTAAAATGAGCAGGCTTCCTAGAAAAGGAAGTGTTGGTTTAGACTAAAATTCTCAAGACAGTAATAAAGTATTTCCAATTATGAAGAATTTTTTTGACAGCATAGTCAAAAAAGTGAAATTTGTAATCAAAAGAAATTAGAAAAACTACACAAATAGTTGGGTTTCTGGTTTTTCGTTCTTCGTTTTAAGCTAGTTTGCAGTGTCGTCCGATACCAATCCGATACGGTTTGATATATCCCGATCCTATACCAACCGATATCGATACTGACATATATCGACACTGGGGTCTCTTTTCTAGTCAATTCGGCAAGGAAAATTAAACGAAAAAAGCCAATCAGTAATGGTGTAAAAGCATAGTAAGATTGTAAAAACATGTAAAAGAAGAAAAGTTATCTATTGCACATAAATCAATCGGAAAGGGTGAATATTATTTCATTCAATTTCAACTACTAAGAAAAAAATTGTTAAATTATGCCTAAATGTATAAAATATTTCTTCAATTTAATAATAATTATTTGTTTTCTGATACCAAAATATCTGATGATCTGATCCAAAACCTCAGATATTGCCGATACTGTTGATCCCGATACTCATAGGAAGGGTCCGATACCGATACTGCAAACCTTGGTTTTAAGTCCATAGTTACAAGCATATACCTTGTTATTGATCGAGACATCATCAGCAATTGGAGTCCTGGAAGCATTAGGTTCCTGCGGGTGACATATTCTGATATTCTTTACTCTGCGAATTCAGAAGAAAAAGAAGATTAACAAGATTATGTCGAAAGCACTAGTATCAGTGTACAAGATGGATGAAAGTTCTAAACATCCCAACCTCCCAACAACGTTGAATATCTTCTCGAGATTTAGCCGCGAGTAATCCTCAGGTAAATTTTCAACCACTACCATACGAGACTGCAAGGTAAAGAGGAGCACACTGATTTCATAATCAAGGTTAAAGTACTACAACAATGTTTATCAGTTGCTTAATTATTGAGAGACACATAATTTGTGCATCATGATTTGTGTCTCACACAATGCAGACACCTAGAATTAACATCTTTTGCTTCTCTCTATGAAATTATAACCTACTAATTCCAGATAGTCAGTTTAAAGATTAGTGTATATGCTTATATTACTGAATCAGGATATATATAAGCAGGCAACCGTAGACATATATATCGGAAAGATCACATTATTGCATCTGCTTACATAGTATAGTTTCACATCTAATTTTGTACATAGTCTGCAGTATCGGCCAATACTGATCCGATATGGTTTGACATGTCCATATCCGATACCGACCGATACCCGATACTGACTGATACCGACAGTAGGGGTCACTTTTCTGATCAATTCGGCAAAGAAAATTGAATAAAAAAGACGATCATCAAAAGTGTAAAAGTTAAAAGTACCTAAAAGGAAAAAAAAAAAAAAGAACATATCTATCGCATGTAAACCAATTGGCAATGCGACTACTTTTTCATGCAATTTCAAAACTGCTAAGAAATAATAATGGAAATACTTAAAAGTTATTCTTAAATGTATAAAATATACTTTCTAAAATCCTAATAATTTGTTATTGATTTCCGATACCAAAAAATCCGATACTCCGATCCGAAACCGCCGATATTGCCGATCCCGATACTCATAGTAATGATCTGATACCAAGCTGCGAACCTTGCTTTTGTATGTATGTATGTATGTGTATGTATGTATGTATGTATGTATGTATGTATGGTTTTGCCAATAACCTGCAGTTCCTCTTTGTCTCTTTCCTTGAACAAATGCTTTCGTCTCACTTTCTTTCCATCATCACTTACAACCTGACATCACATAAGAAATGGTTAATTATTACTTTGAACTTAACAAACATCGCGGTAAATAGCTGATAATGAGAGTTGTAGTACTCAAATAACTAACAAAGCAATTTGCGAACCAAAAAAAGAAAAAGAAAAATTGAGGGGGATGGAAGAAGTACTTACAAGTTTTGCCGAGGTCTTAAGTGCTTTGATGAGTATCTGATTGTTGACACCTAAGGATTTTATTTTCTTCCACGATGCAATAACGGTCATCGGAACTGTTGCATGATAAATCGTAGTACATACTTGCTTAGATTCGTGATTTTTTTTTTTTTTGAAAACCACATAATTATTTTCTCTATATAGATATAAAGTTGTACTTGATCCCCGTACCGTAACCTTCAGGATCTTTGTTCATAAGCTTCATTAAGAAATCACTGGCAACTAAATTTGTATCGCTAAATTGATATTCAACCTGCGATGAATGCAATATAAGATGTTAGACTTTAAATCTTTAAGTTCTGTTTGTGACTATGAAGAACAGATTGACGAAATAAAAATTGATAGAAGCATGTATGACCAATACTGATTAATTCAGTTTACTAGTTATTATCATGAAGAAGCAGAAACCATCTTTTAATTTCTATGGATCTGAAAGAGAAAGGGTCAATATTACCAATAGATCATACGGAAATTAATTGAATTAACATCATTTGCGACAAACTAAGATTTTCTTGCAAAAGTTCATTATATGTTCGAGTACAAATGTATGGTTTTTTTTTTTTTTTTTGTAAATTAGTGCTCAAAAGCACAAGAACTGAAGAAAGGATGACATTGTTAGTAACTACCAAATATTGTGATAACGAGTAAGCTTAAAACTTTCGAGTAAGGAAATTGTTACCATATTCTTTTAATAATTGACAGTGAATATTTAAACCAATCTTTTAAGTAATGTGAATATAATAAGAGGCTTGGAAACGTCTTATTAGCCGTCTAAGCAGTATGTATATTCTCATGTAATTAAAAAATTAATAATATTAAAAAAATCTTTTTGGTACGTGCATCACAAATACGTGGACATGATTAGTATAATATAATTACGACGTAGGCAAAATCTGCCACCGGGTACGAGAAGCTACACACGGCCTAGGAAGCAGCGCACGGACACTCCATATTTACAATTTCAAGTCGGACACGTATCGGACACACCACCGCTTCCAAAATACACTAGGCACACAATAATAGCACATGACCTATATATAAAGCCTAAATAGAAGTTAATGTAAAGGTGTGACCTGCTTCACAATCTTGTGAACTACGTCGTTGTTATTCTTGGACTGCCCCGGCAACTTGGCTCGCGAGTCCGGCTGGAAGTGCACCACCTGGTCTTGTTCTCCGAAGTAGAACCAGTCCGGCCCGACACCGGCGTACCCGCCGTCGGTGCCCAGAAACGGCAGGTAAGGGTAGAAATAGCCCGACACCTGCACCTGCTGCGGGGCCGAGGATCTCGGGACGAACTCCGGCGCGTGCACGTTGAACTTGAACTCGGGGCCGGGGCCGGAGACGCCCTTTGCGGTGTCGGGGTCCTCCTCTTTCCTCTCCTGTGTCGACATTGCTTCACTTTGATCTTCTATAGCTAAGCTAGTTATAACGGTTTCGAATGAAGTTTGTATATTTTGTGTGTGGAATTAGTTATTTTTGTGGTGGGAGTGTTTGTGTTTTTAAAGGGTTTGTTGGAGGTGAATCCATATTTGGCGCCAGAAAGAGAGGGTTAACTGACCCATCATCAGAATCTCATGGCCTTGTTACATTTGACAGTTAGGAGCTTGGTTTGACCTGGCCTTGGATATACCAGAGGCCACTGTCACATTTTTATTATGCTGAACAATATGTGGTCGGGTCGAGTCGGGTCGGATCTAATTAACAGCAGATTCATACTCAGATTTTTTTATTATTATATAATTATAATCCACGCACACCTACACGTCCTTATGGTTTGGGGGCTCGAATCATGTCGGCGGTGTCCGCACTACTTTTTACATGAGCTACAAGTGCTGGACAATTCAGATTCAGAATTCGTATCCTCCGGGTCATCGGCACTTTAAATCACACTTACCTGTAAGCAGGATGGTGGCATACAAAGTCGTAGAGAAAATGCACAAAATCACACTTATCGGTCAAACTGTGTAACTTTGACTGAACATTTGATTGAGTAAAACTTGTGAAGGTTGAAGCTACCTTGATATAATGTTTCATTTAGAAAGAGATACTTTTGGTACGACTCATAAGTGTAAGGGTATAGAAAATTGTCCAAACACTACGATCATACTTCCGAGTCATCTATGTTGCACGAATGCGGATAATAACACAATACATATACGGGATACGAATATTTTAAATAGGTAGCTAGCCCCGATGTTGCACGAAAATGGACACGGATAGAAGCACAAACATGATATGAATATGGACACCATTTTTTAATGTCTGTGCGACATAGTGAGTGACACTGAGAATTTGGAAGTGCAAAATCAAGTAAAATATAAGATATGAGATAGACCAGTTCAGAAGATCAATTTGGTTACATAAAGGCATGGTGGAGAGATTTTGAAAAAATAAATTTAAAAGAGATTACACTTGGGTTCCATTGGTTTAGAGTATCATTGGTGGGTATTGCAGAAGTGATACATTTATATCATTGTGATTAAATACTTGTACTCTTGTTTAGTGTAGTAATGTACATAACAACCTCCTTACATTGTACCTATTTTGAATCACATAGATAGATCCCACCATCTCCAATGGCTAGCCAAAAGTTGTGTGGGCTCGCAACTACAAGGCTTAGTAACTGTGGTTGCCTTTCAAAAAGTTACAACAAAAGCAGTTTTTCACATCATGTAAGCAGGGCCGGCCTGGAGGGTTGGGTTGCTTTAGCCGAAAATAATTTTGGTTGCTCTTCGTCCCTATTGAAAAGATATAGGTTTAAGTTAAATTTGGACTGGATAAGTCCTAAGAAAACTAAAAATGCATGGAAGGTTGCCTTATGGAGAGGGGTTGTCCAAGCCCAAAGTCTTGTCAGACTTATCTATAGGCCAACCCTGCATGTAAGAGGCTACTGTCAAAAGCTATCCCATTTTTTTCTAAAAACATTGAAAAGTTATTGCCAAACATCATTTGATCGCTCTCCAAAAGAAAAGAAAAGAAAAACATAAACAACCAACAAAAAGCAATCCCAAACCCAACCTAAGGAAACTAGTTATTTCTATATTACATTTGTTATATATATATATATATATATATATATATATATATATATATATATATATATATATATAGCTCGGGAGGGCAGGGTTCGATTCCTTCTAATTATCAATTCCAACACACACACACACACACACACACACACACACACACACACATATATATATATATATATATATATATATATATATATATATATATATATATATATATTTTTTTTTTTTTTTTTTATTTTATATATATATATATATAGCCCGGGAGGGCAGGGTTCGATTCCTTCTAATTATCAATTCCAACACAGACACACGTACACACATATATATATATATATATATATATATATATATATATATATATATATATATATATATATATATATATTTGAAGAATGAGTAATTTTATTATTGAGCAAATATTACATGTACATAACTCTTTCAGAGCCTATTTCCTTGTTGGGTGAAACCCATTCATCTGATGTCGCTATCGATATTATTTATAATACCTGATATTGTATTTTTCCTTCCTTCAAAAATTCTCTTGTTCCTTTCACGCCAAACATGCCATACTGCAGATAAGAGTTTGATCCCACCCCTTTCATATATCTCTATATCTCGGTTTTTTAAAGCCCGAACCTCTTCAAATATAGCTTGCAGCCCTTCACAGTTTCCTACAGTGATTCCCAGTTGTCTTCTATAGTACTGCCGTATGAAACTAGATACTGGGCATTTGAAAAATAAGTGATCCCGTGTCTCATTCTCACCTCCACAGATTACACACACAGCGCTAGGCACTTGTATTCCAAAGCTTGCAAGCCTATCTCTAGTTAGTAACCTATTCCGAATAGCCTTATATATGCAAAGTTGCATCTTTAATGTCGCACCCTTAACCCAGACCATATCTGCCCATGCTGCGTTAGCCATTCATGGCCGTTCTTGCTCATACATCCGTCTGCTTGAGAAATCTCCATCTGGCGTTCCCTTCCAGACCCAGCGGTCGACTGACGCCTCATTGTCCAATTGTATGGATACAATGTCATCCTCGTACCAGATTCCTACCTGTCTCGCCACGACGTTCCATTCACCATCCTGTATGAGGGAGCTCAGTGTTTCCATGCTTCCCACCAATTCGAATGTTGGCCACCCCAATTTGTCGACTAGACTCTCATGGTGTAACCATGGGTCCAACCATAAACTCGTGTTGCGCCCATCGTGGATAGCTCGATTGATGTTGTTCTTCAGTTTTGTCCGTAGCCGTAATATATTCTTGAATGTTACCGAGTAATTATTGTTGAGTTCATGTACCCAGAAGTTATTCGACCGAAGATACCTGTTTGTTATCCGTTGTGCTCATATAGTCTTCCCTTCAACAAGCTTCCACGCCATTTTATCATGGCTACTTCGCGGAGAACTCTAAGTGACCAACTCCCTCTTCTTCCTTCGTCAAGCACAGCTCGTCCCATGAAATAGCATGCATGCCGCCTCTCCAGAGGAAATTCACACACTGTCTCAATCCACTTTATAGTTTTATTAGGGATATATAAAGCTTGCATCCAGTATACAGTAATAGCTAGTATCACCGACCGGATTAGCTCGATTCGTCCGCCGAACGATAACATTTGTGCTTGCCATCCTTCCAGTCGAGTATGTACATACTGAATCAATCATTGGCAATCTACGTCCTTCACATAATTGATAGATAATGGTAAACCGAGATATCTCACTGGCAACTGTCCCATGTCAATGTGTAACATTTTCGACCATCTCTCCTTTTGTGGCAGTCTCTGTTGACATACATCTGACTCTTTTCTCTGTTCAGGTGAAGACCTGACACTTGCTTGAAGTCATCCATTATCTTTAGTAGTGCTTCAAAACCTCGCTCTGTCGGTTCAATAAATACCAGTAGATCATCAACGTATATTAGATGCTATACACTAGGTGATACAAGATGATATAGTGGTCCGATACGCTCCTGAGCGACCACAATATCCATCATACATGTGAAGTATTCTATGATAGTAGTAAACAAGTACGGGGAGAGGGGGTCTTCCTGTCTTGAACCATGAGGTTAGTGATAATCTTATATAAAAAATTATAGCAAGCTATTGGGCAAAAATCTCCCAGCGCAATTGCCCCTTCCTTCTTTGGAACCAACGCCAAAAAAGTATGGTTCATCTCCTTTAGTAACCGCCCAATATGGAAGAAGTCTTGAACCATCTACATGAGATGATGTTTGAGCTGTTCCCAGTGCTATTTGTAGAACCCAGCGTTAAACCCGTCTGGCCCAGGAGCTTTGTTAGAGTATGCGTTTTTGACAATTGCTCTATCTCCTCCATCATAATATCACTTTGTAGTGTAACGTCGCCCTCTTCTGTTACAATTCTCTTGCAGATGATCTCAAGAAAAGTAGAGCGATACCCAGTCTGGTTGTAAAGCGAGCTAAAATATGCAACTGATTCATTTCCTAACTGAGCGTCTTCTGTTAAGACATTCCCATTGGCATCAATAAGAGCTCCAACAGCATTTCTATTAAGCCGGGCTCGAATGGTTGAATGAAATTTTTTTGAACACCGATCTCCTTCTTTGAGCCATAAACATTTGGCGCTTTGCTGCAATTAGATTTCCTCTTGGAATTGAAGAAGACGTACCTCCTCCTGTAGTGCTAACTCCTTTGCTGCAAGGGTAGTATTCATCAGAGAATGTTGGAGTTGGTTCTGTATTTCACTTAGTTCATGCTCCTCCACCAAGTTAGATTTTGGCCTAGACTTGTTCCAATCTTTCAGGTCCTTCTTAACCTGTTTTAACTTTTGAGTTATCTGGAACTGAATGTTGCCATTGCTCTCCTTCCTTAGTCCCCGTTCGACCACTTGTCCGTAGCCCTCTACTGTCGGCCAAGCATTGCAGAATCTGAATGGGCGCCTCGTGTTAGTTTCCTCTTGGCACATTCATATCAATATCGGAGTGTGGTCACTAGTTCCGCATTGAAGTCCTTCCACACGAACAGTTGGGAATGCTGTCAACCATTTATGGTTGCATATAGATCTATCTAACTGACATACAACCCGAGCAGTCGCTGAACTGTTAGTCCATGACCATATATGCCCAGTTCGCGTTAGACAGTGCAAACTCGAGCTAAGAAGACATGATTGGAAATTGCTAAGTATATTCGGTGGAACCTGTCTTCCCCCCATCTTTTCGTTATCATAGAGTATAGTATTAAAATTGCCACATAGCAGGAATGGGACACTGTCTTCGACATATGTTGCAATCCTACTAATATCCTTCTGTTAGATTGTTAGATTATATTTGTAATGTAAATATAGCCCATAAGCCCAAATGTAGACACTATATATATTGTAACAAACCCTAGCAATGAGAACAAGGCATTATTATTTCCTACATGGTATCAGATCCTCCCAAAAAATCCTAGCCGCCATCTCCCAAAAAACCCTAACTCGCTCCCGTGCCGACCGCGGCCGACGCCCGCTCCCGCGTCGACCCCGACATCCGTGCGCCCGTGCCGAGCGCCGACCAACCGCGCCCGCGCCGAGCGCCGACCGACCGCGCCAGCCGAGCGCCGACCGCCCGATCAGCCGACCGCCCGCGACAGCCGAGCGCCGATCGTGCCAGCCGTCCGAGCCACTGATCCGACTGATCCGGCGCCGACTGATCCGACTGATCCGGCCGACCAGCTTGATCCGATCACCCCTGATCCGCTCGCGGCTTCCCGGCTCCGACTGAACAGTCCGAGCCGCCCGATCTGCCCGATCCGTGCCACATCCGGCGCCCCTGATCGCGGTCGATTCACCGTCGAACCCGTCCATCAGCGGCCGATTCGTCGGAATTGTAGAAAATTTGTACACCCGACATCCGCTCGCCCCTACGCGCCAGATCTGCACCCCTGATCGCGGCCGATTCGCCACCGACCTCGTCCATCAGCGGCCGATTCGTCGAAGTTGTACAAAATTTTGTACACCCGGCATCCGCGATGGCAGATGATGCTGCGTCCAGCTACTCCGTCGCGACTGGCGGTGGCGGTGCACACAACCCAAATTATCCTAATCCGAAGGATCCATATTTTTTGAGTTCTGCTGATCAACCAATAAATATCATTACTTCTATTATTTTCCGTGGACCGAACTATGCTGAGTGGTCTCGGTCGATACGTCTCTCCCTGATCTCTAGGCGAAAGAGCACTTTTCTGGAAGGTACTGAACTCAAACCTGTTAATGATGCTAGTAAATTGCTTGATTGGAGATGCATGCAAGCGCTATTGGTTCAATTGGTTCTTAATACCATTGATCAGTCTCTGAAGAAATCATTGCCGTACTTTGAGGAGGTTTATCCATTGTGGAACTTGATGGAGAAAAGATTTGTTGTTAGCAATGACACTCGGAAGCAACAAATTAAGGTAGCTTTGGCTGAGTGTAAACAAATGGCTTCGATGTCTGTGGAAACCTACTTTGAAAATTTCAGTCTTTGTGGGATGAACAAGCTACTTATTTTCTATTGCCTTCTTGTATCTGTGGTGAACTTGTTGCAAAGCTGCAGGCTATGAGGGATGAAGACTACTTTCAGGACTTTATGTATGGGTTGAATGCTGAGTTGTATGGTCATACCCGATCTAATCTTCTGGCTCAGGATCCTCAGCCAAGTTTAGATCGGGCATACCAGGCAGTCCGTGAGGAGGAGGATATGCAAAAATCTTAGGTCCAATCCGCTGCTGAGGATGTGTTGGCGCTGACTGTCAAGACTTTACCTTGTCTTTCTACTCCTTCTAATAGTAGAACCTCCGATTCCAGGGATAAATCAGGTACGATCTGTACTAATTGCAAGAAAACAGGTCATGATGTTGCAACTTGCTTTGCCAATATTGGCTATCCCGAGTGGTGGGAGACTCGTCCTCTGCGTGAGGGCGGACGTAGTGCTGGCAGTGGCAGAGGCCCGGCACCACAGCAGAGACGTGATGGGGGACGCGGTACTGGTGGCGCAGGGGTTGTTCATTATGTCGCCGCCGCTGGTCATGGTGTCCCTGCTGGTCTTGCTGGGAGTTCGGCAGATATGATGCATGGAGGGTATCCTTCACCACTCTCAGGTGAACAATGGCAGAAACTGATGAGCTTGCTTGGTAATGACAATTCTTCCATCACTGGTTCTTCAAACTCTGATCGTCTGATGGGTAAGAATTCTTCTGTCACTTGGATATTCGATACTGGGGCTACACTTCATGCGACAGGCTTTCGTGACAGTTTAGTTGATTGCTTTGAGGGCCCTGTCTGTCCTGTAATTTTGCCTGATAGGAGCACTATTTAGGCTGTTCTGAGAGGCAAAGTATTTTTGACTGCTTCGTTGGTATTGACGGATGTTCTTTATGTTCCGACATTGACTTGCAATTTGATCTCTGTCTCCCAATTGATTGGTGCCAAAAATTATGATATGTTATTTACTCCTAATTTGTGTTTTATTCAGGACCGAAGTACGAGGATGGTGATTGGAGCAGGTGAACAAAGGGGTGGACTTTACTTCTTGGGGGAGGTTCCAGCTTCTTTGGCTTCGGTGATCCTGGCATGCAAAGAGAGTGATTTCGAGATTTGGCATAGTAGACTGTGGCATCCTTCAGATAAAGTAATGCAGACTTTACCTTTTTTCTCTGGTAGTAATGTGTTTTCTCATAAGGCTTGTGATATTTGTCATCAAGCTAAACAGACTCGTGATGCCTTTCCTGATAGTAGTAGTCGTGCTTTGAGATGCTTTGAACTTATACACTGTGATCTGTGGGGACCATATCGTGTTCCGTCATCTAATGGGACACGATATTTTTTGACTTTGGTGGATGATTTTTCTAGAGCTGTTTGGGTTATTTTATTGACGGATAAGTGTGCTGTTTATTCTATGTTTCTTAAATTCATTGCTATAGTGAAGCGTCAGTTTGGGGCTAATATACGTCGTGTGCGGTGTGACAATGGCACTGAATTTAATTGTTTACGTGATTATTTTCATCTCAAGGTATATTGTTCCAAACATCCTGTGTTGGGACACCTCAACAGAATGGAAGGGTGGAAAGAAAATATCGATATATTTTAATGTAGCCCGGGCATTGAGATTTCAGGGTTCTCTTTCTATGAATTTTTGGTGGGAATGTGTTATGGGTGCATGTTATTTGATAAATAGAACACCTTCTAGTATCTTGCAGTTTAAGTCTCCTTATGAAGTTTTATATGGTTCGGCTCCTTCGTATGATCATCTACGTATTTTTGGTTGTCTGTGCTATGCGTATGATTTGAAATCCCGAAATAATAAATTTGCTAGCAGGAGTAGAAAATGTATCTTTGTTGGGTATCCCCTTGATAAAAAGGGATGGAAACTGTATGATTTGGAGACTGGTGAATTTTTTGTGTCCCGTGATGTTACTTTTTATGAAAAAGAATTTCCTGGGTGTGGCTCTGCTAGCGAGATGTCTTCTGCGACACATCATACATCTGTTGGGGTGCCGGGAGACGATATCGAGGTTTTTGGGATTGTGCCAGCTGCGGTTGCTGAGGCCGAAGTGGTTGCTGGCGGCTCGGCACCGAGTGGCGAGGATGCACAGGCAGCTACAGAAGTATTGACAGGAGAGTCTGCTGGGGGTGATACGGGTACTACTGATGATACAGGGGATACTGTAACGCCCCAGTCCCAAAATACATAGGACTAGGTACATCGACATGCCAGCTGTATACATACGAAGTACACTCCAATATATGAAAACCTTGTATGTATACATAAGCTGTAAAATGCAGTAGAACCATAATAACTAAATCTCATCCAATAGATAAATAAATGATATAAAAGCAACTTTGAATTTGTCATGTATACAATCGTTGAGCGGAGACAAAGTCCACTACCAACTATCTCAAATAAAATATACAAGGAGTGATCGATAAAATAACGAGACGAACCAAGCGCAATCGTCTTTGAAAAAATGGAGAAGATTACGACCTTGGATAGAACACCTGCAAAATCACATAAGCACACACCTGGAGAGATAACCAGGTCCTCAGAGGGACGTAACAAGATACATAAAGAACATGCCATAATAAACTGAATATATAATATGTCACAAACCGAAAATAAGTGACAAGACGATAATAAGGTAATCTAACCATACTACAGTGTTTATGCAGTTAAGAACGAACCTCCAACGCATGGGCACTCTGGCTCAGTAGCAGTAATCTCAGGTATGGTCCATCAGGATACCAGGGACCTCAAAGCATAATATTCATCGAATGTCAGAGGCCAGCAGTAAATCAGTATCAGGATCCAGGACCGTATCTCCCGCGGAGATAACCGGCAATAGGGAAGTGCATACTTGGCCCATACGTCAAGGAACTGTTCTTCCCACCCAATGCCTAACAGAGTCACATCCATGTCTCACATACCTCTACTAACTGCTAAGTCTCCTAACATGCCTCAATTAGCAGTTAGCCCTATCGCATGCGCATGGGAGATCAGCCCAAACACAAGAACCTCTATATGTACTCATCTCACACATCCTCGTGGTACAACTGTGTCAAGGTATATGCGATACACTACAGACGGTAGTCTCTTAACCCTAAGTCCACATGCAATCAAAGGATAATAACAAAGTATATCTAATATCACTGAGCATACAGTAAATCAAGAACAGTAAGAACTGAAAATAACTGAACAGTGATATGTAATAAAATGCAAACTGAATATAAACAGTATAATGGCAAGGTATCTTGCCTGAGGGTGGTGCGAGAAGCAGCAAAATCCAACAATCAGAATCGTCAACACGAAAGTCAAAATCTACAAGAAGCTCCGGATGCTGAAACAAACATCACAAAAGAGTTTGGAATAAAAGATATGCCTAGGAAATGCCTGTCCAAAAGTTAAATTCTGGAACAGGGGCAAAATCGTAATTTCGGGTCAAAACGATGTCCGCCGTTGGACCTGCTTTGCACCGAAATGCGTGCCAAAATCTACGATCTCTAAAGTCGTCAAACTACATGTCTACGGATTTGTTTTGAGGAGACGAACCCAACGGTATGTCCAATTTTGGATTCCGGTGGGCTGTGTACAAAATCGCCCGTTGAGTGGGATTGTGGGCCCGCCAAAATAGCGTTCCGATCAACGGTCTCAGAATCGGACCAAACTTGGCTCACAGGACCAGAAAAATATTTCGAGTTCAATGGCGTAAGTTTCGTCGCAATTTGATGAGTGTGCACAAAGTAATTGAGAAATTCCAAAAAGCCCGATACGGGAAAATTTGACGGATACGGGTCAAATTCGTCACGCACACACAACCAATTTGAATTCCGTCAAAGCCCGCACGTCCGCAAAGTCGATACGGACCTTTCGATACTCTCGGTTTGTGACAGGATCGCCTGTCATGCCCCAGAACCAGAATACTAGAGAGCGGTGGCAGACATAGCCAGCTACGTATAACGGAATGAAATCCATACCGCTATACGGTCACGGCTGTCTAGATATGTGAGGGTTTTACTACAATCCATCAGTCTCTTAAGGTCATAAAATAGCCTATTGTCTCAATCTCAACCAACTAATAATAATCACAAGATATCAGATCACCAAATATACAATTGTAAGGCGTCCCAAACATTACATATCTAGATGATCATGAAGCTAGTCGTACAAAATGTAAGGACTAGCAAGAGTTTAAGTCATACATGATCAACCTCGAGTTGCCAATCATGCTTACAGCCCGTAGGCAGACAGTAAATAAAGTTGCAAACGAGCTAACACTTGCTCGGCGGCTAAACGCCTCAAAAGAATAATTTTACAATAGAGTGGGAGAGCAAAAATAAACCCACTCGTTGCCCTGGTTACGCCTGGTGACCACCATCGGGCTGAAATGTAGGGAGATCCTTTGGTGCTGCTCCAGTATCTGGCCATACAAAACCAGCTGGGTCAGACCCCAGAAAGAGCAAGTGCCACAAAGGAGGCTTCACTTAAGAACTAAAACCAGCAATTAGCACAAGAGTATAATTACATAATAAAAGGCAGTAATTTAAGAAAAAGCATGATGGATAATTATAAAAGACAATCTTGCATAGAATCACTAAAAGACAGGACATATGGAGAAGCATGTCAGGATGATATACGATGAGATAACCATGGGACTATTCAGATAGCTAGGTTACAATCCGTAAACCAAACAAGGACCGGGGTTGTAACCCTTCGTCTGAACGGAACTTGGTTTCTCTCACCATTTATCGGCAAGATAAATATAAGAAACCAGGTCAAGTAACAATCTGGAGTGGCAATCATTATAGTGACAATCTGGAGTGACAATCATTCTATCATTCTGGTACAATCCTATAATCAATCAATTCTAGACAATACTATACTGGACCAGACTCCATCCAAGCAATCACGGCCAATCATTGCCTACGGCTTTCTACATTAACTAACTAGGGTTATCACAATCCTAGTTACTAGCAAGATGCAATGAGATTGATCCACAGCCACAAGCCCTGCAGACCATCCAGGCTACCCAGGACGAAAGATTAGGGTTGAATTCAGGTGGGTACATTGCCTAGGAGACAAATGTACCCTTAGGTGACTTAGAGGGTGCAACACTCGACGGTGTGCTGGAAATGTGCCCTACTCGATGGCAGGCTACAGATCCCAAGAGCGCCCAGGTAACGGGATTGCCTGTAGCTGTGTTATCTCTTCATGACTACTGAGTCATTCTAGTTATTAACCTTAATCCATTTTAGTAGGAGCTCCTGGCCGTGGTACTCAGGAGTCCCATCCTAGACATGATGCAAGACAGGACAAGTGGATTTAACAAGCAAGCAAGAAAGAACTACCCACGGTGTCAAGGCAAGTCAAGTTAAGTTATCAAGTCATGTCAAGTCAGGAGTGCGCCGCCACGGGCCACTATCATGTCATGTTGGTCATGTCAGGAGTGCACCACTACGGGTCACTGTCGTGTTATGCTAGTTCCTTGTCCTACCTTGCCACGTACAATAGTCATTCCAAATATATTAAGTAAAATCAAGTTCATGACAAAAGGCGTAAGGATATAAAATGGGCGTAAAATATCTAATAAAATATCAATATACAGAGCCATAAAAAAACCAAGCTAAAAGAATTAAGACCAAAACTCCAAGAACCAATGGGTTAAGCAAGGGGTCAGGGGGGCAGCGTACGTAAAAGTCACGCACGCTCAAGGAAGCAGCGTACATAAAAGTCACGCACGCTCAGAGAGCAGCGTGCATAAAAGTCACGCATGCTACAGGAGCAGCATAGGTGAAAAGTCACGCACGCTGAGAGAGCAGCGTGGGTGAAAAGTCACGCACGCTACAGGAGCAGCATAGGTGAAAAGTCACGCACGCTGGGAGAGCAGCATGGGTGAAAAGTCACGCACGCTACAGGAGCAGCATAGGTGAAAAGTCACGCACGCTGGGAGAGCAGCGTGGGTGAAAAGTCACGCACGCTACAGGAGCAGCATAGGTGAAAAGTCACGCACACTCAAGGGAGCAGCTGCGTGAAAAGTCACGCACGCTCAAGGAAGACACGCTTCCAACAGGAAGCGTACCCAAGGCTGCGTGGCATAAGCTAAGAAGCTCTGCCACTGCTCACTGTCTTCTCCAAAGAGCAAGAACAGCAAGAACAGCAAGGATGAACCCAAACTTCAAATGCTCATAACTTGGTCAAAACAAGTCCGAATCCAAGTTTCCAAAGGTCGAAATTGGGCAGAAGGAAATTCCCAACCACATGGAACCATCAGAACTTGCAAATGAAGAAGTTAACTGGATCAAAACTTCAAAATTCCAAGAAAGCATTTCCTAGATCTACAAAAACTCATGCACCAAAATGAAAATCTTCAAGTTCTAAAGTGGTTTAGAATCCTGCTAGGAAGCCATCAGAACCATCAAAATGAGTTCTCAAGTGAGAGCAAGATGCACTTGCCTATGGTGGTGTCGGTGGAAGAAGGAGAGGAAGGAAGAAGAAGAAATAAATGAGAGTTAGGGAGGAGAGAGAAGGTTGGTGGCTGCTAATAAAGGAGAAGAGGGTGGTAGATAGGAGTGGTTCATGCTAACCCAAACCAAGCCAAACCAATCCAAGCCCAACCCGAACCAAGCTAGACCAAACCGAGCTAATGCAATGCCAGGATGGACCAGAAAATATTCAATAAACCAAGCTCCATTAATCAGAATTAATTCATGAACAATAAATGACAACTAAACCATAATGCTAAATATGAAATAAACCATAATTAACTAATCAAGAAAAATGAAAAATACAAGCCAGAAATACGAACACGTATAAAATACGTATTACGAATTTCGGGGCTCTACATCCTACCCACCTTAAAAGAATTCCGTCCTCGGAATTTAATCAAGAGGCTAGAGATGCAAGGACAAGCTATACTATCGCAAGCAATCTATGCTACCAATCAATCATACAGTCATACATGCAAGCAAGGAATCGAAGTGCAAGGTATAAGGAAGAAATTACACCTCACGAGCCAAACCGATTGGGATGACGTGATCGGATTTCATCCTCACACTCTCACGTTTGACTCCCCCAAGGAGCGATGAACTCAAGCAACACGAACTAAAGTGATAGCCTTGCGCTTGAGGTCTCTCTCTTTGGTTAAACATGGGCACGAGCCTCTCCTCATACGAAAAGGTTGTTGGTATCAATAACCGTAACCTTTTCGAATGATCTAGGACATGGCTCGGACCCGGGATATACCGTTGTAATTAGGGCACATGAAACACGACACGTGTCCCGCATAACAACGGCGGAAAGCAAGACAATAGGATACAGATACCTCTCCGCCGACTCTGGATCTGGGCCTGGGCCAGGGCGAACTGCTGAGGCCTCTGCTGCCGGAAAGCTTGGGCCTGAGACGGCAATGGAACAGAAGCTGCTGTGGTTGGTGAACTGGAGCTGGTTCTGGTGCTTGTGCTTGTGCTGGTGCTGGTCCCATAACCGAGGGACTAGATACGGCTGGTGCTGAATCAACTCTGAATGGGCAGGACCCCACCCTATGGTCCGGTGCTCCACACAATAAACACAATCCCAATGCCCTGCGACACTCTGCTATCACGTGTCCAGGCTTGCCACAATAAGAACAGCCCATAACGGAAGACTGCGCTTGCTTCTGTTTCTGCTGGAAGTACATCTGGGTTGGGTGCTGGTCCGACGTAACTGAAGCTACTCGCCTCGGAGTCCCAATAGTTAAAGTCCTGGCTGCTGGAGGTGGTGCGGAAGACTGGTTCATTTGACTATGGGACCGCTTTTGATCTCTGGTCCTGTCCACTATCCTCTGGGAAGTGTACTCATGCCTCCTCGCTGCTCGCAAGACGGCATCAAAAGTTCTGTGCTCAAACTGCTCTACTGCCAATATAATCTCCAAATGGAGCCCCTGCTGGAATTGCTGTGCTCTGTCTAGCTCGGTTGCCACCAAGGTGGGAGCAAATCGACTCAACCTTGAAAACTCGGCTGCATATTCGTCGACCGTCCTATTCATCTGCCTGAGATTACTAAACCTGGTCTGCAGGTCAAATCTAGCTACTGCGTCGAAGTACTTGGTCTGAAACATATCACTGAATACTGCCCACATAACAGGCATACCCAAATGGTCTGCTTGCATAGCCCACCAGCTGCGGGCTAGATCTAGTAACTGCAGGCGTACTACCGCCACCTTCTCTGCTTCAGGGGTCCTAGCTGCTTCCAAGATAACTTCAATGTCCTGTAGCCAGGCATCTGCAGCAATAGCATCCTCGCTGCCATCGAAGAAGGGAGGGTTCAGGCGTTTGAAATTGTTGACCGCACTGTTCCCTCGAGGACCAATTTCGCTCATAGCATCCTGTACTGCTTGCTGTAAGGCATCACCTCGACGGCCCTGACATGCAAGCAACTCACGAATAAGCCCTATCAAGACTCCATCCTCTGACCCTGCTGGCTGAACTGACTGGACTGGGGGCACTGGTTCTGTAGAAGGCATGGCTCGGGAGGCGGCTGCTGAGGACTGGTCTTGATCTTCTTGCTGTTGCTGGGCTGCCGGCTGAACTCCTTCTGGCTGATCAACAGGAACGGTGCTACTGAAGCAAGGATGTCAGAAATATTAAGGAAGGACCAGGATAGAACAACGATACAAGCATGTTATCAAGTCAGGGATCCAAGGAGATAAGAAGATACTAGTGGAGATCAAAGGAGAGTATAGATTGAGACATCTATCTGGTAAACCCTCACATTTTTTGATTGACAAGACCTGCATGGGCCACCACTTAAACCATGTCACGCCCCAGAACCAGAATACTGGAGAGCGGGGACAGACATAGCCAGCTACGTATAACGGAATGGAATCCATACCGCTATACGGTCACGGTTGTCTAGATATGTGAGGGTTTTACTACAATCCATCAGTCTCTTAAGGTCATAAAATAGCCTATTGTCTCAATCTCAACCAACTAATAATAATCACAAGATATCAGATCACCAAATATACAATTGTAAGGCGTCCCAAATATTACATATCCAGATGATCATGAAGCTAGTCGTACAAAATGTAAGGACTAGCAAGAGTTTAAGTCATACATGATCAACCTCGAGTTGCCAATCATGCTTACAGCCCGTAGGCAGACAGTAAATAAAGTTGCAAACGAGCTAACACTTGCTCGGCGGCTAAACGCCTCAAAAGAATAATTTTACAATAGAGTGGGAGAGCAAAAATAAACCCACTCGTTGCCCTGGTTACGCCTGGTGACCACCATCGGGCTGAAATGCAGGGAGATCCTTTGGTGCTGCTCCGGTATCTGGCCATACAAAACCAGCTGGGTCAGACCCCAGAAAGAGTAAGTGCCACAAAGGAGGCTTCACTTAAGAACTAAAACCAGCAATTAGCACAAGAGTATAATTACATAATAAAAGGCAGTAATTTAAGAAAAAGCATGATGGGTAATTATAAAAGACAATCTTGCATAGAATCACTAAAAGACAGGACATATGGAGAAGCATGTCAGGATGATATACGATGAGATAACCATGGGACTATTCAGATAGCTAGGTTACAACCCGTAAACCAAACAAGGATCGGGGTTGTAACCCTTCGTCTGAACGGAACTTGGTTTCTCTCACCATTTATCGGCAAGATAAATATAAGAAACCAGGTCAAGTAACAATCTGGAGTGGCAATCATTATAGTGACAATCTGGAGTGACAATCCTTCCATCATTCTGGTACAATCCTATAATCAATCAATTCTAGACAATACTATACTGGACCAGACTCCATCCAAGCAATCACGGCCAATCATTGCCTACGGCTTTCTACATTAACTAACTAGGGTTATCACAATCCTAGTTACTAGCAAGATGCAATGAGATTGATCCACAGCCACAAGCCCTGCAGACCATCCAGGCTACCCAGGACGAAAGATTAGGGTTGAATTCAGGTGGGTACATCGCCCAGGAGACAAATGTGCCCTTAGGTGACTTAGAGGGTGCAACACTCGACGGTGTGCTGGAAATGTGCCCTACTCGACGGCAGGCTACAGATCTCAAGAGCGCCCAGGTAACGGGATTGCCTGTAGCTGTGTTATCTCTTCATGACTACTGAGTCATTCTAGTTATTAACCTTAATCCATTTTAGTAGGAGCTCCTGGCCGTGGTACTCAGGAGTCCCATCCTAGACATGATGCAAGACAGGACAAGTGGATTTAACAAGCAAGCAAGAAAGAACTACCCACGGTGTCAAGGCAAGTCAAGTTAAGTTATCAAGTCATGTCAAGTTAGGAGTGCGCCGCCACGGGCCACTATCATGTCATGTTGGTCATATCAGGAGTGCACCACTACGGGTCACTGTCGTGTTATGCTAGTTCCTTGTCCTACCATGCCACGTACAATAGTCATTCCAAACATATTAAGTAAAATCAAGTTCATGACAAAAGGCGTAAGGATATAAAATGGGCGTAAAATATCTAATAAAATATTAATATACAGAGCCATAAAAAAACCAAGCTAAAAGAATTAAGACCAAAACTCCAAGAACCAATGGGTCAAGCAAGGGGTCAGGGGGGCAGCGTACGTAAAACTCACGCACGCTCAAGGAAGCAGCGTACATAAAAGTCACGCACGCTCAGAGAGCAGCGTACATAAAAGTCACGCACGCTACAGGAGCAGCATAGGTGAAAAGTCACGCACGCTGAGAGAGCAGCGTGGGTGAAAAGTCACGCACGCTACAGGAGCAGCATAGGTGAAAAGTCACGTACACTGGGAGAGCAGCGTGGGTGAAAAGTCACGCACGCTACAGGAGCAGCATAGGTGAAAAGTCACGCACGCTGGGAGAGCAGCGTGGGTGAAAAGTCACGCACGCTACAAGAGCAGCATAGGTAAAAAGTCACGCACACTCAAGGGAGCAGCTGCGTGAAAAGTCACGCACGCTCAAGGAAGACACGCTTCCAACAGGAAGCGTACCCAAGGCTGCGTGGCATAAGCTAAGAAGCTCTGCCACTGCTCACTGTCTTCTCCAAAGAGCAAGAACAGCAAGAACAGCAAGGATGAACCCAAACTTCAAATGCTCATAACTTGGTCAAAACAAGTCCGAATCCAAGTTTCCAAAGGTCGAAATTGGGTAGAAGGAAATTCCCAACCATATGGAACCATTAGAACTTGCAAATGAAGAAGTTAACTAGATCAAAACTTCAAAATTCCAAGAAAGCATTTCCTAGATCTACAAAAACTCATGCACCAAAATGAAAATCTTCAAGTTCTAAAGTGGTTTAGAATCCTGCTAGGAAGCCATCAGAACCATCAAAATGAGTTCTCAAGTGAGAGCAAGATGCACTTGCCTATGGTGGTGTCGGTGGAAGAAGGAGAGGAAGGAAGAAGAAGAAATAAATGAGAGTTAGGGAGGAGAGAGAAGGTTGGTGGCTGCTAATAAAGGAGAAGAGGGTGGTAGGTAGGAGTGGTTCATGCTAACCCAAACCAAGCCAAACCAATCCAAGCCCAACCCGAACCAAGCTAGGCCAAACCGAGCTAATACAATGCCAGGATGGACCAGAAAATACTCAATAAACCAAGCTCCATTAATCAGAATTAATTCATGAACAATAAATGACAACTAAACCATAATGCTAAATATGAAATAAACCATAATTAACTAATCAAGAAAAATGAAAAATAGAGGCCAGAAATAAGAACACGTATAAAATACGTATTACGAATTTCGGGGATCTACATCGCCCGGTTTGTCGGGACGTACCTCGTACGGGGTTTTTAAGGTTTATAAAAACTAATTTTTAGTAGGTTTTTAATCAAATAAATACAGAATTTATTATAGAATAAATAAAACTATTTGAAGAGGATGATAGAGGGTCATGTGGGCTTTCTACACGAATTGATGGAACTAAAAACGGATAAGAATTGGAGGAGAAATTAATTGGAGAAGTCGGGTACCTCGATATTAAAAACTGCCGTTGTTGTGGGTGTTTGTTGTTGTTGCTGTCGCTGTGGCGACCGGAAGGCGGGGATGCTGTCGCTCCGACGAAACTGGCACACACGCCGAGGCGAGAAAAGAGGATGTAGGAGAGAGAGGAGGAAGAAGGAAGGAGAGTGGAGGAGGAGAATTAATATTATATATATACTATATATATTTGGAGGGAAGGGTTCGGCCATAAGTAGCTTGCTGCTACTTATTGCTTGTGGGAACAAAAGAGGCGGCCACAAACCTAATGGAGCTGCTGCTCCTACTTCATTTTTGTATGCAAGTGGTCGGCTCCCACATGGTGGGGCCGACCACTTAGGCTATATTACTTTTTTTTTCTTTTTTTTTATAACAAACTTCTCCACAACTTATATATATATATATATATATATATATATATATATATATATATATATATATATATATATATATATATATATATTATGTATATATGCATGGCATATAGCAGCTTCATGCTGCTGTAGTTGGCGTTGGGGGTGGGGGTCGGCCCCACCACTTTTTTTTTTTACTTATCTTTTTAAAACTTTTAAATATAAATATCTATATCTATATATGTATATATCCATAAATACACCAAAAATCTATTTAAAATCCAATTACCATTTAGAAGTCAACTATCCAAAAATTTAATATATTTGAGCATATCTACATATATATATATAAATTTAATCTTTAATAAATCAACTCAAAGTAATAATGATATTTAAATAGAAAAACATGTTTATTAAATCTCCACAAAATAACCTAAATTATAATAACATGATAATAATCGTCCCAATGGGTGAACTTTACCGCTCATCCATGTATGGGTCCAGAAAATAGTAAAATAATAAAATATAGATTTTTTTGTACCCAAGTCAATAAATCTTCAACAAGTTCTAAAAATAATCTAAAAATATTTGTACATACGTAAAATATTCCTATATGGCCACCTTAGTCACCCCACATGCTCACATGGACTTAAAATTTTGTTCGGGCCCTGTTCGGGCTGAATTGGCCAAATCGGGTCATCAACAAATAAATAAAACCATAAATTGTATAAATTCATTTTTAAGTCCAATAAAATAAAAAATATAATTTTAAAAAAATAGGGGGTTTTACAGATACAGTGTTGCCAGAGGTGCCCGACGAGGTAGTATTGGGAAGAGGAATGAGAAAGAAATCACAGCCAGTGCGATTACAGGATTTTGTAACGAATGTTGTTCGAAGTAAAAGTCTCCCCTTCACCACAGTTCATCTGTTCCCGTCACTTCCTCAGGTACTTCGTATCCTCTAACACAATTTCTAAGTTATGACATATTTACTACTGGACACAGAGATTTTCTTGCAGCTATAACTGCAAGTGTTGAGCCTACTTCATATCGCTAGGCCTCGCGAGATTCAGGCTGGCGCGAGGCTATGCAAATTGAAATACAGGCTATGGAAGATAATGGGACTTGGAGTATTGTCGATTTGCCTCCTGGAAAGAAAGCTTTGGAAAGTTGATGGGTGTACAAGATAAAGTACAACTCTAACGGCAGTGTTGAGCGCTTAAAGGCACGGCTGGTTGTGTTCGGTAATTATCAGGTCGAGAAGATCGACTATTCAGAGACATTTGCCCCGGTAGCTAAGATGCCTACAGTTTGGGCATTTTTGGCTGTTACAGTTGTGAGAGGCTGGACTTTATACCATATGGATGTGCACAATGCTTTTCTTCATGGCGATCTGACAGAAGAAGTGTATATGAAGTTGCCGCCAGATTTTTTGCATAGTGAACCTAACAAAGTGTGTCGCCTGCGTAAGTCTCTATATGGATTGAAACAGGCACCATGTTGTTGGTTTGCTAAGCTTACTGCTTCCCTGATATCCTACGGATTTATTCAATCTCATTCCGATTATTCCCTTTTCTCTCTTTTTAAAGGGAAGGTAGAGTTGCATGTTTTGATCTATGTGGATGATATGATTGTGTCTGGTAATGACTCAGGTGCTTTAGATGCTTTCAAAAAGTACCTTAGTTCTTGCTTTCACATGAAGGACCTTGGTGTGTTGAAGTACTTTCTTGGCATAGAGGTGGCTCGGAGTACAGAAGGCATTTCCTTGTGTCAAAGAAAGTATGCTTTGGACATCATTTCAGAATGCGGCTTGATGGGGTCTCGACCTGCTGGCTTTCCCATGGAGCCCAATCACAAGCTAGCAGAATCGACTAGTCCAAAGATGGCAGATGCAGAGCCTTATCGGAGGCTGGTTGGAAGGTTAATTTATCTATCATTTATTCGCCCTGACTTAGCCTATGCTGTGCATATTTTGTCTCAATTCTTACAGGAGCCTCGACAAGATCATTGGCATACTACTTTGAGAGTTGTCTGATATCTCAAACATGCACAGAGACAGGGTATTCTTTTGAAAGCTGATTGTGATCTCCGTCTTTCTGGTTGGTGTGATTCCGACTGGGCCAGTTGTCCCTTGACTCGCCGCTCTGTTACAGGCTGGTTGGTGTTTCTGGGGGGTCTTCTATTTCTTGGAAGACCAAGAAGCAACCAACTGTTTCTCGATTTTCCGCTGAAGCTGAATATCGATCTCTCACTGCGCTTGTTTGTGAGTTAAAATGGTTGAAGGAGTTATTGGTGTGTTTGGGCGTTCGCCAGGAGTCTGCTATGTCGGTGTATTATGACAGTCAGTCAGCCCTGCACCTGGCTCAGAACCCGGTGTTTCATGAGCGCAGTAAGCATATTGAGGTGGATTTGCATTTTGTTCGCGATGCTATTAGAGATGGCACCGTAATAGCCTCGCATGTTCCTACTTCTACTCAACTGGCTGACATCTTCATTAAGCCCCTTGGAAAGCGTGTGTTTGATTCTTTCCTTCCCAAGTTGGGCATTTATGACTTGCATGCTCCAACTTGAGGGGGGGCGTTAGATTGTTAGATTATACTTGTAATATAAATATGGCCCATAAGCCCAAATGTAGACACTATATATATTGTAACAAACCCTAGCAATGAGAACAAGGCATTACTATTTCCTACACCTTCCATAAGTCGAAGCATAGTATGCGGTCATTGTGACCATAAACTGCTCCTATAGTAACTCTGAGGCCTCCTTTGTTAGTAAAGTCAACAATAATGAGTTGTTCAGATGAGAATCGTACCTGCCTAGTCCATTCCACCTTGTTCCATATCATCCAAATGCATGCCATATTACACGTTGCAAGATTGCGTATAGGAGTCCACTGATGCGGCATTCTTCTAGTGATCAGAGTCTCCGTCTTGATCTTTCTCTCAAGGATTGAAACAATCGAGCACCTATGCTTCTTCACCAAATTCTATATTTCATGCCATCTACCAATGGAATTAGCCCCTCTGACATTCCATATTAGGATCGACATCTATTGACGGGAGAGGGGTTGTGGTCTTTTTTGAGATGCTGACTCTCCCTTGGACGACTTGAAAGAGTTTTTGTGGTTTGTTGGTTGGTTACTTGCTCTTGGTTTGCCTCCATCGATTGTCCTTTCACAAGCATACTCCATTTAGGATTTATCGTTGTTAGAGCCTTGTTCCCTATCCCAGGCGAGCTGTAGGCGTGATAAATTCATTTGTAGCATCTGTAGGGGCAATGTATGATGTTGTTGCATCAATATGGATATGATCATTCTCATAGAGAAGATTTCCATTCCCCCTTTGGGCTGCCACAATCTAAGCGCAAATCCTTGTAGCTGACCGTAGAATGGTCGGTTATCCATCACGTAGAGAACTAGTGTATTCTTTCAGTACTTTGTGGTTTCTTGTATGTCATCGCACGTGATCTCGACCACCTTCTCTCCATTGATGATGCTTGGTTCAATGTATTGAAGATCGACCTCCTCCTGGACCGCCGCTGGTTTACATATATCCACCCAAGAGACTGGTTTAGACCGCCCTCCCGAACTCCCCTCCATTGGCCGTCGTGGAGTAGTTGGCTGGGTTGTCCGTGGATGTTCCTCTATCCTCTGTCTTTCCTTCTTGTCCCCAGACCCCTCTTTTCTTTTTGTTGTGATGGTTCCTATCCTGCTATTAGGTCCTACTCTCCTATTCTCCCTTCCGTTGGCAGGCCTTCGCATCATGGCTCTCTGACCTCCATGGTTTCGGTTGGTACTTCCTCCAAGAGTAATCCGCCCTCTCTGTCTTGTTCTGTTGGGACCCCAAGTTTCTCCTCCTCATTTCCACCATTGTCCACCCGCCGGCTAGTTCACATACGCCATCATCCTCATCTTCAGTAAGATTTCCAGCACGATTTCGGTGAGTATCCGACGTTTCTTTCATCTTTATATATATATATATATAACAAATTATAATATAAATTATTGTATAACAACTTTTTGCGTGTGTACAATGCACGTAAACGTTGCTAGTACATATATATCGTCATGGGCACGTGCCCCACTTAAAATTTGGAAAAACATATTTGCCTCACATAAGTGCCACCACCTTAATAAAAACACATATTCTTCCTCAATCAAAATCCTTGAGTTCAAAGTTGGGTGTTTTAACATTGATTTCTTTTTTTAATTAAACAATAGCTCCTAAAATCTATCTCAGAAAAACAACCATTATTTTCTCTTTGTTAGAAAAATTGTATATGGAGTCCAAATAAAGAACTTGTAACTCTTGGCTTTTGGTTTACTCTCATAAATAGAGAACTTGTAACTCTTGACTTTTGGGTTACTCTCTTAAGCCTATAAATAGAGAACTTGTAATATATTTTGATATATGGAATTGAAGAAATGAAATAGCTCTTCACTCCCGCCCTCTCTACTATTCTCTAAGTACTCACTTTATTTTGTGCAAGTTTTAACATATTATCAGCACGATGCAACCATTAGTCATTTCGGGAGACCCATTGATGTCAAGGTAAAACTCAAACATGTTACTTTTTATACATTTTTAATCTTTGTGTAGCTTCTCACTATATATTTATATATAATATTGGACCATTTATAATTTGTTTATGAAGAATGAAGATGTATATAATATATATTTTTCTTGTTATATAAACTATTACTCATATATATATATATATATATATATATATATATATATATATATATATATATATATAAATATATATCTTGTTATCAAAGAATTATTGTGTTGTAGTTTGATGATATTGATTTATTTGATAAGTTTCATAGATGGACCTGAAGTTTCATTTAAAAAACTTTTTAAAAAAATGTTCGGCTAGAAACCTAGATTGAATATAAGGCTTGAAGCCAAAATCGAAGATGTTAGGCTTGAAGTCTGAGATAAAACTCTAACTTGTAGATTTGAGTATATGTATTATATTCTAAAGTAATACTTGTTTTGTATTCAGACCTATGGCAAACATCACCAAGCTTGAGTTCACTACACTTGATATTTTCGGAGGAAATTATTTGACTTGGGTTCTTGATGCTGAGATCCATTTGAGTGCAAAGAACCTTGGACATGCCATCAAAGAGAAAAATGGGACAAGCGAACCAAATAAAGCAAAGGCAATGATTTTCATTCGACATCACCTCCATGAAGGGCTAAAATCTGAATATCTTAGAGTGAAAGACCCAGCTATGTTATGAAAAAACTTGGAGGAACGTTATAATCATCAAAAGAGTATGATACTCACAAAGGCTTATTGTGATTGGATGCACTTGAGGTTGCGAGATTTTAAAACAATGAACGAATATAACTCCACACTATTCAAAATTGTGTCTCAAATGAGATTGAGCGAAGATAATGTTACTGAAGAAGATATGTTGGAAAAGACATTCACAACTTTCTATGCTACGAACATGCTCCTACAACAGCTGTACTGTGAAAAGGTTTTAAAATTACTCTCAATTGATCTCATGTCTACTTGTTGCTGAACAAAACAATGAGCTCTTGATGAAAAACCATAACTCACACCCCACTGGATCACAACCATTCCCTGAAGCGAATACAAATAACTATAGACAAGGACATGGTCGTGGTCGCGGTTACAGTCGTGGTAAAACTCGAGACCAAGGTGGTCCTAATTATCATGCCTTCAACAAGTAGGTTGGACCATACCACTTGAAGTGGAACAACAATGATGGAAAATAAGAAAAGAAAAAGGGTATGAAAATAGATTATCCGAAGAATTATGATGAGGCTTGCTATAGGTGTGGAGCAAAAGGGTATTGGTCTCATACCTATCGTATACACCAAAGCAGCTAATTGATCTTTACCAAACATCTATCAAGGGTAAAGAAAAATGGAAAGAAATGAATTTTGCGAATTCCAGTAAAATTGTTGATGATGAAAATGATCCAATAGAATTTGCTCATTTGGATGTTGATGATTTCTTAACCGAGCTACGTGAAGAAATTAATGGGATTAAGTTTTGAGGTGATGATGCTAATGATGGCAATGGAAAGATCATAAATGATTGAGTTGGGGTTGAGATTATTTGAACTTTATTTTTCTAACTTTAATTTTAGTTCAATGTTTGTTTTGTCATGTTTCTAAGTCTTGGTTGTTATAAGTTTGAATTAATAAATTAAGTTTTATAACGTTTCTTACTTTATTTATTTTGTTTATAGAAATGTGAAAAATGATAATACCGTGAACAACTCCAATTGTGGAGATATATGTCTGGTTGATAGTGGAACAACACACAATTCTTCAAGATCGAAAATATTTCTCGAACTTAAAATTGGAAAAGTAAATGTTAGTACTATTTCTGGTACTACAAAACTAATAGAGGGATCTGGAAGAGTGAGCATTATATTGCCGGGTGGAATAAATATTTTGGTGAAAGAGGCTTTGTATTCTAGTAAGTCAAATTTTTTTTACGTAGTTTCAAAGACATACGTCTCAATGGTTTTCATATCGAGACTATAAATGAGGAGAATATAGAATATCTATGTATTACATCCAATGATGCATGCCAGAAGCATGTGAAAGAAAAACTCCCAGTTTTCTCATTAGGATTGTATTATGCGAACCTAAGTACCATAGAATCAAATACTGTGATAGACCAGAAGTTCAATGTTCCAAAACTTTTTATGCTTTGGCATGATCGACTTGACCATCCTGGATCGAGTATGATGCGTCGAATAGTTAAAAACTCAAATGGACATCCTCTAAAGAACCAGAAGATTCTTTTACCTCGTGATTATGTGTGTGTTGCCTGCTCAAAAGGAAAACTAATTGTAAGTCCATCTCGAATGAACGTTAATTTTGAGTCCCCTATATTTTTACAAAGAATACAAGGGGATATTTGTGGACCTATTTGTTGGAATTATTCAATAATTAAGGGGCCACACATGTAAAATTAATTGTGTTTAGGCTATCTAAATAATTAAGCCAAATTAAAGTGGTCTATTTAGAAATTGGCTTAAGGGTATAATTGTCATGGAATTAATGTATAGATACCAGAGATAATTCTAATTTGATGACGGACCAAATTAGAAATGTCAAAACATATAAATATATGTGTTCATTAGGGTTATGGTCCCCAACTTATGTAGGAACAAAATCGTAAAGTAGAATACTCTAGAGGGGGGGGGGGTGAATAGAGTAGGCAACGGAATATTGCTAATAAAAAATCTTGTTAGCAGTTAGATCACAGATATAAAAAAAATAATCATAAAGTAAATGACAAAAATTAAAAGTGATCAGAAGGCAAATGCAAACACCGAGATTTATACTGGTTTTTTTCTTGTGAGGACTAGTCCAGTCGGAAGAACTCTAGCTTTCAGTTGAATCCACTATTGGAAAATCTCGCAAGTTTTTATACGAAGTCCTTGCAACTTTTACAGACGCGAGCTTTGATACGAAGAACTCGACTAACTTCAATTGTGAAGAGTTGTATCTTCTATCAAGCCTCTGATTATAAGCGCTCTGAAACTTCTAGACCGTACCGCACTGGCAAATCGACTAGAAGATTGTAACTGGCTTGGAATTTGAAAATAAAAGCTTTTTAGAACTCTTTGGAAGAATGTAAGCTTAAGAAGAGAAGAGATTGAAAGTGAATTGGTGATTTGAAATGATCGAAATGCTTCTCTATTTATAGTTTTTCCAAAGACAGAACTCTGACAGAATTCAGGCAGAATTTGGACAGAACTCTTTGTAACAAACCGCAACTGAAGGGTGACCAAGTTCAAAATAAAACGTTCACTAACGTTCATCTTGGCCGAACTCTGGCCGAACTCGGGCCGAGTTCTGCTAGGGTTCTGCCAGTTCATTTTTGAGAAAAATCAATTTGACTTTTTGAAAAGTCCTTCAGAAGCTTTTTGTAAAAAGGATATTTTTCAAAAACATAGGTCATTTGTAAAAGAATATGATGGTTTTGAAAAACGTTTTCGGATAGCCTATTTGCCAGTACGACTCGGTGTACATTATATTCCTAGACTCAATAAAATAAAAATTTATATTGCTTCAAAGGAAATACATTCAGAATGGCAAACGGCTTTAGTCTTGAATATAGTTGACATCCATCGTTGAGCTGTGTCCAAAACGTCGTAGGTAAACATCTGAATTGACTTGTATTTATATCGAGACAGAGTTTGATCAATTATTAAAATCAGGTTTGACCATGACCAATGGGCCAACAATCTCCCCCATTTTGATAATTGACAAACCTTGTCGATATAACATATAAAATTGGATCAATTCAAAAATGTATCAAAAGAAATTGTTCATAACCTGTATGCATGAAGATGTTAGATCTATTTCTCCCCCGTTGTCACTTAGCAAAATAATTACAAAAGAAAAAGCTCCCCCGCAATAAATGCATAAGTAACACACAGTGAAAAAACACAAAAAAATAATAATATAAAACATTCATCACATGCATGGTAGAAGCAGTAAAAAAGATATTGTATAAACAACACATGCATGTTATTTATCACATACAGTTTTAATATGAAGCAAAAAGAGAGATGATGCTAGAATAAAACTGAAACAAATAAAGTGCTGAATAATAAACTAATATGCCAAACTGAGGCATAATAAAAACCATGTCTATGAAAAGTCACAAATAATAATAGCTAAAAGAGTGCTGATAATAACTAAAATAAGAATGATCTCCACGCGGATTGGAAGAACAAGGGTGGAGAAGAGCTAGGGTTTGGAGGCACGGCTGCTGCTGTTTGAGGATGTTTGGAAGAATGAAGAAGATAGGGGCCTCGAGTTCTGGCTGGTACATATATATACCCAGCCGAACTCTGGCCGAATTCGGACCGAACTCGGGCCGAATTCACCAAGGGTTGCCTGGCTATATATATATATATATATATATATATATATATATATATATCAAAAATAATTGAAATGGGGCCACATCTTTTTTATTAATTCGTTTCAAATGTTTAATTCAGAGTTTAGTAATTTTAAATCTCAAAATAATATAATTAATATTATTTTATAAATTACTATTCTTTACTCAGCATCTGTCTCAGATTAGCTGTATGAGTATTGTCCCAGCTAACGGAGGTTCACCGGATAACTCTTAAATACCGCTTCGCTTCGACCGTAGTCGTGGTGACATACAGACTCTTTTTAGGCTTGTCTCGAAAACAGTTATCGAGTATCGAATAAATAATTAATAAAACAAAATTAATTAATATTATTGACATCTAAAATGCCTAATTCTCGACGTAAATAATTGAAACGATCTTCTGCTAGAAATTTTATAAGTATGTCAGCTAATTGATTCTATGTGTCTATGTATACAAGGTCTATATCTCCATTTTGTTGATGATCTCTAAGAAAGTGATGTCGAATCTCGATATGTTTAGTACGAGAGTGACATACTAGATTCTTAGTCAAATTAATAGAACTAGCGTTATCACAGAAAACGGGTATGTGTGTAAAATGTAATCCATAGTCTTCTAAAGTTTGTTTCATCCACAAAATTTGTGCACAACAACGTCCTGCGGCGATATACTCAGCCTCGGTTGTTGATAATGCAACAGAATTTTGCTTTTTACTAAACCAAGAGAATAGAGCTTTTCCTAGGAAATAACATGTGCCGCTAGTACTTTTTCTATCTACTTTGCATCCGGCAAAATCAGCATCAGAATAACTGGTTAGGTCAAATGACGTAGTTTTGGGATACCATAAGCCGACAAAAGAAGTGCCTTTAAGGTATCGGAAGATACGCTTAACTGCGCACAGATGTGATTCCTTAGGATTAACTTGAAAACATGCACATAAGCAAACACTAAACATAATGTCTGGTCGACTAGCAGTTAAATATAGCAAGCTACCGATCATACCTCGATACTTACATATGTCGACGGGTTTGCCTTGTTCATCAATATCAAGCTTGGTTGAAGTCGCCATTGGAGTGCTAAGTGGCTTTGCTTCTTCCATGTCGAACTTCTTTAATAGATCCTTTGTGTACTTTGCTTGATTTATGAACGTCCCATTGTTGGTTTTTTGATTTGCAGTCCGAGAAAGAATTTCAGCTCTCCCATCATGCTCATCTCAAACTCATTCTGCATACACTTTGAAAATTCTTGACAAAGAGATTCATCAGTAGATCCAAAAATAATATCATCTACATAGACTTGAATCAAAAGAATATTGTTATTCAAAGATTTTATAAACAAAGTAGTGTCAACCGTTCTCTTAGAAAAATCGTTATCAAGTAGAAAAGAGCTTAGACGATCGTACCAAGCACGAAGGGCTTGTTTCAAACCGTATAATGCTTTCTTCAACTTGAAAACATATTCAGGAAATTTGAAATCAGTAAAACCAGGAGGTTGGACTACATAAATTTCTTCTTTTATAAAACCATTTAAAAATACGCTTTTGACATCCATTTGAAATAATTTAAAATTATAAAAATATGTAAATGCACATAACATGCGAATGTATTCTAATCTCGCAACTGGGGCATAAGTCTCATCGTAGTCAATACCTTCTTATTGATTGTATCCTTGAGCTACGAGTCGAGCCTTATTACGAGTCACTAAACCATTCTCGTTCAGTTTATTTCGGAATACCCATCGGGTGCCAATGACCGAATGATCAATGGGCTTTGAAACAAGTTTCCAAACTTGATTCAGTTCGAATTGGTTTAATTCCTCTTGCATAGCATTTAACCAAAAATTATCACTACATGCTTCATCAATATTTTTGGGTTCAAATTGTGAGGCAAAAGTAACACAAGAAGCTATATCTTTATTAGAGGAACGAGTACTTACATCCTTGGTAATCTTACCAATTACCAAGTCCTTTGGATGATTAGCCAAGAATCTTATCTCTTTTGGTGTAGTCTCAAGATTGCTAGTTCTGGCTTCTTTGCTTGGAGGTTCATCTGATGCCAGATGTGATGGTTCTGCATCTTTGTGTAAAGGTTTTGCAGTAGCTGTACTTGGTGTAATTATGTCTTCATTGTCATTATCGTCTAAGTATTGATTTAGTTCATCAAACTTGACGTTGATAGATTCTTCAATGATCATGGTTCTTTTGTTGAAGACTCTATATCCTTTGCTCTTTGCTGCATAACCTAAAAATATACCTTCATCGGCCTTTTCATCAAATTTACTCAAATTATCTTTAGTATTAAGAATAAAACATTTACAACCAAAGATTTTGAAATAAAAAACATTTGGTGTTCTACAAAACCATAATTCATAGGGAGTCTTCTTCGATATAGGTCGAATTAGAACCCTATTGAGAATATTGCATGCTGTATTTACAGCTTCAGCCCATAAATATCTAGGTAGACTAAACTGGTTTAACATAACTCTAGCCATTTCAGATAGAGTTCTGTTCTTACGTTCCACAACTCCATTTTGTTGCGAAGTCCTAGGGCAAGAGAATTCATGCAGATAATCGTGTGTGTCATAAAATTGTTTGAATTCTGCATTCTCAAATTCGCCTCCATGATTACTACGAATACGAGTAATCATGAACCCTTTTTCATTCTGTACTTTCTTACAAATGGTGATGAATTCTGATAATGCATCGTTCTTGCTTGCAAGAAAATAAACCCATGTATATCTAGAGAAATCATTTATAATGACAAATGCATGCATCGTTCTTGCTTGCAAGAAAATAAACCCATGTATATCTAGAGAAATCATCTATAATGACAAATGCATATAACTTACCACCTAGACTAGCAATTCTACTTGGTCCAAATAAGTCCATATGCAACAGTTGTAAAGGTCTAGTGGTACTTACAGCGTTCTTGGATTTGAATACGGATTTGGTAGCTTTGTTCTTTTTACATTCACTACATACTGTATCCTTCTTGAAAGAAATATCTGGTAAGCTGCGTACCAACTTCTTTGTAGATAATCTTGAAATTGTATCCATGTTTGCATGACTGAGTCTCATATGCCATAGTTGACTCTCAATGCTTTTGGCCATCAAACATCTACCTGCTATGTTAGCATCTTCCAACAAATAGAATACATATATATTTTCTTCCCTAATACCTTCAAATATAGTACTACCAGTTGAACTATTAATTATGATACATTTATCTTTTACGAAGTTAATACCATAATCGTGATCAGCTAAATGGCTTATGCTGAGCAGATTATGTTTTAACTCAATAACTAGACAAACATCTTTAATCACTGGATAGGGAGCCTTACCAATGTCATCGATACCGATTATGTACTCTCTTAAATTATTACCGAAGAAGACGTATCCTTCTTTATTCCTCTTCGACAGTGTTGCAAATAATGAAGCGTCACCGGTCATGTACTGTAATGCCGGTGGTTAGTATTACGTATCTTAGTATATGTGTACGTATTTAGACTCGTATTTGCATGTTTTTCTGCATGATTTATTGGGCATTTCTTTGCTTGGTTCATCTCGGTTCGGTTCGGCTTGTTGGCTTGGTTCGGTTTTGTTGGAGAACCAACCCACCTACCGACCACCACCATCACCATTTATTAATCCCCACTCTTTTCTCTCTCCTTATTTATTCTTTTTCCCCACCATTACTTCTCCACCAACCTGAGAGAGTGGAAGGTTTAGGTAAGTGTACCTTGCTTCATGGAGGAATCCCATTTATATTATTCCATTGTCTTTCTCATGTGTTTTCAACCCACTTTAGTACTTAGAATTTTTCAATTCCATGGTTAATTTTTTGTAAATCTAGCTTTGTGGTATTTTAGATTTTCAGGAGTTTTGATCTAACAAACAAACTTATTTTTGCTATTTGATGGTTCCATATTGTAGAGAATTCTATTTTGTCCAAATTTGACCTACGGGAGTCTGGATTTAGGTTCCTATTGTTGTTTGGAGGAGCATGGAGGCCATGGTATTTTTTATGGACATGTTCTCTGTGGGAGCCATTAATTACACAATGAGCCGCATGAGCATATTTGCTCTGAGCCGCATGGCCATTTAATTAAATATTTAATTGCATGTATTAGCTGGCCACGTACAAGTATTTATTTGCTGGGCCGTATAAGCATTCACTTGATTGGCCGTATGAGCCATTAACATTTCCTGGCCGCATGGCCATTGCTCTAAGTTGCTTGCAAGCAGTGAGCCGCATGGTCCTTATTATTGCATTAGGAGCATTGAGCCGCATAGGCCAATGCCATGTATATTTTAATGCATGACCAAGTATATTTTTATGCCATGTATATTTTAATGCATGGCCTTAGCATTCACGTGCATGGCCTTAGCCATTAAATGCTTGCTTACATTTAGCTAAATTTTGCATGGCCAACAGTTGTTGGTCGCATGAACTCATAGCTTGGCAGCATATATATTAAGCTTTAGCAAGCAGCTTAGTAGCCGCAAGCATGTATAAAGTATGCTAGCCGCATAGGCATACGAATATTTAATATAATATGGCCAAATGCCATGTTACATATTTAATATGCATTCCATGCAAGCCTGCTTGTATGCTATTATAAGTGAGCCGCATATGGCTTTGCTGCCATAATATATTTAATTTGCATGCATGCAAGCTTTGCTTGCATGCTTAATATTCTTGGCCGCATGCAAATTGCATGGCCCTGGGTTTAGTTGTAGCTGCATGCAACTTGCAGGGCTTTTAGTTCAGTTGCTGGCCGCATAGCCTTAGCAACAGTTGCTGGCCGCATGGCCTTAATTAGCAGCTTGCTAGCCGCATATGGCTTTGCTAGGAACATTGGCCGCATGCATTTTTGCTTGCGTCAGCAATATTATTTTGCATGCAATTGTATTATTTGCATGCAAGCTTTGCTTGCATACTTGTGCATTTAATTAATAGCTTGGCAACTTTGCATGCAATTGCATGCATTAGTGCTAGGCCAATATTGCATTTGGCCGCATGGTTGCTTGCATGCTGGCCGTATATGCCCCTCTCCAATATTTGCTAGCCGCATATGCACCCCTCCAATAATTGCCCAGCCGCATATGGCCAAGTGAGCCGCATGGCCTATATATTGAGTATTTGCCTTATGGCCCCCACCTCATCCACTCTTGGCCATATGGCTATTTATTATTCTTGGCCGCATACAGCAAAATTGTGCTAGTCGCATATTGTATGATGACAACATCTATTGGCTGGCCGCATGACATACTTGCATTAATTGCGGGTCCCACTATCTTTTGTCTTATTTGTCTTTACAATTATATTATTATGATTAAATAATGTGTGATTCTAAATTGCTTCCCTAAGCACGATTTGTTAGTGTAATGATTGATAGTGACTTGCTGGCCGCATAAGAATTTTCCTGAGCCGCATGAGTCTCCCACGGCCCTTGCTCCTGCTAATATTTAATTACCACATGTATGCTTGTGCCATATTAAGTGTGTTCTCTGACACGATGGTGACCCGTTGTGGTGTACTTTTGAAAAATGACATGACATGATAGTGGCCCGTCGTGGCACACTCCTGACAGTGAACTTGACATGATATACTTGACAGATATAATTGACATGATATACCTGACATAATAGTGGCCCGCCGTGGCGCACTCTTGACATGATAAACCTGACATGATATTTCTCGAAATGCTGTTGCGACGGCTAACCTGACATGACAAGAATGAATGACCTGGACACCGTGGACGATTGTGCTTGTACAAATGAATTCGTCTTGTCTTGCATCATGTCTAGGACAGGGACCCCTGAGTACCACGGTCAGGGGTACCGACTAAAATTGACTAAGGCTAATAACTAGAATAATTTAGTAGCCATGAAGAGATTCTCCAGCTACAGGCAATCCTGTTATCTGGACGCCCCACTTGGGATCTGTAGCCTGCCGACGAGTAGGGCACATTTCCAGCACACTGTCATGTGTTGCACCCTTATTGTACTAATATTCGACCTGGATAGCCTGGATGGTCTGCATGGCTTGTGGCTGTAGAATAATCTCGCTGCATCTTGCTAGTAACTAGGCCTGTGATAACCCTAGTTAGTTAAAGTATTAAGCCGTACTTATTACTTGGCCGTGAATGATGGATGGAGTTCAATTAGTCTAGTCGTGTCTTGATCCTGTACAAGATTGTTACATGTCCTGATTTTTTATTTTATCTTGCCGATAAATGGTGGGAGAAACCAAGTTCTGTTCAGACGAAGGGTTACAATCTCGGTCCTTGTTTGGTTTACGGGTTGTAACCTGGTTATCTGAATAGTCCTATAGTTATCTCATCGTATATCACCTGTCATGCTTTTTCTTAATTACTGTCTTTTATTATGTAATTATATTCTTGTGCTAATTGCTGGTTTTAGTTCCTAAGTGAAGCCTCCTTTGTGGCACTTGCTCTTTCTGGGGTCTGACCCAGCTGGTTTTGTATGGCCAGATACCGGAGCAGTTCCAAAGGATCCACCGACTTTCCAGCCAGATGGTGACCACTAGACGGAACCCTGGCAACGAGTGGGTTATCTTTGGCTCTTATACTCTATTGTAAAATTATTTTTTTGAGGCATTTAGCCGCCGAGCAAGTGTTAGCTCGTGTATATTTTACTTACTGTCTGCCTACGGGCTGTAACATGATTGACAGATCCTAGGGTTGATCATGTATGACTAAACTCTTACTAGTCCTCACATTTTGTAGCGACTAGCTTCATGATCAGCTGAATATGTAATGTTTGGGATGCCTTACAATTGTATATTTGGTGATCTTACATCTTGTAACATTTACTTACTTTCTTGCGATTGAGACACTAGGCTTGTTATTGACCATAGGAGACTGATGGATTGTAGTTATACCCTCATATATCTAGAAAGCTGTGACCGTATAATAAGGTGCATTCTATTTCATTATACGTAGCTGGCTATGTCTGCCCCCGCTCGCCAGTATTCTGGTTTGGGGCGTGACATGTGCCGTGAGCAACCGCTGTCGAGGATCCATTTGCTCCTAGCATGTGAAGGGCGTCCCACATACAAAATAATTTACAGATGAAACTCTTGGTACCCATTTCTTGTAGGGTCCTGACTGGTTAGTTTTTGGCATCCATAAATAAACATTTAAATCTACTAACTTTCTGATTCTACATGCAGAAGATATATGACCAATGAGGCCACAATAATGACATTTAGCATGTTGAGTGTTGAAAGTAGTGTGAGGTGCATGATTGGTAGGTTTTGGTTTTCCAGTATAGAAGAATGCATGCCTATTAGTCTTCTTGGGCATAGTCTTGATATGGTTTGGTCTGATAGTGTTGTGCGTGTTCCGATGATTCGGTAATTGACACGTATTAGAATAGGAAGCAGCAACTTCAGGCCGTTTTCCTAAACTAATTTCTAACTTTTTGGAAGTGTCATACAATCGAGTATAGTCAGATGTAAGTGATTCTAATCTGACCTGTGCACACTGGAGACTCTTTCTCTCCTTAGATAGGTCTTCCTTTAATTGGATAATAGTTTGGTCTTTTTTTTCGGATAGCTTAACAGTCTCGTGTAACAACAATTTAATAGAAGAAAGCTCACCAGACTCAGTTGAAGAGTCATTATTTCTAACATGATCTAATTGGTCGGTAAGTCTTCATATTTCACCTTTGTACTCTTTGAGTGCCTTCTTAGAGGTTTCATATTTGCTACGCAGTTTCCTGTAATCATCTAACAGTTCACTGAAAGTCTCTCCTAGTTGCTCAAAGGTGAAATCATCATAAGGATCAAATAGAGGATTAGTGATTACCTGATCGCAAGCCATCAAGCACACATTTGCAGCGTCATCTGATTGTTCATCTTCTGAGTCGCTGGCTTCACTTTCATGCCTTATGCTTGTGTTGGCGTACTTTCTTGATGTAGATTTCTTCAGGTAGCCTTTGTCATATTTGCTGCTTTTTTTTGATGATGATGCTGTTGGACAATCTTTCTTCATGTGTCCTTTCTTTTTGCATCCGTAGCAAATAGGATCTTCCTCATTGTTGTTGTTGTTGTCTTTGCTGTCCTTTGTTCTCCTGTTAAATCTAATGAACTTCTTAAATTTTCTTACCAGAAGAGCTTGATCTTCAGAGTCGGAGTCGCTGTCGTCAGAATCATTTTCGATGGTTCTTCTATGTTGAGCCTTGAGAGCGATCGTCTTCTCTGACTTCTCCTTTGGTGTAGCATCTTCAAAGTCTTGAAGTTCTAACTCGTGAGTGAGTAGCTTACCCATGAGTGTTTCTAGAGACATTGTTGAGAGGTCGTTCCCTTCAATGATTGCTGTAGCCTTTGGAATCCAGTTCTTTGTAAGGGCTCGTAGAAGTTTGTGAATCTTCTCATGGTTACTGTAATCCTTGCCTAGTGAAGACAGAGGATTTACAATATCCAAGAATCTTGTAAACATCTGAGTGACTAAGTCACTTGGCTTCATTTTGAACGCCTCGTACTCCTGAGTAAGTCTGCTGATCTTTGACTCCTTGACTTGTGTTGTTCCTTCGTGGGTTACTTCGAGAAGTTTTCACACTTCATTTGATGTTGTGCAAGTAGACACCCTGTTGAATTCAGTTCTGTTTAAAGCACAAAATAAAGCATTAATAGCACGTGCGTCAAGACTGGCCTTTTTCTTTTCTTTCTCTGTATATTTTTCATGGGGGTTTTCAACTAAAATACTATCGACATTAATACGAGGTGGCTTTTTATAGCCATCAATAACTACAGACCATAAGTCAAAATCAAGAGATTTCAGAAAGAAACTCATATGTATTTTCCAATAAGTGTAGTTTGTGCCGTTAAACAGTGGAGGTCTGTTTGTGGCTTGGCCTTCACTTGTGAATTTCACAGTTGTCATGTGTAATGCTGTGATCTATATAACAATTGAATATAACTGCAATTTTACCTTACTTTACTTGTATAACCCGCTCTGATACCAATTGTAGGAACAATTGGGATCAGAATATAATACCTCTAGATGGAGAGCCTGCTCTGATACCAATTGTAGGAACAAAATCGTAAAACAGAATACTCTAGGGGGGTGAATAGAGTAGGCAGCAGAATATTGCTAATAAAAAATCTTGTTAGCAGTTAGATCACAGATATAAAAAAATAATCACAAAGTAAATGACATAAATTAAAAGTGATCAGAAGGCAAATGCAAACACCGAGATTTATACTAATTTCCCTCTTGTGAGGACTAGTCCAGTCGGAAGAACTCTAGCTTCCAGTTGAATCCACTATTGGAAAATCCTGCAAGTTTTCATATAAAGTCCTTGCAACTTCTACAGACGCGAGCTTTGATACGAAGAACTCGACCAACTTTAATTGTGAAGAGTTGAATCTTCTATCAAGCCTCTGATTACAATCGCTCTGAAACTTCTAGACCGTACCGTACTGGCAAATCGACTAGAGGATTGTAACTGGCTTGGGATTTGAAAATAAAAGCTTTTTAGAACTCTTTGTAAGAATGTAAGCTTAAGAAGAGAAGAGATTGAAAGTGAATTGGTGATTTAAAATGATCGAAATGCTCCTCTATTTATAGTTTTTTCAAAGACAGAACTCTGACAGAATTCGGGCAGAATTCGGACAGAACTCTTTGTAACAAATCGCAACTGAAGGGTGACTAAGTTCAAAATCAAACGTTCACTAACGTTTATCTTGGCCGAACTCTGGCCGAACTCGGGCCGAGTTTTGCTAGGGTTCTGCCAGTTCATTTTTAAGAAAAATCAATTTGACTTTTTGAAATGTCCTTCAGATACTTTTTGTAAAAAGGATGTTTTTCAAAAACATAGGTCATTTGTAAAAGAATAGGAAGGTTTTGAAAAATGTTTTCGGATAGCCTATTTGCCAGTACGACTCGGTGTACAATGTATTCCTAGACTCAATAAAATAAAAAATTACATTGCTACAAAGGAAATACATTCAGAATGGAAAACGGCTTCAGTCTTGAACATAGTTGACATCCATAGTTGAGTAGTGTCCAAAACGTCGTAGGTAAAGATCTGAATTGACTTATATTTATATCGAGATAGAGTTTGATCAATTATTAAAATCAGGTTTGACCATGACCAATGGGCCAACAACTTATACGGCCACCAAAAGAGAGGTTTTCTTTTTTTCTCTTCTGCATCCCCATCAACAGAAAGAGATGGACAAATGATTCGGATTCTTCTTTGTCATTAAGGGTCGTAGCAAGTTGGAAGATCGAACCCAATAAAGAGATGTTCGCTTCATGATCCATCAAGTCTAGTACTAGATTCAGGTACGCTTCCACAATTTAATTTATGTTCTTCATCTCATGAATTGACAGGGAACAATAAAATTTCTAACAAGTGGTATCAGAGCCTTCCTGTTTGATTTATGAGGTTGAAGTTTCAGAATCAATTTTTTGTTATTGTTCAGAAATCATAGATCCTTTCTGTTTTAATCATAGATCCTTCATTCTAATATTTATGATACACGAATATTAGATCTACAGTTTCTTAATAACTGATTTCTTGATACACGAATAAAATTTTGTTCCGGCCAGATCATGCTGGACATGTATCCAAACGATACATCCATAATTAATGGACTAGGATGGCACTTATGTTTGTGTTGTTTGATCAAAATTACTGGCAGTACTACATATGGTGGGTTATAATTTATGGAGGAATATAATTTATATATTTTCCTTAGTGTTGTACTAGATGGCTAAATAAAGAAAACAACTATTAGGATCTTGTCTTCTACTTCTGAGTTGTTTTCGTACATAAACAACTGTTCCAAAATGTTTGCACATCATAATTTATTTATTTTATTTTTTGCATACATGGTTCTCCATTGCTTATAATATATTGATTTGCTGTCAATCCTTCGTTGATTTGATCACCATATTAAGAAAATCTTGATAGAATTCATAATTTATATACAATAATGATCTCTCAGTTCATGCTTAAATGTTAGATATGGACGCATGTGATAATGACCGTAGAAATTCTCCATTATATTAAATATGCATGAATATGCTTATTGCTGGACATGTGATAATATGGAATGTCGGTTGGATTCCAATTACTCATGCTGATAGATATTTGGTGTTACTCAATTTAGAGTGTTTTCCAATCTAAGTTGATCATTGGAGGACAAATTGGAATCAAATATAGACAATTTTATGTTTGGCATAAATTTAGTTTCCAATAAATTTATGTTCTAAGTCATATATTTGATGTAATCTATTGACGTACATATCTTCAGCAGATTATTTTAATATAATCTTTATGGGTTATTTGAAGCAATCTATTGGTCCATATCTTCAGTAAAATATTACGTGAATTTTATTATGTTGACAATGCCCAGTTTAGTCAAATTAAGAATATTTGTTTGAATCATGTAAAGAAATTCACATGCTTATGATTATCTTATTTTAGTTGTAATATTTTAATTATGCATGTACATAAAGATTTGGACATGATTCGGTTTTGTAAAATTTAGTCAACATTCAAAAAAAAATTTTTGGTGCCTTTTGTGACTATAAATAGTCGTCTAATATTCTAAATAGACCCATTGAAACAAGATGTCGCCAAAGTGACCTCTCTTGCGTAGATAGTCTATGAGGGATGTTAGATGTTTGTGTGTGTAAATTCATGCGAGTATTAGTCGGCCCAAATGAAGGTTAATACTTGGCCGAATTGCACACATACTTGTGGTGATAAATGTGTGACAATTATACGGTTTACATGTGAATAATAACCCGATCCAAAGATAGGCTTATTATTTGACATGACTTATTGTCAACGTTTGATCATTACACCAAGAATACCACTTGCAGTTAATATCACTGTCCAAAGACTTGATATTAATGATGTACTAGGTATCTTGAGATGGGGTTCACCATTATTTAAATTTTTTTGACTATATTTTACGCTTTGGTTACTTGTTAGAGCATGTTTATTTTTTATTGCTTTGTTCTCTTTATAGTTAATGTTGTTAAAATATCTGCCAATAAGATTTTAATTTTCATGTTTAATGGGATAAACTTTAAGGGCAAAAAGAAATGAATACAGTAGCTGCTAAGGGTCCAAATCAAAAGAAACAATAATATAAAACTAAGGGTTGTTCTTTTGTGATAAGACAGTACACATAAGGAAGAAATGTACAAAGTACCACGCATGGCGTATAAAGAAAAGTACATTTCTAAATTTGATCTGTTCTGAGGTTAATTTAGATTTAGTACCAAGAAACTCATGATAGTTAGATTCTGGTGGGACTACCCACATTAATGTTCTAGGCAAGGTTGCCTGAGTTACCGAAAGTCAATTGATGGTGAAAGATACATCTATGTGGGTGACGGCAATTCGGTAGAAGTGAAAGCAATAAGACATTTTAGGTTATTTTTAGGAACCAATTATTATTTGGATTTGATAGACACTTTTATTATACCGTCTTTTAGACGAAATTCAGTTTCAGTTTCCTTAATGGACAAATCTGGTTATCATTGTTCATTTGAAAACAATAAGTTTAGTCTATCTTTAAATTTAAATATTATTGGTAATGGTTTCCTTAAGGTTTATGATAACCTATGTTCAGTTAAAACTATTGCATCTTATAATAAAACCTTGCAAGTGAAGTCATGTGGTACTAAACGCAAAATGAACAATATTTTTTTTAGCCTCATTATGACATAAGCATTAGGTCACTTCTCTAGAAAAGTTGAACGATTTGTGTCTGATGAGATTTGGATTCCATTGACTTTATAGACTTTAATGGTTATATTGAATGTGTAATGGAAAGACAGACCAAAGTTAAATTATAAGCAGCTACTTTATTGGTTATGCTACAGATCAAGGGGTTGATAATTATACAATCCCACACTAAGAAATTTTTTTTTGACGAGAAGTGTAATATTTTTTGAGGATGTTGAGTTTGGGGGAGAAATAAAGTCCGAATCATTGTCTTTGAGAAGGAATCAATTACGATTCCTACTATCACTTTTGACGATGTGCAGGATTTTATACCTGTCATGATCAAAAAGTAAATTTGGAGTCTCAATAAGACAATGTCGAATTACCTCTATAAGTCATTGTAGAGATACCTTAACAACGACAACGTAGCGACACCCCATTCAAGATAAGGTAATCATTCCTAAGGAACAAACTCTCAAGAACCGGTAATATTAAGATGGTCCACCAGAGAAAGGAGAAATATAATTTCGGATAATATTGTCATATTTCTCTAGGAACGTGAGGAAGACTGTGGATACTGGAAGATGATCTAATCAACTTCCGTCAGGCCATAGAAAGTTCCAGTTCTCAAAGTAGATTGATACAATAAATAAGGAGTATAAGTTCATACAAGACAATAAAGTTTAAGAACTTGTCCCATTACCAAAAGGTATGAAATCCATTGGTTGCAAATGGACATTTAGAACCAAGAAGGATTCGAAGGGTCATGTGGAGAAGTATAAAGTTTGTCTTGTAACTAGTGACTTTACTCAAAATTTTGGGATTGATTTTAAAGAGTTTTTCTCTTCGGTATCTTTGAAAAACTGCTTTAAAACAATCATAACACATGTTGTACATTTTGATCTTGAGTTACATCAAATGGATGTCAAAATGGCGTTTCTCAATGGTAACATTGACGAAACTATTTATATGGTGCAGCCAGAAAACTTTGTGTCGAAAGATCCAAATAATATGGTTTGCAAATTAACAAAATTCATTTATGGACTCAAGCAAGCTTCTCGTCAGTGGTACTATAAATTTCACCAAGTTGTTACCTCGTTTGGTTTTGAGGTTAACGTTGTTGAAGATTGTGTGTATCACAAATTCAGTGAAAGTAAAATTATTTTTTTGGTTTTGTATGTTGATGACATACTGCTTGCCATAAATGATATAGACATATTACATGACACTAAGAAATTTCTATCAAATAACTTTAAGATAAAAGATCTTGGTGACGCCTCTTTTGTATTAGGAATTCAAATACACCGAGATCGTTCTCGAGGTATTTTTGGATTATCACAAAAGAGCTATATCGATAAAGTGCTTAAAAGATTTGGCATGCAGGAATGCAAACCAGGTGACACCCCAGTCGCTAATGGAGACAAGTTCAGTCTCAATCAGTGCCCTAAGAATAGCCTTGAGATTAAGAAAATACAATAGATTTTTCCTTCATAATCAGTTGTAGGGAGTCTAATGTATGCTCAAGTATGTACGCGTCACGATATTGCATACATATTAGAATGTTAGGCAGATATTTAAGCAAATATGGATGGATCATTGGGTAGCAGCCAAACTACTTAAGTAATTAATAGAGAACAAGAAATTATATGCTCTTTGTAGAAGATCGGATAATTTTGGAGATCATAAGGTATTCCGACTCCAATTTTGTTGGATGCCAACACAGTAGGAGATCCACATCAGGTTATGCTGACTAATGGAGATATATTTTGGATGAGTGTCAAATATGCACTCATAATTTTTTCCACCATGGCAGCAAGGTTTATAACATGCTGTCGGGCATCTATTCAGGGAATATGGTTGCAAAATTTGTCACAAGACTACGCCTACAGTACGTTGTTGAAAGACCACTTAAATTATGGTGTGACAATAAATCAGCAGTAATGTATTCCAATAACAACAGAAACTTGTATTAGTCAAGGAAATTGACATAAAGTTTCTAGTTGTAAAGGAAAGAATTTAGAATGGTTAAAGTGTCCATATAACACATTATGACAAACTCCATTTTAGTAGATCCGCTCATAAAAGCATTATCACCCAGGGTCTTTCATGAGCATACTGCTCATATGGGTGTTATCTCAATCAAGTATATGGCAATATAGTGGAAGTTTATATTTTATGTATTTGGGTGCTATTTGGTTTTGGACACGTTTATGTATTAAAGTATTTTGGATATTTATCTGATCGGATATATGGAAATTTAGTTCATTCTATTTTCATTGTGTTAAGTATTGATCTCATTAAAGTTAAGGAGGACCAGTTGGAAATAGATATATATATTGATCACATTGCGTGTAATTTCCATGCTACGCATCCATGATTGATCTATGTCGTTTAGCTTTATTGGTATATGTGACCATTGATGGTTTAGTTACGCTATATGTGACGAATGCCGTTTTGATCCTATGTTGATATGGTTAATGGACGAGATTGTCCGGATATACCCTAAGGATTAAGATAGCAATTTATGAGCTCACTAAGGTTAACACAATTATAAGGTTACATATGCGGCCCAGTGGGAGATTGTTAGAATTATTCAATAATTAAGGGGCCACACATGTAAAATTAATTATGTTTAGGCTATCTAAATAATTAAGCCAAATTAAAGTGGTCTATTTGGAAATTGGCTTAAGGGTATAATTGTCATGGAATTAATGTGTAGATACCGGAGATAATTCTGTAAGGCCTCAGTCCCAAAATATGTAGGACTAGGGACGTAGACATGCCAGCTGCATACATACGAAGTATACTCCAATATATGAAAATCTCGTATGAATACATAAGCTGTAAAATGCAGTGAACCAAGAGTAATCTAATCTCATCCACAAATCAAGAATAAAAGATATCATATAATCAACTGTAATAAGTCTTTGTACAATACGTTGGGCGGAGACAAATCTACTACCAACAAGTAAGGAAAAATATACATGAAAACGGAAATGATTTGGCGGGAGTAACAAAGAAAGACCCAAGACACGTCATCTCCGAATGAATAGAGAAGATCGTGACCTCGGCTAGAACACATGCAATATCACAGAAGCACACACCTGGAGAGATAACCAGGTCCTCAGAGGGACGTAACAAGATACAATAAACATGCCACATAACTGAATATATACTATGGCATAAATCACAAGCAAAGTAAATAGTCCCATTCGAAACAAGATCCAATACCTCATCATCGAAACAGTGGACTACCCCTACAACCAAACAAGGACAAGGGGTAGCACACTATGTCGCGATGAGACATTGTCCCAAGCTACTAATGGGACGGGGTGATATGACATTTGACGAGGGTTACCTGACCATTCTAATGTGTTTATGAAATAATTGTTAGGGTTATATACTAAAAGCATCACTTTTGTAGTAACCTTATTTCCTTAAATTTTGAATGAGAATCATATAGGCAAATGTTTGCATATTGTATTTGTTGCAAGTGTGTAATGCCCATATCTCGTATTACGTATTTAGAATACGTGTACGTATTTCGAACCGTATTGCATGTCTTCCTGCTTGATTTATTTTGGCATTTTATTGATTGGTTTATCTTGGTTCGGTTCGGTTTGTTTGGCTTGGTTCGGTTTTGCTTGATTTTTTATGTGAACCAAACCACTCTTACCTACCACCACTCCCACCATAAATATCAATCCCACTCTCTCTTCCATTATTACTCATTACTCATTTCTTCTTCTCCATCTTTACTCTTCACCTACCAGGAGAGAGAGAGAGAGCTTAGGCAAGTGCATCTTACTTCATGGAGGAAGTCCATTTTTATTGTTTCATTGTCTTCCTCATGTGTTTCTAACCCACTTTAGTACTTAGAATTTTATATTTCTGTGGTTAATTTCTTGTAGATCTAATTTCGTGGTATTTTCGGTTTCATGAATTTTGATCTATCAAACTTGCATATTTTTGCTAGTTGATGGTTCCATGTTGTAGAGAATTTCGTTCTACCCCATTTTGAGTTATGGAAGTTCGAATTTGGGGTTGGAATAAAGGATTTGTGGAGCTTTGAAGCCATGGATTTCATGACTTTTTTTCTCGGACAAGTGGAGTAGTGACAGTTCTCTGGCCGCATGGCCATTCACTAAAATGAGCCGCATGGCTTTATATAAATTGTATTATTTAATTTTCTATGCATTGAAATTGCTTGCAGCCGCATGAAAATAATTGCTTGCCCCCCTTAGCATTAAATGCATGCACGTGAGAGCAAGCTTAGCATTAATGCTTGGCAACATTACCATAGCTTAGCATTTAATGCTGGCACCCACAGTATTATTTAATGCGTTAGCATGACCTTACAAATTTGCTGGCCGCATGGATTATGGAAATTAATTCCTTTCAGCCGCATGCATTGGCAATACATGTCAGCCGCATGGCATGTCCTGAAAACCTAGCCGCATATGGTTTTAATGCTTTGCCATCTAAATGCATTAATGCTTTAAGTAAAGCATTTTTGGAGTAGCCGCATATCTTAATTCAATTGTCAGTTCATGCCTTAATGACTTGATTAAAGCATTTTAATAATTAAATGCTTTAATGCTTCCCTGGGACAGATTAGCCGCATAAGAATGCATTAGATATATTTTATGCATTTAGGTCCCTAAATAATACATTTTTGCACTTTATGCATATAAGTTCTTAATATTTTATACTTAAGGCTTTAATACTTTAGCCCTCAGGATAAGTTCCATGTATTACTTTTTGCATGCACTAGATAGCCCAACGTGCAAGCATTTATGGCTTGCATGTACTTGTATGCTTTAGCAAAGAAAGCATGCTGCATGGAATACAAAGGAGCCGCATATGCTTGCCAATGCATACTTATATGCTTGCAAGGAGCCGCATACACCTGCCAAGCATACTTGCCATCAACTGCATGATCATTAGTTATTTATTTATTTATTTATTGTATTTTATGCAAGTAAATGTGAGGGTGAGCCGCATGGCCTTGGTTATTCCTGGGCCGCATGGCAAATTGCCATTGTGTGCTGGCCACGTGGGTTTAATGTATTGATTATTGTTGGGTCCCACATGGCCACTATACTTGAGTGGCCACGTGCCCCTTTTCTTTGTTTGAGTGAAAGCTCGCATTTATTGCCTTCCCACTCTCAGTCTTTTCTGGGTGCGTGAATATTTCTTGTAGGCATTTACTCTTGGCCGCATGGCCCCATTCAGTTATTTTCTGGCCACATAAGCTTTGGCTAGCCGCATGGGTGGCCTCCCACTCTCTTTGACCGCATGTTTGTTCTCCCACTTTTGGACCGCATGGGTCCTACTTTGATTGTTTAAACGTTTTATTTGTCTAAATTGTGGTTGGAATTTCTTTCCACTCCCAACATGAAAGTTGTAGAGTTTCTTCTTGGCTTCAAGAATATATATATTATATATTTATTATTATTTAATTGTGCCTATTTCTCCCCTCCTTGATAAATTAGAATGACTTGACAGTGACCCGTAGTGGTGCACACTTGACAATGAACTTGACATGATAACTTGACAGTGAACTTGACATGATATACCTGATATGATAGTGGCCCGCCGTGGCGCACTCTTGACATGATAAACCTGGCATGATATTTGTCACGCCCCAGAACCAAAATACTGGAGAGCGGGGGAATGACTCAGCCAGCTACGTATTACGGGTAGATGAATACCGTATAATACGATCAATGTTGTCTACAAGACGAGGGGGTGCATACTACATGAAAGTCTTCCTATGGTCTCTTTACTTCTATTGTCTCAATCATTCAAACAAGAAACAGAAATGGATAACATGTGAGATAAAGCAGTAAGGCGTCCCAAATGCTCAGTCAAAATGTTCTTGATATCTGGCTTTACAAAATACACCCAGATGATGTAGTAAGTATACACAATTGTTAGCAGCTGCAGTCTGACTTAGTTACAATTATGCAAAAGTAGGTACAAGACAATCCGACTAATATGTCGGTGCCAAACGGCAAAGTATAAAGTAGATAACAAAACGGGCGGGAAAGTAAGAAACCCACTCGAGTCCTCCTGCGATCATCCCTCTAGTGTTGACCATCTTGGAGGTAGAAGTAAGCTGGATCCTCGGAGACCGGCTCTAAATCTGGCCATGCAAAACCAGAGAGGTTAGACCTCTAATAGCAAGTACCGCAAGGGAGCACGATATGAGGAATGAAGCCAGTAATAAGAGAATATGATAATAGATCTCTGCTATCTACTAGGACTCACACAACATCACGACACTTCGAACCAACCTCCCAACCAAACAAAGACAGAAGTTGGCCCATCATGTCCTGACATTCTGATCATCTCAGTTAAGTAACAGAGTAGGTACAGTACACAAACAAATCAATTTAAACGGCCAGGCAACTACTACGGCTTGCTATTGTGAGTCCCAAGTTATCCTGGAATTATACAATAAAGGATTTCTCAGTTCTTACTATGCGCAAGCAAGGTTAGTTTACCCAGTCAATCAATTATGCCAATCATGAATTAGACGAGTCCCAGCGGGACGCCCGTCATTAATATACAATATTCAATAGATAATATAACCAGATACCGCTCCCTGCCCGTGTGACAGATTTGCAGTATCTGTGGGGACCAACCGGCCTGTCGGGCACTACTAGTCCCAAGAGGGCTGCCATGTAAGAACTCGGGAATCCATTCTCTCCATGCAATCATTATTTTATTTAACTTAATAGTCTCTACGTTGAGTGAAGTACCATACCGTGGATCATGGTTATTCAGAATGAGTACTTTCGTACGGGGTACGATATGCACAACTCTACAATGATACCAGTGCGGTCAGGTTGTAGGTCTTACATAGCGTAATACAACAATCAAAACTAACCACGGAGTAATCATGCCTTGACCATAAAGTACACATGCTTCTTTGGTAAGATAATTAAATAGTAATAAATAAATTGAAGCCTGCATGTGCCTGTATGCCAATATTCGGGATTAGCCAGTCGATTTCAATAGTTCATAATTAATATGAATGTGTCTCATTCATTCAATTCAAAAAGATGACTAGCCAGTCTCTTAGTTCCAACTAGGAACGCATGATCAATTATTAGTCAAGGTCACAATCATTATCAATGGTGACAAGGCATGAAAGTCAACTAGTATTCAGTGGGGTCGAGTCTACAACTCTCAGGATTTAATTCCAGTCAATCGGTGTATCTATAACTCAATTCACGACACATGGTACATCCCACGTAACAATCTATATTTAACAGAAATATTAACATATCATGATTATATCAAGTTTATGCCAAAAGGCGTAAGGATATAAAATGGACGTTAAACATCTAATAAAATATTAATATACAGGGCTGCGCTCAAGTCAGGCTACGCTCAAGTCTGGCTATGCTCTGGTCAGGCTACGCTCAAGTCAGCCTATGCTCAAGTCAGCCTACGCTCAAGTCAGCCTACGCTCAAGTCAGCCTACGCTCAAGTCAGGCTACGCTCGAGTCATGCTACGCTCAAGTCTGGCTACGCTCAGGTCAGGCTACGCTCAAGTCAGCCTACGCTCAAGTCAGGCTACACTCAAGTCAGCCTACGCTCAAGTCAGCCTATGCTCAAGTCAGCCTACGCTCAAGTCAGCCTACGCTCAAGTCAGGCTACGCTCAAGTCATGCTACGCTCAAGTCAGGCTACGCTCAAGTCTGGCTAGCGTATGCAAGTCTATACGACTCCTCTTCAAGGCAGCGTATGTACTCCATACGACTCCTCATCAAGACAGCATATGTACTCCATACGACTCCTCATCAAGACAGCGTATGCAAGTCCATACGACTCCTCTTCAAGGCAGCGTATGTACTCCATACGACTCCTCATCAAGGTAGCGTATGAGTCAGACTGCGCTGTGCTAAAGAGCGCGTGCAGCTCAGTGGCACAAGCTAAAAAGCCCGCGTACACTGCTCACTGTCTTCTCCAAGTCAGCAAGAACTCTATGGTTTGAACATAAGTCCAAACCCAACTTTTCAAAGGTCAAAATTGGGTACAATAAAATTCTCTACAACATAGAACCATCAAAACTTGAAAACAAAGAAGTTTGATAGATCAAAACCACCAAATCCGAAAATAACTAATTTCTAGATCTACATAAAATAAAACTTCAAAACGAAAAATGCCAAGTTCTAAACTCTCTTAGAATCACAAGGAAAAGAGAATGGAACCATAAAAATGGGTTTTCATGTGGAAGCAAGATGTACTTGCCTACGGTTGGTAGGTGGAGGAAGTAAATGAGGAAGAAGAAGAAGAAGAAGAGTAATGGTGAAGAAAAGTAATGAAGAGAGAGAGAGAGGGGTTGGGGGCTTTAAATAAAAAAGGGGAGAGAGAGGGGTTGGTCGGGTTCATGATGAACCACCATAACCCGAAAATAAATCAACCTAGGCCAAACCTAAAGTAAGCTAAAGCAGAGAAATAAAAGCAGAAAGTAAAATACAGAAAATTAATTGCAGGAAATTAATTAACATGAATTCAAAGAGATTTAAATACAAAATAATACATGATAAATATTTAAATAAATATATTAAAGCAGTACATGCATTAAAAATATGTATTCTGGGGACGGAGAGTGACAATATTTCTTGAATGCTGTTGCGACGGCTAACACGACATGACAAGATTGAGTAACTTGGACACCGTAGACGATTGTGCTTGTACAAATAAACCCATCTTGTCCTGCATCATGTCTAGGACAGGGACCCCTGAGTACCATGGTCAGGGGGTACCCACTAAAATCGACTAAGGCTAATCACTAGAATAATCCAGTAGTCATGAAGAGATTTTCCAGCTACAGGCAATTCCGTTATTTGGGTGCCCCACTTGGGATCTGTAGCCTGCCGTCGAGTAGGGCACATTTCCAGCACACTGTCATGTGTTGCACCCTCTAAGTCACCTAAGGGTACATGCATTTCCTGGACGATATACCCACTTGAATTCAACTCTAATTGCGTCCGGATAGCCTGGATGGTCTGTAGGGCTTGTGGCTGTAGAATAATCTCGCTGCATCTTATTAGTAATTAGGCTTGTGACAACCCTAGTTAGTTAAAGTATCAAGCCGTACTTATTGCTTGGCCGTGAAATGTTGGATGGAGTTTACCAATCTATTCTTGTCTTGATTCTGTACAAGATTGTTACATGTCCTGATTTCTTATATTTATCTTGCCGATAAATGGTGGGAGAAGCCAAGTGCTGTTCAGACGAAGGGTTACAACCCCGGTCCTTGTTTGGTTTACGGGTTGTAACCTGGTTATCTGAATAGTCCCATGGTTATCTCATCGTATATCACCTGTCATGCTTGATACGTTTTACCTTACCAACAAGATTTGGGAGACGAAGTTCTATTCAGGTGAAGGGTTACAACCCCGGTCCTTGTTTGGTTTAAGGGTTGTGACCTGGCTACTTGAATGGTTCCCTCGTACTCCATTATGACTGTTGTTATTCTTTTAATATCAAGCCTTAATTACTGTCTTTATTATGTAATTATTACTCTTATGCTAATTGCGGGTTTTAGTTCCTAAGTGAAGCCTCCTTTGTGGCACTTGCTCTTTCTGGGGTCTGACCCAGCTGGTTTTGTATGGCCAGATACCAGAGCAGCTCTAGAGGATCCACCTGTCTTCCAGCCACATGGTGACCACTAGACGGAATCCTGGCAACGAGTGGGTTTATTTTTGCTCTCCCACTCTATTGTAAAATTATTCTTTTGAGGCGTTTAGCCGTCGAGCCAGTGTTAGCTCGTGTACATTTTTACTTACTGTCTGCCTACGGGCTATAACATGATTGGCAACCTAGGGTTGATCATGTATGACTAAAACTCTTGCTAGTTCTCACATTTTGTAACGACTAGCTTCATGATCAGCTGAATATGTAATATTTGGGATGCCTTACTATTATATATTTGGTGATCTTACATCTTGTAATATTTACTTATTTGCTTGTGATTGAGATACTAGGCTTGTTATTGACCATAGGAGACTGATGGCTTGTAGATAAACCCTCATATATCTAGACAGCCGTGACCGTATAGTGGAGTGGATCCCATTTCATTATACGTAGCTGGCTATGTCTGCCTCCGCTCTCCAGTATTTTGGTTCTGGGGTGTGACATGGTTTAAGTGGTGGCCCATGCAGGTCTTGTAAATCAAGATATGTGAGGGTTTACTGAATAGATGTCTCAATCAGTACTCGCCCTTGATCTCTGCTCGTATCCTCTTGATTCCTGAAATTCTTGTCCTGATCACATGCTTGTTATCATTGATCTGTCCTGATCCTTCCTTATTGTTCCCATGTCGTCTTCTTCAGCGACATTGAACCTGGACCTACCGATCAGCAAGGTGGATCACCTCCCGTGGACCAGCAGCAACCAGAAGATCAGGTCCAGCACTCAGGAGCAGCCTCCCGGGTCATGCCTCCTGGAGATCTAGAGCCCCCAGTTCAGCCCGTCCAGCCTACAGAGCCCGATGATGGCACTTTGGTGGGTCTCATCAGGACCTTGTTAGCTTCCTAGGATCGTAGAGGAGAAGTCTTGCACCAGGCAGTAAAAGATGCTCTAAACAGAGGCGGTCGTCATGGGAACAGTACAGCGAACAGTTTTAAGTGCCTGAACCCTTCGTTCTTCGATGGCAGCGAAGATGCTATTGTCGCTGATATATGGATCCAGGATACTGAAGTCATTCTAGAGGCAGCCAGAACCCCGGAGGACGAGAAGGTGGCCGTGGTGCGTCTACAGTTATTGGATCTTGCCCGCAGCTGGTGGGCAACGCAGGCCGTGGGGTTAGTGGCCCCTATTCCATGGGCACTATTCAGAGAGAGATTCCAGACTAAGTACTTCGATGCGGTGGCTCGGTACGATCTACAGACCAAGTTCACCAATCTGAAGCAAGGAGGCAGAATGGTCAATGGGTATGCAGCCGAGTTCTCCAGGCTTAGTCGGTTTGCTCCCACTTTGGTGGCTACCGAGTTTGACAGGGCCCAGCAATTTCAGTAGGGACTCCACTTAGAGATTCTGCTGGCAGTGGAGGAGTTTAAGCATCAGACCTCTGATGCGGTCTTGAGAGCAGCCAGGAGGCACGAGTATACCGCCCAGACGATAGTGGACTGGACCGGAGGTCGGAAGTGATCTCATGTCCAGATGACCCAGCCGACAGCACCAGCCCCGGCAGTTAGGGCTTTGACAATTGAAACTCCGAAGCAGGCGGCCTCAGTGACGTCGGTCACATCCCCTCAGTAACAGAAGCAGAAACAGTCTTCCACAATGGGCTGTACTCATTGTGGGAAGCTAGGATACGTTGTTTCGGAGTGTCGCAGACTACAGGGATTGTGTTTGGCTTGTGGAGCGCCGGACCACAAGATAGGATCCTGTCCGAATAGGGCCAGTTCATCATCGGCCCAGACTAGACCCTCGGTAAGGGGACCAGCACCAGCACCAGTGCAGCAGCAGTACCAGCCTCCGAGGCCATTGCCGCCTCAGACCCAAGTATTCCAGCAACAGAGACCCCAGCAGTATGCCCTGGTCCAAGCTCAGATTCAGAACCGGCAGAGAGGTTTCTAGCAGGATATCTTCCCTCTTTCTCGTGCCTTCGATTTCCTTGCTTACATATATGATTGCATGATTGATTGCTTAGTATAGCTTGCCTGAGATTAGTATAGCTTGTCTTTACCACTCTAGCCTCTTGATTAAATTCCGAGGACGGAATTCTTTTAAGGTGGGTAGAGTTGTAACGCCCATATCTCGTATTACGTATTTAGAATACGTGTACGTATTTCGAACCGTATTGCATGTCTCCCTGCTTGATTTATTTTGGCATTTCATTGATTGGTTTATCTTGGTTCGGTTCGGTTTGTTTGGCTTGGTTCGGTTTTGCTTGATTTTTTATGTGAACCAAACCACTCTTACCTACCACCACTCCCACCATAAATATCAATCCCACTCTCTCTCTTCCATTATTACTCATTACTCATTTCTTCTTCTCCATCTTTACTCTTCACCTACCAGGAGAGAGAGAGAGAGAGCTTAGGCAAGTGCATCTTGCTTCATGGAGGAAGTCCATTTTTATTGTTTTATTGTCTTCCTCATGTGTTTCTAACCCACTTTAGTACTTAGAATTTTACATTTCTGTGGTTAATTTTTGTAGATCTAATTTCGTGGTATTTTTGGTTTTATGAATTTTGATCTATCAAACTTGTATATTTTTGCTAGTTGATGGTTCCATGTTGTAGAGAATTTCGTTCTACCCCATTTTGACTTATGGAAGTTCGAATTTGGGGTTGAAATGAAGGATTTGTGGAGCTTTGAAGCCATAGATTTCATGACTTTTCTTCTCGGACAAGTGGAGTAGTGACAGTTCTCTGGCCGCATGGCCATTCACTAGAATGAGCCGTATGGCTTTATATAAATTGTATTATTTAATTTTCTATGCATTGAAATTGCTTGCAGCCGTATGAAAATAATTGCTTGCCCCCCTTAGCATTAAATGCATACACGTGAGAGCAAGCTTAGCATTAATGCTTGGCAACATTACCATAGCTTAGCATTTAATGCTGGCACCCACAGCATTATTTAATGCGTTAGCATGACCTTACAAATTTGCTGGCCATATGGATTATGGAAATTAATTCCTTTCAGCCGCATGCATTGGCAATACATGTCAGCCGCATGTCATGTCCTGAAAACCTAGCCGCATATAGTTTTAATGCTTTGCCATCTAAATGCTTTAATGCTTTAAGTAAAGCATTTTTGGAGTAGCCGCATATCTTAATTCAATTGTCAGTTCATGCCTTAATGACTTGATTAAAGCATTTTTAATAATTAAATGCTTTAATGCTTCCCTGGGACAGATTAGCCGCATAAGAATGCATTAGATACATTTTATGCATTTAGGTCCCTAAATAATGCATTTTTGCACTTTATGCATATAAGTTCTTAATATTTTATACTTAAGGCTTTAATGCTTTAGCCCGCAGCATAAGTTCCATGTATTACTTTTTGCATGCACTACAAAGCCCAACGTGCAAGCATTTATTGCTTGCATGTACTTGTATGCTTTAGCAAAGAAAGCATGCTGCTTGGAATACAAAGGAGCCGCATATGCTTGCCAATGCATACTTATATGCTTGCAAGGAGCCGCATACACCTGCCAAGCATACTTGCCATCAACTGCATGATCATTAGTTATTTATTTATTTATTTGTTGTATTTTATGCAAGTAAATGTGAGGGTGAGCCGCATGGCCTTGGTTATTCCTGGGCCGCATGGCAAATTGCCATTGTGTGCTGGCCACGTGGGTTTAATGTATTGATTATTGTTGGGTCCCACATGGCCACTATACTTGAGTGGCCACGTGCCCCTTTTCTTTGTTTGAGTGGAAGCTCGCATTTATTGCCTTCACACTCTCAGTCTTTTCTGGGTGCGTGAATATTTCTTGTAGGTATTTACTCTTGGTCGTATGGCCCCATTCAGTTGTTTTCTGGCTGCATAAGCTTTGGCTGGCCGTATGGGTGGCCTCCCACTCTTTTTGACCGCATGTTTGTTCTCCCACTTTTGGACCGCATGGGTCCCACTTTGATTGTTTAAATATTTTATTTTTCTAAATTGTGGTTAGAATTTCTTTCTACTCCCAACATAAAAGTTGTAGAGTTTTTTCTTGGCTTCAAGAATATATATATTATATATTTATTATTATTTAATTGTGCCCGTTTCTCCCCTCCTTGATAAATTAGAATGACTTGACAGTGACCCGTAGTGGTGCACACTTGACAATGAACTTGACATGATAACTTGACAGTGAACTTGACATGATATACCTGACATGATAGTAGCCCGCCGTGGTGCACTCTTGACATGATAAACCTGGCATGATATTTCTTGAATACTGTTGCGACGGCTAACACGACATGACAAGATTGAGTAACTTGGACACCGTGGACGATTGTGCTTGTACAAATGAACCCATTTTGTCCTGCATCATGTCTAGGACAGGGACCCCTGAGTACCACGGTCAGGGGGTACCCACTGAAATCGACTAAGGCTAATCACTAGAATAATTCAGTAGTCATGAAGAGATTTCCCAGCTACAGGCAATCCCGTTATCTGGGCGCCCCACTTGGCATCTGTAGCCTGCCGTCGAATAGGGCACATTTCCAGCACACTGTCATGTGTTGCACCCTCTAAGTCACCTAAGGGTACATGCGTTTCCTGGATGATGTACCCACTTGAATTCAACTCTAATTGCGTCCGGATAGCCTGGATGGTCTGCAGGGCTTGTGGCTGTGGAATAATCTCGCTGCATCTTGTTAGTAATTAGGCTTGTGACAACCCTAGTTAGTTAAAGCATCAAGCCGTACTTATTGCTTGGCCATGAAATATTGGATGGAGTTTACCAATCTATTCTTGTCTTGATTCTGTACAAGATTGTTACATGTCCTGATTTCTTATATTTATCTTGCCGATAAATTGTGGGAGAAGCCAAGTTCTGTTCAGACGAAGGGTTACAACCCCGGTCCTTGTTTGGTTTACAGGTTGTAACCTGGTTATCTAAATAGTCCCATGGTTATCTCATCGTATATCACCTGTCATGCTTGATACGTTTTACCTTACCAACAAGATTTGGGAGACGGAGTTCGATTCAGGTGAAGGGTTACAACCCCGGTCCTTGTTTGGTTTAAGGGTTGTGATCTGGCTACTTGAATGGTTCCCTCGTACTCCATTATGACTGTTGTTATTCTTTTAATATCAAGCCTTAATTACTGTCTTTATTATGTAATTATTACTCTTGTGCTAATTGCGGGTTTTAGTTCCTAAGTGAAGCCTCCTTTGTGGCACTTGCTCTTTCTGGGGTCTGACCCAGCTGGTTTTGTATGGCCAGATACCAGAGCAGCTCCAGAGGATCCACCTGTCTTCCAGCCATATGGTGATCACTAGACGGAATCCTGGCAACGAGTGGGTTTATTTTTGCTCTCCTACTCTATTGTAAAATTATTCTTTTGAGGCGTTTAGCCGCCGAGCCAGTGTTAGCTCGTGTACATTTTTACTTACTGTCTGCCTACGGGCTGTAACATGATTGGCAACCAAGGGTTGATTATGTATGACTAAAACTCTGGCTAGTCCTCACATTTTGTAACGACTAGCTTCATGATCAGCTGAATATGTAATATTTGGGACGCCTTACTATTGTATATTTGGTGATCTTACATCTTGTAATATTTACTTATTTGCTTGTGATTGAGACACTAGGCTTGTTATTGACCATAGGAGACTGATGGCTTGTAGATAAACCCTCATATATCTAGACAGCCGTGACCGTATAGTGGAGTGGATCCCATTTCATTATACGTAGCTGGCTATGTCTGCCCCCGCTCTCCAGTATTCTGGTTCTGGGGCGTGATAAAGTGTTAATGCAAATGTCTGATATTCTATATTGTAGATAATATGGTGTGTGGTTTAACACAGAAGATCATATTATCAGTTCCCTATGGAGTATATAAATAGTTCACAATCTAGATGGACTTGGACAATCTATTAGAAATGTTGTAGTGTAATCTGGTATTAGTCTATCTTGACTATAGGTTTACACTAGTACACTTTGTGTGTATTGAACAGGACCACTTGAGGTTGTTCTCTTTGTACTGACTACATAAGAGAACAAACACCTCTGTTATTATGGATGCTTGTGCTCTTAATCCGGATATAATAACGGACATGTATATGCATTGTGCATTACTTTGACTCATAAAAGAGTGAGATTCATTATGGATCAACAACCTCTATGAATTGGGTAATAACATTTTATGTATGATGGGCTGTTGATTATAAATAGAATCCATGTCCCGATACATCGGTTTGATGATGTCCCCTTAAAGAGTTCATAAGGATTATCATGTAAACCCTGCAGGTGGATTATATCCGACATGACAAATAAAGTTGAGCGGTACTACTTAAGGATAAAAGATGTCGGATCAATATAGTTGCCAGTAACTTAATTTGATCGACGAACATACAGAATCTTAACATGGGGAGCCAAATGAGCATATAATAAAAGGAGCCCACAAACATAATTTGGGATTAGGGAGGTAGTGCAACAATAGCTCATTAGTGGACCGAGCTATTGTTAATTGGCCTGGATTGTGTGTTCGGACTGAACACGGGATATCCAGATCCGTTAGGAGACCTAACCCTAATTTCTCCTCATGGTCTCTGTCGTAGTCTATATATATCCTTTATTCTCTGGCCGCCAGATTACTGATCAGAAATTTGAAACTTTCTCTAAATTCGTGATTCACGTAAGGAGAGAAAGAGAGGGCTTCCAAGAAGAAGAAAAGGTTGGAAGATCGTCGTCCACACGACGTCCAACTCAAGGAAGGAATACGTGCAGAAGATCTTGGGGTCGTCCGCTCGAGATTGCCAAAAATTACTTGTCTCTTTTCTGGCGCAGGTATAGTTCGTGAACCCTAGTTTTTGCCTATGAAGGGTTAGAACACGTATAGATTTGTTTAACTTTCTATCGATCAATACGCACACCAAAGGAAGGGTCCTGAGAATCTCCAGTTCCATCAATTGGTATCAGAGCCACTTTGGATCTACGTATTGATTGATACTTCCATGTTGTCCAATAAAACTTGTGCTGTGTAATAGTCGGTAGATGTAGATCTGTTCTAACTCGATTTTGCAAGCATCTTAGATCCAACTATTATGGTCCAATGCATATTTTTGATTGTATTGTTTAAACCACGGACATGTCGTGGATGTTGTTGTTGCTGTGGATGTAATTAAAATCACGAGGGTTGATCGTGCTTATTATTTTAATTTTTTAATCTAGATTATATGTGAACTCCTTCAGGAGGCATATGATTGATGTAATTTTAATTATTTTTGATCAATCGTGATGGCGGTGGTGGCAGTTTCTGACACCGGACAAGATGCTGGTTTTAAGAAGTCCAGAGGCAGACAGATGATTTTCGATGAAGGAATCGACAGGCAAAACCTTTTAAAAAAATCGGGACACTGCCCCGAACCCTGCGACCTGACCGGGCAGGTCGAACCCCGAATAGATCTGCGCAACGTCAAATTTTGGATTGGGATAGTTGAGGACGGAGCAGCAAAGATGACCATAATAGTTGGATATTTTCTCTTATTTTTGTCATTTTGCTTTTTCTGATTATGCATGTTTATTATTATGTGGTTGTTTTTTTTTGAAAAACCAAGCCTACATTAATCATGGACATAATATCAACTAGTAGAAAAACCCTCATTGTTAAATAACTAAGTGGAAGAGGATATTTATTTAGTATAAATCCTATGGTCTCCATTACTGTTTTGTAGGTGATGTAATTATACTTGCGTGTTGGCTTTAGTGCTTTCCTCCATATCGGATGAGTATAATTATGGATCACCAGTACAAACATCCTTAGGGATAATTGTAGAAAGTTACCTAGTATGTGTTCACTTCTCCATCTGAAGGAACTCATTACAAGGTAATGGACTTAGTATTAAGTAATGGTATACACTTAGATACAAATAATGGTATCCTCCCCATCGGAGTCACTGCTATTATTTGTATGACCAGAGCAAGACTAGCATAATAATTTTATTTGTCATAAAGTTATATTGACATGATAGTAAAATTAATAAGAAAAACCTACTTGAACAAAGTTGAATTTGTATACGTCCACACTATCGTGGCATGCTAAATTCATGGTGTTCAAGGTGTTGGTGAATTTTTTATTATTGTTTTGAGGGAATCAATATTTAGTTAATTCAAAAAGTTTTTTTGCTCTACATAATTTTATTTATGTGATTCTCAGGATTTCAAAAAAATGGGTTCTTTCAGTCCACTTATGGTAATTCTTAAATAAAACAAACTTACTGGACCTAATTATATTGACTGGAAACATAATTTGGACATTGTTCTAACTACTGAGGAATACAAATATGTACTTGTTGAGGAATGCCCACCTAAGCCTGATGCTAACTCTGATGAAGAGGTCAAAGAGGCTTATAAGAAGTGGAAAAAGACAGATGAGATGGCGCAGTATTACATTCTGGCATCTATGTCAAATGTACTGCAACATCAGCATCAGGCCATGGCCACTGCTTATGACATGATGTATAACCTCAAGGAACTCTTCAGACATCAGAGTAGAGCAGCTAGGCAGTTTACTATGAAATGTTTGATGAATACAAAAATTGCTGAGGGTACACCAGTAAGGGATCATGTTCTCAAGATGATGGGTCATCTGAATGAGATGGAGATCCTTGGAGCTCAAATCGATGGGGAATCCCAGGTCGATATCATTCTCGGGACTCTGCCTAAAAGTTTTGACAATTTCTGCCTTAATTACAACATGAACAAAAGGTTGTATAGTTTGGCAGAACTTACAAAAGAGCTACATGATGTTGAATCTCTCTTTAGGCGGAGTGGTCATGTTTTTGTTTCTGAAAAGGCTTCTACTTCTAAGCCAAAAGGCGGTAAAAAGAAGAATAACATTCAAAAACAGGCAAACTCAGCAAAGAAGGGCATGGGACCTCAAGGCGCGGTGAAAAAGCCGAAAGACAAATATTTCAAGTGCAAAGGGTCAGGACATTGGAAGTGTGAAACCCGCAATTTTCTAGTAATTAATTTTTATCATTTAAATTATGTGTTGTTAAATTAATATTAGTATTATTATTATTATTAAGTGTAAAATTCTTTTCAAAATAACTAAACTTGGACTTTTTGATTGTCAGGCCCAGACCCGAACCCAAAAACATTTTTTTAAAATTAATTTTAGAGTTACAAAATATTTAGTTATTTTTTTAAAAAGAAAATCATGTATCATTTATAATTTTATAGCCCAAATTAATTTAGCCCATGTCATGTAAAGTTTTTCTCTTAAAACCAAGCCCATTGGTTATAAGCCCAAACCCATTAGCCCATTAGTTATAACCTTTAAGCCTTAGGCCAAAACCAATAACCCATTAAGCTTTAACCTAGTCATAATTCATGAAATGGGGAGAGAGACTTTAACTCTCATTCAATTTTCTCTCTCTCACTTCTTCAACAGAAGGAAAACCCTTCGTCCGCCAACGTTCGGCCGACCCCTTCGGCTCCCAAACGTTCGGCGACTACTCCTCTTCTGAAACCCCCAATTCCTCTCTCTATTTAAACCCCTGCCTTTTCTTCCTCTCTCCACACTCCAATTTTTCCTCCACACCCTAACCCTTTTTTTCCCTCCACCTGAGCCCTAGCCGGAGCTCTGACCAAACCCCTCGACGACCCCCGCAGCCACCAGGCCAGCCGAGCCCGACCGTCCACGACCCAGGCCGACCGCCCAGCGCCCTCCGTCCGCAGTTGACTCCCCGGCGCACCGCGACCCCCGCGGCCCCGTGCGTGCCGGACCCCGACCACCTCGCGACTTTCCGAGGCTGTTTCTGGCGACCTCCTCGTCGTGCACGTTCAGCCCGGGTCCCCGATCTGTTGTTCTGTCCCCGAAGACGAGCTATTCCTGTGTTTTTCCCGAAGTTCTGTGGTTTGCTTATTCTGGAATTTTCCGAGCTCGCGGAATCCATTTTCTCTATTTTTCACCTGAGAGCTATAGCCGAGCAATTTCTGGTATATTTTTCGTTGCCCGTTTCCATTTTTTTTATATAGTCTGTGAAGAATTGGTCCCCGAATTTCCCTTGGAAACTCGGTAATTCTTAGACGTAGCGTTCTGGGACTTTTCCGAAATTCTTTCGGAATTGTTCTGTTGGTTTCGGATTGTTTTGTTGGTTTCGGTTAATGTTTCTGTGGTTTTAGTATTATGTTGGATTGGAAAACAATTTCGAGAATCTCTCGGAAAAGAGTTTCTGGGAATTTTTGATTAAATTAAATTTTTCCGAATATTGGTTCTGGTTCTTTATGGTTCTGTGGATTCATTTCGGGTTTTCCAAAATTGTTTCGAAAATATTTTCTGTGGACATAATTTACATAATATTTGGGTTTCCCTGGTTTGGGATAATTTGCAGGAAATTATGGCACACTTTTTCCAGTTTTTGGGTTGATCGAAAATAGAGGAAGTGCTGCCGGATTTTCTATAAAATCTAATTATGATTTTAGAAAATGGTTTTCGAAATAAAATATTATTTTGGATTTATTGGACGACGACCGTATTGGTCAATGGGCCCTGGCTAAGTGCAAACGAAACCGGTTTCCCCCGGACGTTGAGGCATTAACCTATATGATGATTGGACCAATATCTGAGACTCATTATTTAATTCATTATTAGTTTTATTTTGTAATTAAATTTGTAGAATTTTAGGAACTAACTAATATTTTTTTTTCTTATTTTAATTCATGTAAAAGGGTCTGTAAAGGGCATAAGCCCATTTGTTTATTCCTGCTGTGAGAAAGTGTAATAGCTTAGGTTTTATTTTCTTTTCTTTTATTCTCTGGTTGATTTTCTGTAATGAGAATGTAGTATAAAATAATAATTAATTATTTTATTTTAAAAAGAAAATAATAATAAATGTTTTATCACTTAGCAGTTAAGTTGTAATTTTTTTAAATAGAAATTCATGTACTTCTCATTAAAAAGAAAATCTTAGTTTTATATTTATATAATTATAAAATACCGAGTTTTTCTAAATAAACCGATAAATACAAATTTTCTCGAAAATAAATATAAATTAATGTTTCTTAATTACAACACACTAATAATCGCGTTTTGATTGTGTTAGCTAAATGAAGACTAAAATCGACTAGGACACAACTAGATATTGCAACTAGTATAGTAACATTGGCGACTTTGGTTTTCTGAGACAAGTTTCCCGTATGTAGGATTTCAAGGAAGAACCTGATTTCCCATCCCGACGTATCGACCCGTCCAGTCCAATCAATTTGAGGCAAGTACAGTTTATGGTAAATTAAAATTATTTAATAATTGTTTTATTGCAAGTTTAAACCACGATACAACACGGAACTCTCTCTGAGAGCATTGACTGTAACTACTGTAACTATTAGGGACTGGGGGAGTAGTGTAGTGGATATGACCACATCCAATTAATATAACTGAATGTATTAGCTTACCCCTCATACACATGGGGATAAGCCATACCATATCACTAGGATATTACTGTAACAAACCCAATCCGGTCATATTCATTACCTATTCATATCATACTGTTTTAATTGGTGGAAAACTATTTATTTCAAATTGTTTAAAAATGCATAAATCCATTATTATTTCAATTGTTAAAATGTCATAAATTGTACTTTGCTCCCTCCTGACTGGAGACTATATTTTTAGGTCCTATTGAGGATGCAGAGCTACTGATTAGTAGCTACTATGACCCTGAGCTATACCCTGCTGTGCTTCCTGAGGATGGCGTACTTGATGATGATGTTGCTTCTCTTTAGATGCTATTTTCCAGTTTGATAGTTTTGTCTAAAAATAATGTTATTTCAGTTGGTGGTTTTATGATTGTACTTTGTACTGAACAAGTTTTAATTTATCGAATAATAAAGATTGTGGCAAATTAGATTGAGTTGTTGATTACCTGCATATGGAAGATACAACTTACTGTCGCCGTCTCATCAACGGTGCAGGCTGGGCATGAGCCGATTCGACCCAAGTAATTGGGACCAGGTCGTGACATGTTTTTAGTGGTGGCCCATGCAGGTCTTCTCAACAACTTAGGAAAACCTATCTAGAGACAATTAGAACACTAGAACATTAATTTGTCACAATAATAGGTCCGAATTATATATGTAAATATTTTTTTTATAGATTGGTAGGTTACCTTGTTTATGTTTATATCCTAAACCTTCCAGAGAATGGCCACTGACAAGACCAATCCTGCTGGCGATGGGGTATCTTCACCCTATCATACCCCACCTCCCTAACCAAGTCCGGACTACACCTCGGCAGCTGGCCGACCGTCCCCATAATACAACGGCCGATCCATCATCTTCCCAGACGGAGATGCAGCCCCCTGTGGTTTTGCCTACTCCAGCTGCCCCTCCGGTACCTGTGGACCCCTTCGACCTCATAGGTCTGCTAAGAGCAGTGCTAGAAGCTCAGAGAACTCAAGCTGAAGCTCATCGCGAGCAAACGGCGATTATGAGAGAAGGCATGGAGAATGTTCATAGTGTGGCAATGGCTGCACTGGAGAGAGGAGAAGCAGCTCAACAGGAACCAAGGCCTGCCAAGGTAAACATAAATCTAAGGATTAATTTATGTAATATTAAGGCCATTTAAATTAATGGTAATCATATTGCCAAGGTGGGCGATATTGAGAGTTTTAAGAAGCAGAACCCTCGACCCTTCAAGGGAACCGAGGGAATCGTCTATGCCGATGAATGGCTCGATAGCATGGAGCGTCTCCTAAGCGTCGCTCGACTTCCAGAAGACCTTAAGGCTGAAGCAATGGGACTCCAACTGCAAAGTGTAGCAAGCACCTGGTATCGGAATGAACCCCGACTCCAGGACAGGCAGCTTGACTGGGACACCTTCAAGAGGTTGTTCAAGAGGAAGTTCTTTCCAACATCAGAGTTGCGGGAGATGGAGAGACAATTTTAGAACCTGAAGCAAGGAAATATGACTGTTGGAGAATATACGGCAGAATTTGGTCAACTCTGCCGTTTTGCCAAGAACCTGGTGGCTGACCCTGATGATCGTGCAGAAAGATTTAGACATGGGCTGAGAGAGGAGATCCGCACCCATGTGATCTCAGGCGGTGCTAAGACCTATGAAAAGATTCTGGAGCGAGCTCAAGATATAAAGAAAAGCCAACCCGCTCGCTCAAAGAGGGATTATCCTGGAACTAACAACTTCCAGGGTAATCAGAAGAAGCCTAACAACAACAACAACAACAACAACAATAACAACAACAACAACAACAACAACAATCAGCCTTCTTACCACCAGCAGCAGCAGGCGAGGAATAATGATAAAGCCCCTCAGAGGCAGATTCTTGTCTACGACTATTGTAAAAGGTCGGGGTATCAAGCAAATATCTGCAGAAAGAGACTATGACATTGCCTAGTCTGTGGGTCTTCCACCCACCAAGTGAAGGACTGCCCCTCGGCGGCCCACCGGACTGGAGCAACTCAACAGAAAGGTCCTTTGCCCACTCAGCAACAACAATTTGGACAGCATCAACAGAAAACTGGGCGAGCTTTTGCCTTAGCAGTAGAGCAACAAGAGCCAGAGCAGGAACCTACGGCTGATGTCATCGCAGGTTTCATTTATGTGCATTCTTATCCTGCCTTAGCCTTATTTGATTCGGGTGCATCACATAGTTTCATATCCACAAAATTCATCTCTACACACCACATAGATACGGGATTTAGCAAGAAGATTTGTAGAGTCATGACCGGTGGAGGACCCCTACCCATCACTGAGACATATAATTGCCCTATCACCATATCAGGTCATCAGTTTATAGCACCTTTACTTGTGATGCCATTACCCAACTATGATGTAGTCCTAGGGATGGACTGGTTGAGTAAGCAGCATGCGCTGATAGACTGTCACAGAGGATGTGTAGTCTTTAGCCCACCTGGAGAGCCAGAGTTAGAAATCTCTCGAACTCCGGAGGATATGGAGTGTGTTACCTACACCTCTATCACAGAAGAACCCGGACCTCCCCATCCTATCATAGCAGAATTTATGGATGTCTTCCCTGATAGTCTTCCCGGGTTACCCCCAGACCGAGACATAGAGTTCACCATTGACCTAGTCCCCGTTTCTTTCCCTATTTCTAAGGGATGCTACAGAGTCAATCCAAAGGAGGCCAAGGAGATGAAGGATCAGATCAATGAACTGAAGGCTTTGGGATTTATCCGAGACAGAGCTTCACCCTGGGGAGCACCTGTCTTGTTTGTTCCCAAGAAGGACGGAACTGTGAGGATGTGCATCGACTACCGAGCGCTGAACAATATCACCATCAAGAACAAGTACCCTCTGCCCCGGATCGATGACCTGTTTGATCAACTCAGTGGAGCCAAGGTGTTATCGAAAATTATAACACCCAGTTTTCTGAAATTGGGATATTTTTGAAAATTTATTATTTATTAATGATATTTTAGTCATGATATGAATTATGGTGATTTCTATTGTAATTAAAACTATTTCTAAGTCATGACTTATGACTTTATGATTTTACTAGTATAACCCTAGTGTAAACCCTAGTTATTCCTTAACCTAGAAGTTGCCATGACCATGTGAGCCTAGCCATAGGCTTAGAACATCAAATTAGTGATTTTAGCCTAAAAGGGTATTTTGGTAATTTACTAAATTTTATTTGGAATTATGTATTTTTTAATATTATTTAATTCTTGTTAAGTACCATGATTAGTCCCTAACCTATCTCACCCTAATCTAGAGGTTAGCTACTAACCTAGAAGTTAGAGGATAGATATTTGGTCATGGGTTAAAGTGGTGTAAATATCTTAGAATGCCTTTATTGATATTTTGCTTAAAACACTCAAAATATCTCAACCTTTTGCACCAAAGTCTTTGCCTTAACCTAGAAGGAAAGCCAAAGACACCCCTCTTACCATGGCCGGCCAAGGGCACCCGCCTAGCCCTACACCTTCCTATATAATCCCCTCAAATTCATTCATGATCAATTTGCATGAATTAAAACCTAGAAAAATTCCTTTTTCATCAAACCTTGATAACTTGATCATTTTTGATCCAAATCACCTCTAGTTTCTTGCATTGCACTCCTCTACACTAGAGGATACTAATTAGGGCCTGCTATCAAGGAATTGTGGAGCTTTGGGCATCACCAAGAGAAGAGGACACCCCCCTACTTTGGTATTTTCTTGAGTTTTCACTAAATAGATAAATACCCTTAAACCTTGTTAATATTATGTTTTCTCTTCATAGTTGCATGCATCTAGGTACCATAGAACTGTAGGTCAAGTTTGGCAGAAAATACGTTTGGTTTGGTGTCCGTATCGGACACGTATCTGTGTTTAAATTAGAGTGTTTGGTGAAATGCCTCATAGGACTTTTTGTTCTTGGTTTTCAAAACAAATTACATATTTGTGAAGCTTATTATATGTATATTGTATGTTAGTGGGACTGAGTTGATATTAGGGTCCTTTTCGTGTCTAAATTGGACACGAACACACGAGCTGGACACCGCACTGAGGCATACAGCCTCCCCTGCTACTCGACACCTAGTGCGGACACTGTAGGACACGTGGATACGTGAAAATTGACACAGAGGAGGGGGCGACCTCTGTCATGCCCCCCTCGAGTTTGAGACACATTTGTGTCGTATCGAGAACGCACGGATACGTGCATTGGTCGTGCACTGTCAGCACACACGCGCGCGGGGGCCAACTTTGCGCGTGTCGTGTCGCGTGGACACGACACTTGGGCACCTCGTGGTGACACGAGTGTGTAGCCCATCATGGGGCGAACACATGGAGACGAGCACGTGGTGTGTCGTGTCCTGTGTCGTGAATACGAGACACTTGACCGCGTGTACGACGCGGTCTGAACACGCGTATCAGTCGTGTTTTTTACGACAGATACGGACTTCGTATCATGTCCTGGAGTATTGTGGACACGGTGCAGGGTGTTGGACACGTACCCTGACCCTAGGCGAACCTAGGGACACGAGCACGAGACTCCTAGACACGTGTGTCGTGTCCTAGAGTGAACTGCACACGTGCACGACACTGTGTGTGTGTGTGTGTATCAGTGTTTACCCGTTTCGGGTTTGTGAGTCGTGGACATGTCAAATTATGTCGTGGTGTCCTGTCAGCCCCCGAGACACTAGAGGACACTTGGGGCATCAATTACCAACCCTTGGGTTCGAGCCTTAGCTCGGTTTTGTGTGTGTAAATGGGTTTGTCCATTTTACCTATGCACAGTGACATGTTTCCAGATTTTGGGATAATTCCCAGTTTTCCAAAACGAATTTCAAACCTATTTTTGTTATGATTTATACATGTATTTGTATATTTTCAGTGTATGTATACGTAGTATATATGTATGTGTGTGAGTAGAAGGAATTTGAGGATATATATATATGTGTATATATGTAGTTATGTATATATATACATATATATGTATGTATGTGTACTGTGTGTGTGTGGGGGGACTGTTTTCTGGGATTCCAGAAATCTGGAACCCCCCTTTTTCCTGTGTCAGTCCAGCTCTCATTCACTCTCTCTCTCTCACTCTAATTCTCTCTCTCACTTCTCTCCCTATATGTATATATTATATATATATATATATATATATATATATATATATATATATATATATATATATATATATATATATATATATATATATATATACATATATATATATATATATGATATATATATTTGTACTAGATCATATATAGTGTCATTATATATATATATATGTGGGTTTTGTATTATATATAGTGTATTCATATATTGATATATAGGTAGTAGATAGATTGTATATGCCTATGTATATATATATATATGGTGTAGATAGTGTATGTATCTATTGTATATATATAGATACCTATATGTATCTACTAGTGTCCTAGATACATGGGCCTATGGCCTATGGTCTATGGTTAGTAGCAAGTTAGGATTGACCAATAGGTCTAGTAGACCTAGTTTAACTAGCAAGTTGACCCTTGTTAACCATTGTTGACCAAAGTCAACCATGGGTCAAACTTGACCAAATTGACATGGAATTGACTTGGATAGACTTAAAAGGACTGGTTGATTAAGTTTGACCACCTTGGTTATGAAGATAGTCCTATGTAGATTAAGATATGTATGGGGTTAAGTGGAATACTTAAGAGTTGTGTCATGATTTGTGTTAGCCTTAGAGATTGACTAGAAGTTGACCATTAGTCAAGATTGACCTAATTACCTTGTTGACTAGTCCTTGTTTGACCAAAACCTTAGTTAGTCTAAGTTTAACCTAGACTTGACCTAGATTGATCATGTTGACTAGTATTTGACTAGTCTGACCACTATTGACAAAAACCCTAGATAACTTGACTAGTTTGACTAAAATGTTGACCAAGAGTTGACTTTAACCTAGATTAGACCAGTTTGACCTTGTTTGACCTTATTTGACTTAATTTGATTTCCTGTGATCTAGTATGACTTCCTGTGACCTAGTTTGACTATTAGAGTTGACCAAGAGTTGACTTTTAACCAGATTGACCTAGAATCATGTAGTGTGCATTGTATACTTTATTTTTATCATTATGGATACATTGTGACTTGTATTGCTCTGATTAGGAGCCATACATCTCTCCTCAGGCAGTATATCCTCTTCAGACATTCGGTTATCAGGCGAGTACATTCTCTGACCGTTTCATACTTGCCAGAATTTATATTCTTGCTCTAGATTACTTTACTTGATGCTGACACGATTGTTATCACGGATTGGTACTATATGGATCTTTTCATGAGATGTTATCCCTCTCGGGAGCATCAGATACTTTTGTCACGTGTGTTTTACTTATATCATGTATCTCATGCTTCTATTATCATGTATCTTTATGTATCAGCTAGTGACTCATGTACTCTCATAATCACCGAGCCTTCATGAATCTTCATGAATTACTCATGTATCACCCATTTATGGGCTTATCACGAATCTTAACATAACCTGAATGGATCCTTGTGTATTGATTGGGGAAACGGAGGAGTAGAAGTGGACATGTGAATAATTCTAAAGTAGTATAATCATGTACAAACTCAGTAGTGTAATCATGTATAAATTCTAGCCATTCACATGCCTATCTTATACTTTACATCACTAGCCACTTACAGTTCTCTATATACAGTAGATATTTCCTTTACAGCTATCTCTTTTACTACATGTATCTTCCTTCAGCAGTTCCTGTATTTTACTCTATTGCATGCTTTATATTTCCTATCATACTATGCACTGCGTGAGATGTATTGTGCTCGTTCCTGTCCTGACTGGACCTGTTGAAAATATTACAGAGGATGAGGATGAGGCCCTGGTGTCTACCTATTATGGAGCAGGACTAGATGATACTTATGTTGTGGACCCTCAGCAGGATCCACCTGCAGCTGAGGATGTTGCCCCAGTAGTCTAGGCTAGTTTAGCTAGTTAGTCTTTTCATATTATCATTTTGTCTCACATTCTGAGTTGTATTTTGAGATGTTGAGATGTAAAGACTCTTAGACTTATATTGTATATTGGGTTGACATTCTGGATGTTATGTATCCTAGACACTTAGACTTATTTCATCTATTCTACTGTTCTTTTTGAGCTACTGTCTATCTATCTATTTATTTTTCATTCTTCTATCCTAGATGTGATTGAGATATATATTTGTTATGTCACCTCCATTCGGAGAGTATATACTATACAGGTACCTTTATATTGTTAGATAATTGACCTAGGACAGCGTTCTACCGCCGACACTGCAGCGTAGGCTGGACGTACCCACTTTTTGTGCTCTTACTCTAGGGTGCGGGTCGTGACACGTTTTTAGTGGTAGCCCATGTAGGTCGAGTTTATGTAGTGGTATTCGAACTAGAGTATCACTACAGCCTGTGATAGGATTTGAGGAATAGACTTAGTAAGAGAGGATACTCAATCACTGTTAGGATACCTTGAGATATTCCGGGGATGACCCTTGAGAATCTTATTTTGAATTACGATTTAAACTCCTTTTCCCTTGATTGAATTTGATTTTGGAGGATTCACTGTAGACCTTTGAATCCTGGTGTTAGTTGATGATTTTGAAATTTTTGTAGTTGTTGATTTTAATTTCTTTATGTTAGATTAATATCTTTTATTTTATGGTACTCAATCACATTTATGAGAAAACTCTCATCTGTTTCTTGTCATCTAATTCTCTTGCTAATTGCTTTCCCTTGAAATGAACTGTCCCCTCTATTTTTGCATCTTGCTCAACTCTTTCTACCAATCTATGTGACTGTATCCCAAACATGACTTACTCGACATTTCCTCAAATCAAGACTTTATTGAGACCTTCTAACCTTTGACCTTTGGTTGATCGAACCTTAACTATATTCATCTAGTAGCCTATCTATCCCTAGGACTGTGTTCCTAAATTATTTTCTGGATTCCTAATTAATTTTATTCCATGCGTTAACTTGATCTTCTTAATTTTTGCATCAATTGTCACGTCTTGAACTCCCACTTTCTATTCTAGATCATTGGACGTCCTTTACCGTGACTTGGATATTCGGAGTGTAATACTAGCTGTTACCTTCCAACAAACTTCACATATAAGACCTAGACTAGCCTACCTTCATGTAGGTATTCCATGTCCTACTAAAACCCGTCTCCTTGTACTCTATTTTCTTGATATGATTTTTTGGCCAAATGGCTAAACTAAAACCTCTACCATGATACTAAATTAATTTTTATTTCAATTAGAGATCCACCTTGGCTCAATTCTTTCGACCTGGCATGTGATGGTGTTCTGCTTAAATCCTTAAATACTTAACCTTGTACCTTATCTTGAATGCTTGACCCGATTGGTTAAGGATCTTGGACTATGTATTTTCTTTCATCATTTCCACCCTTACTTATATCTTATGCTACAAAGTTATCCTTAGTTTCACAAGCTTATCCTTTTCGAGCTTGATCATGACATATTTTATTGGGTGCGCACCCACTAACATATTGTCTAATCAAAATCGGCATATGATGGTCTGATCAACCTATTGCATTTTGGTTCGCTTTTCATATATTAATCTACGTGGATGGAGACATAGTTAAACTTGCCCTAGAATCTTATCCGTAACAGCCTTGACAATTCTCCTTGGAATTATTTTATCGCCTATGAACCTCATATTCGTATCCAGTTGAATTAAATTTAATCATGACCTGGATCTTCATCATTGGATGCTCGTGCTCATACTTGATTTCATTGATTTTCCATCTTGCCCAAATCTCGATTTATCCTGAAATTGATCAACTTAGATCATGTCAAGACTAAAATCTATTTGTGATTGTTTGTGTCTAAATTTTTAATTTTCTTTTACCACTTTATGGAATAGTAACTTTTAATGATTTCTCACTTACTTGTTAATGACCAATTTTCATATAGGATGGTAGACGGCCCTATAGCCTTGATGATTGTTGTTTCCTTACTTTCCCAATTGGGACACCCTAGATTGCTTGTACATTTTGATACCACAGGACAGTCTTGATCTAGAATGACTAGTGCACCTAGATGAGACCACAGACTGTCCCATTTAACCTATCCCCCTGGTACCACTATTGCATCATAATTTCTGGTTCAATTTAGGCCATAGACCTTTCCCACTCTAAATTATGATCATCATAGGCACATTACCGTGACTTTTAAATTAGGAGCACAAGACTAGTTGTTTTCTTAAAACTGACTTCACATACATGACCTAGACATGACACTCTACACCCATGACCTTGGTGTCCCACTCAGGCATACCATCGTGTGCTTCATTTGCTTAGTACGATTTTCCTGACCCGAGGCTCCATCCTGATTTACCCCATGGAGTTACTTTTGATTTCAATTTGGATTAAGGACACCTTATGACCTAAAACTGCCAACCAATTTTTGGACGTGACCCAGTATAGGTCTACTACCCATATTTTGCTTGTTGACCTTGTATGTTGCTAGGTAGTAGCTTCGACCCTGATTGTTGGAGGTTTGACCTAGGAGGAGTACGACCATCTAAATTTCGAGGACGAAATTATTTTAAGGTGGGTAGACTTGTAACACCCAGTTTTCTGAAATTGGGATATTTTTGAAAATTTATTATTTATTAATGGTATTTTAGTCATGATATGAATTATGGTGATTTCTAGTATAATTAAAACTATTTCTAAGTCATGACTTATGACTTTATGATTTTACTAGTATAACCCTAGTATAAACCCTAGTTATTCCTTAACCTAGAAGTTGCCATGACCATGTGAGCCTAGCCATAGGCTTAGAACATCAAATTAGTGATTTTAGCCTAAAAGGGTATTTTGGTAATTTACTAGATTTTATTTGGAATTATGTGTTTTTTTAATATTATTTAATTCTTGTTAAGTACCATGATTAGTCCCTAACCTATCTCACCCTAATCTAGAGGTTAGCTACTAACCTAGAAGTTAGAGGATAGATATTTGGTCATGGGTTAAAGTGGTGTAAATATCTTAGAATGCCTTTATTGATATTTTGCTTAAAACACTCAAAATATCTCAACCTTTTGCACCAAAGTCTTTGCCTTAACCTAGAAGGAAAGCCAAAGACACCCCCCCTTGCCATGGCCTGCCAAGGGCACCCCCCTAGCCCTACACCTTCCTATATAATCCCCTCAAATTCATTCATGATTAATTTGCATGAATTAAAACCTAGAAAAATTCCTTTTTCATCAAACCTTGATAACTTGATCATTTTTGATCCAAATCACCTCTAGTTTCTTGCATTGGACTCCCCTACACTAGAGGATACTAGTTAGGGCCTGCTATCAAGGAATTGTGGAGATTTGGGCATCACCAAGAGAAGAGGACACCCCCCTACTTTGGTATTTTCTTGAGTTTTCACTAAATAGGTAAATACCCTCAAACCTTGTTAATATTATGTTTTCTCTTCATAGTTGCATGCATCTAGGTACCATGGAACTATAGGTCAAGTTTGGTAGGAAATAGGTTTGGTTTGGTGTCCGTATCGGACACGTATCTGTGTTTAAATTAGAGTGTTTGGTGAAATGCCTCATAGGACTTTTTGTTCTTGGTTTTCAAAACAAATTACATATTTATGAAGCTTATTATATGTATATTGTATGTTGGTGGGACTGAGTTGATATTAGGGTCGTTTTCGTGTCCAAATTGGACACGAACACACGAGCTGGATACCGTACTGAGGCATACAGCCTCCCCTGCTACTCGACACCTAGTGCGGACACTGTAGGACACGTGGACACGTGAAAATTGACACAAAGGAGGGGGCAACCTCTGTCATGCCCTCCCTCGAGTTTGAGACACGTTTGTGTCGTATCGAGAACGCACGGACACGTGCACTGGTCGTGCACTGTCAGCACACACGCGCGCGGGGGCCAACTTCGTGCGTGCCGTATCGCGTGGACACGACACTTGGGCACCTCGTGGTGACACGAGTGTGTAGCCCATCATGGGGCGAACACATGGACACGAGCACGTGGTGTGTCGTGTTCTGTGTCGTAAATACGAGACACTTGACCGCGTGCACGACGCGGTCTAAACACGCGTATCAGTCGTGTTTTTTACGACTGATACGGACTTCGTATCGTGTCCTGGAGCATTGTGGACATGGTGCAGGGTGTTGGACACGTACCCTGACCCTAGGCGAACCTAGGGACACGAGCACGAGACTCCTAGACACGTGTGTCGTGTCCTAGAGTGAACTGCACCCGTGTACGACACTGTGTGTGTGTGTATCAGTGTTTACCCGATTCGGGTTTGTGAGTCGTAGACACGTCAAATTATGTCGTGGTGTCCTGTCAGGCCCCCTAGACACTAGAGGACACTTGGGGCATCAATTACCAACCCTTGGGTTCGAGCCTTAGCTCGGTTTTGTGTGTGTAAATGGGTTTGCCCATTTTACCTATGCACAGTGACATGTTTCCAGATTTTGGGATAATTCCCAGTTTTCCAAAACGAATTTCAAACCTATTTTTGTTATGATTTATACATGTATTTGTATATTTTCAGTGTATGTATACGTAGTATATATATATGTGTGTGAGTAGGAGGAATTTGAGGATATATATGTGTATATGTAGTTATGTATATATATACATATATATGTATGTATGTGTACTGTGTGTGTGGGGGGACTGTTTTCTGGGATTCCAGAAATCTGGAACCCCTCTTTTTCCTGTATCAGTCCAGCTCTCATTCACTCCCTCTCTCACTCTAATTCTCTCTCTCACTTCTCTCCCTATATGTATATATATTATATATAAGTTTTGTATATATATATATATAAAATATATATATATATATATATATATATATATATATATATATATATATATATATATATGAAAATATATATATATATATATATATATATATATATATATATATATATATATATATATATATATATATATATATATATATATATATATATATATATATAAAATATATATATATATATATATATATATATATATATATATATATATATATATATATGATATATATATATGATATATATATTTGTACTAGATCATATATAGTGTCATTATATATATATGTGGGTTTTGTAAAAAAAAAAAATATATATATATATATATATATGATATATATATTTGTACTAGATCATATATAGTGTCATTATATATATATGTGGGTTTTGTATTATATATAGTGTATTCATATATTGATATATAGGTAGTAGATAGATTGTATATGCCTATGTATATATATATGGTGTAGATAGTGTATGTATCTATTGTATATATATATATATTCCTATATGTATCTACTAGTGTCCTAGATACATGGGCCTATGGCCTATGGTCTATGGTTAGTAGCAAGTTAGGATTGACCAATAGGTCTAGTAGACCCAGTTTAACTAGCAAGTTGACCCTTGTTGACCATTGTTTACCAAAGTCAACCATGGGGCAAACTTGACCAAATTGACATGGAATTGACTTGGATAGACTTAAAAGGACTGGTTGATTAAGTTTGACCACCTTGGTTATGAAGATAGTCCTATGTAGATTAAGATATGTATGGGGTTAAGTGGACTACTTAAGAGTTGTGTCATGATTTGTGTTAGCCTTAGAGATTGACTAGAAGTTGACCATTAGTCAAGATTGACCTAATTACCTTGTTGACTAGTCCTTGTTTGACCAAAATCTTAGTTAGTCTAAGTTTGACCTAGACTTGACCTAGATTGATCATGTTGACTAGTATTTGACTAGTCTGACCACTGTTGACCAAAACCCTAGATAACTTGACTAGTTTGACTAGAATGTTGACTAAGAGTTGACTTTAACCTAGATTAGACCAGTTTGATCTTGTTTGACCTTATTTGACTTAATTTGATTTCCTGTGATCTAGTATGACTTCCTGTGACCTAGTTTGACTATTAGAGTTGACCAAGAGTTGACTTTTAACCAGATTGACCTAGAATCATGTAGTGTGCATTGTATACTTTATTTTTATCATTGTGGATACATTGTGACTTGTATTGCTCTGATTAGGAGCCATACATCTCTCCTCAGGCAGTATATCCTCTTCAGACATTCGGTTATCAGGCGAGTACATTCTCTGACCGTTTCATACTTGCCAGGATTTATATTCTTGCTCTAGATTACTTTACTTGATGCTGACACGATTGTTATCATGGATTGGTACTATATGGATCTTTTCATGAGATGTTATCCCTCTCGGGAGCATCAGATACTTTTGTCACGTGTGTTTCACTTACATCATGTATCTCATGCTTCTATTATCATGTATCTTTATGTATCAGCTAGTGACTCATGTACTCTCATAATCACCGAGCCTTCATGAATCTTCATGAATTACTCATGTATCACCCATTTATGGGCTTATCACGAATCTTAACATAACCTGAATGGATCCTTGTGTATTGATTGGGGAAACGGGGGAGTAGAAGTGGACATGTGAATAATTCTAAAGTAGTGTAATCATGTGCAAACTCAGTAGTGTAATCATGTATAAATTCTAGCCATTCACATGCCTATCTTGTACTCTACATCACTAGCCACTTACAGTTCTCTATATACAGTAGATATTTCCTTTACACTTATCTCTTTTACTACATGTATATTCCTTCAGCAGTTCCTGTATTTTACTCTATTGCATGCTTTATATTTCCTATCATACTATGCACTGCGTGAGATGTATTGTGCTCGTTCCTGTCTTGACTGGACCTGTTAAAAATATTATAGAGGATGAGGATGAGGCCCTGGTGTCTACCTATTATGGAGCAGGACTAGATGATACTTATGTTGTGGACCCTCAGCAGGATCCACCTGCAGCTGAGGATGTTGCCCCAGTAGTCTAGGCTAGTTTAGCTAGTTAGTCTTTTTTATATTATCATTTTGTCTCACATTCTGAGTTGTATTTTGAGATGTTGAGATGTACAGACTCTTAGACTTATATTGTATATTGGGTTGACATTCTGGATGTTATGTATCCTAGACACTTAGACTTATTTCATCTATTCTACTGTTCTTTTTGAGCTACTGTCTATCTATCTATTTATCTTTCATTCTTCTATCCTAGATGTGATTGAGATGTATATTTGTTATGTCACCTCCATTCGGAGAGTATATACTATACAGGTACCTTTATATTGTTAGATGATTGACCTAGGACAGCGTTCTACCGCCGACACTGCAGCGTAGGCTGGACGTACCCACTTTTTGTGCTCTTACTCTAGGGTGCGGGTCGTGACACGTTTTTAGTGGTAGCCCGTGTAGGTCGAGTTTATGTAGTGGTATTCGAACTAGAGTATCACTACAGCCTGTGATAGGATTTGAGGAATAGACTTAGTAAGAGAGGATACTCAATCACTGTTAGGATACCTTGAGATATTCCGGGGATGACCCTTGAGAATCTTATTTTGAATTATGATTTAAACTCCTTTTCCCTTGATTGAATTTGATTTTGGAGGATTCACTGTAGACCTTTGAATCCTGGTGTTAGTTGATGATTTTGAAATTTTTGTAGTTGTTGATTTTAATTTCTTTATGTTAGATTAATATCTTTTATTTTATGGTACTCAATCACATTTATGAGAAAACTCTCATCTGTTTCTTGTCATCTAATTCTCTTGCTAATTGCTTTTCCTTGAAATGAACTGTCCCCTCTATTTTTGCATCTTGCTCAACTCTTTCTACCAATCTATGTGACTGTATCCCAAACATGACTTACTCGACATTTCCTCAAATCAAGACTTTATTGAGACCTTCTAACCTTTGACCTTTGGTTGATCGAACCTTAACTATATTCATCTAGTAGCCTATCTATCCCTAGGACTGTGTTCCTAAATTATTTTCTGGATTCCTAATTAATTTTATTCCATGCGTTAACTTGATCTTCTTAATTTTTGCATCAATTGTCACGTCTTGAACTCCCACTTTCTATTCTAGATCATTGGACGTCCTTTACCGTGACTTGGATATTCGGAGTGTAATACTAGCTGTTACCTTCCAACAAACTTTACATATAAGACCTAGACTAGCCTACCTTCATGTAGGTATTCCATGTCCTACTAAAACCCGTCTCCTTGTACTCTATTTTCTTGATATGATTTTTTGGCCAAATGGCTAAACTAAAACCTCTACCATGATACTAAATTAATTTTTATTTCAATTAGAGATCCACCTTGGCTCAATTCTTTCGACCTGGCATGTGATGGTGTTCTGCTTAAATCCTTAAATACTTAACCTTGTACCTTATCTTGAATGCTTGACCCGATTGGTTAAGGATCTTGGACTATGTATTTTCTTTCATTATTTCCATCCTTACTTATATCTTATGCTACAAAGTTATCCTTAGTTTCACAAGCTTATCCTTTTCGAGCTTGATCATGACATATTTTATTAGGTGCGCACCCACTAACATATTGTCTAATCAAAATCGGTACATGATGGTCTGATCAACCTATTGCATTTTGGTTCGCTTTTCATATATTAATCTACGTGGATGGAGACATAGTTAAACTTGCCCTAGAATCTTATCCGTAACAGCCTTGACAATTCTCCTTGGAATTATTTTATCGCCTATGAACCTCATATTCGTATCCAGTTGAATTAAATTTAATCATGACCTGGATCTTCATCATTGGATGCTCGTGCTCATACTTGATTTCATTGATTTTCCATCTTGCCCAAATCTCGATTTATCCTGAAATTGATCAACTTAGATCATGTCAAGACTAAAATCTATTTGTGATTGTTTGTGCCTAAATTTTTAATTTTCTTTTACCACTTTATGGAATAGTAACTTTTAATGATTTCTCACTTACTTGTTAATGACCAATTTTCATATAGGATGGTAGACGGCCCTATAGCCTTGATGATTGTTGTTTCCTTACTTTCCCAATTGGGACACCCTAGATTGCTTGTACATTTTGATACCACAGGACAGTCTTGATCTAGAATGACTAGTGCACCTAGATGAGACCACAGACTGTCCCATTTAACCTATCCCCCTGGTACCACTATTGCATCATAATTTCTGGTTCAATTTAGGCCATAGACCTTTCCCACTCTAAATTATGATCATCATAGGCACATTACCGTGACTTTTAAATTAGGAGCACAAGACTAGTTGTTTTCTTAAAACTGACTTCACATACATGACCTAGACATGACACTCTACACCCATGACCTTGGTGTCCCACTCAGGCATACCATCGTGTGCTTTATTTGCTTAGTACGATTTTCCTGACCCGAGGCTCCATCCTGATTTACCCCATGGAGTTACTTTTGATTTCAATTTGGATTAAGGACACCTTATGACCTAAAACTGCCAACCAATATTTGGACGTGACCCAGTATAGGTCTACTACCCATATTTTGCTTGTTGACCTTGTATGTTGCTAGGTAGTAGCTTCGACCCTGATTGTTGGAGGTTTGACCTAGGAGGAGTACGACCATCTAAATTTCGAGGACGAAATTATTTTAAGGTGGGTAGACTTGTAACACCCAGTTTTCTGAAATTGGGATATTTTTGAAAATTTATTATTTATTAATGGTATTTTAGTCATGATATGAATTATGGTGATTTCTAGTATAATTAAAACTATTTCTAAGTCATGACTTATGACTTTATGATTTTACTAGTATAACCCTAGTGTAAACCCTAGTTATTCCTTAACCTAGAAGTTGCCATGACCATGTGAGCCTAGCCATAGGCTTAGAACATCAAATTAGTGATTTTAGCCTAAAAGGGTATTTTGGTAATTTACTAGATTTTATTTGGAATTATGTGTTTTTTTAATATTATTTAATTCTTGTTAAGTACCATGATTAGTCCCTAACCTATCTCACCCTAATCTAGAGGTTAGCTACTAACCTAGAAGTTAGAGGATAGATATTTGGTCATGGGTTAAAGTGGTGTAAATATCTTAGAATGCCTTTATTGATATTTTGCTTAAAACACTCAAAATATCTCAACCTTTTGCACCAAAGTCTTTGCCTTAACCTAGAAGGAAAGCCAAAGACACCCCCCCTTGCCATGGCCGGCCAAGGGCACCCCCCTAGCCCTACACCTTCCTATATAATCCCCTCAAATTCATTCATGATCAATTTGCATGAATTAAAACCTAGAAAAATTCCTTTTTCATCAAACCTTGATAACTTGATCATTTTTGATCCAAATCACCTCAAGTTTCTTGCATTGGACTCCCCTACACTAGAGGATACTAGTTAGGGCCTGCTATCAAGGAATTGTGGAGATTTGGGCATCACCAAGAGAAGAGGACACCCCCCTACTTTGGTGTTTTCTTGAGTTTTCACTAAATAGGTAAATACCCTCAAACCTTGTTAATATTATGTTTTCTCTTCATAGTTGCATGCATCTAGGTACCATGGAACTGTAGGTCAAGTTTGGTAGGAAATAGGTTTGGTTTGGTGTCCGTATCGGACACGTATCTGTGTTTAAATTAGAGTGTTTGGTGAAATGCCTCATAGGACTTTTTGTTCTTGGTTTTCAAAACAAATTACATATTTATGAAGCTTATTATATGTATATTGTATGTTGGTGGGACTGAGTTGATATTAGGGTCCTTTTCGTGTCCAAATTGGACACGAACACACGAGCTGGACACCGCACTGAGGCATACAGCCTCCCCTGCTACTCGACACCTAGTGCGGACACTGTAGGACACGTGGACACGTGAAAATTGACACAGAGGAGGGGGCAACCTCTGTCATGCCCTCCCTCGAGTTTGAGACACGTTTGTGTCGTATCGAGAACGCACGGACACGTGCACTGGTCGTGCACTGTCAGCACACACGCGCGCGGGGGCCAACTTCGTGTGTGCCGTGTCGCGTGGACACGACACTTGGGTACCTCGTGGTGACACGAGTGTGTAGCCCATCATGGGGCGAACACATGGACACGAGCACGTGGTGTGTCGTGTTCTGTGTCGTAAATACGAGACACTTGACCGCGTGCACGACGCGGTCTGAACACGCGTATCAGTCGTGTTTTTTACGACTGATACGGACTTCGTATCGTGTCCTGGAGCATTGTGGACATGGTGTAGGGTGTTGGACACGTACCCTGACCCTAGGCGAACCTAGGGACACGAGCACGAGACTCCTAGACACGTGTGTCGTGTCCTAGAGTGAACTGCACACGTGTACGACACTGTGTGTGTGTGTATCAGTGTTTACCCGTTTCGGGTTTGTGAGTCGTAGACACGTCAAATTGTGTCGTGGTGTCCTGTCAGGCCCCCTAGACACTAGAGGACACTTGGGGCATCAATTACCAACCCTTGGGTTCGAGCCTTAGCTCGGTTTTGTGTGTATAAATGGGTCTGCCCATTTTACCTATGCACAGTGACATGTTTCCAGATTTTGGGATAATTCCCAGTTTTCCAAAACGAATTTCAAACCTATTTTTGTTATGATTTATACATGTATTTGTATATTTTCAGTGTATGTATACGTAGTATATATATATGTGTGTGAGTAGGAGGAATTTGAGGATATATATATGTGTATATATGTAGTTATGTATATATATACATATATATGTATGTATGTGTACTGTGTGTGTGGGGGGACTGTTTTCTGGGATTCCAGAAATCTGGAACCCCCCTTTTTCCTGTATCAGTCCAGCTCTCTTTCACTCCCTCTCTCACTCTAATTCTCTCTCTCACTTCTCTCCCTATATGTATATATATTATATATAAGTTTTGTATATATATATATATATATATATATATATATATATATATATATATATATATATATATATATATATTTTATATATATATATATATATATATATATATATATATATATATATATATATATATATATATGTATATATAAAAAAAAAATAATATATATATATATATATATATATATATATATATATATATATATATATATATATATATATATATATATGAAATATATATATATATGAAATATATATATATATATATATATATATATGAGATATATATATATATATATATGAAATATATATATATATATATATATATATATATATATATATATATATATATATATATATATATATATATATATATTTATATATATATATATATATATATATATTTATATATATATATATATATATATATATATATATATTTGTACTAGATCATATATAGTGTCATTATATATATATGTGGGTTTTGTATTATATATAGTGTATTCATATATTGATATATAGGTAGTAGATAGATTGTATATGCCTATGTATATATATATGGTGTAGATAGTGTATGTATCTATTGTATATATATATATATATATATTCCTATATGTATCTACTAGTGTCCTAGATACATGGGCCTATGGCCTATGGTCTATGGTTAGTAGCAAGTTAGGATTGACCAATAGGTCTAGTAGACCCAGTTTAACTAGCAAGTTGACCCTTGTTGACCATTGTTTACCAAAGTCAACCATGGGTCAAACTTGACCAAACTGACATAGAATTGACTTGGATAGACTTAAAAGGACTGGTTGATTAAGTTTGACCACCTTGGTTATGAAGATAGTCCTATGTAGATTAAGATATGTATGGGGTTAAGTGGACTACTTAAGAGTTGTGTCATGATTTGTGTTAGCCTTAGAGATTGACTAGAAGTTGACCATTAGTCAAGATTGACCTAATTACCTTGTTGACTAGTCCTTGTTTGACCAAAATCTTAGTTAGTCTAAGTTTGACCTAGACTTGACCTAGATTGATCATGTTGACTAGTATTTGACTAGTCTGACCACTGTTGACCAAAACCCTAGATAACTTGACTAGTTTGACTAGAATGTTGACTAAGAGTTGACTTTAACCTAGATTAGACCAGTTTGATCTTGTTTGACCTTATTTGACTTAATTTGATTTCCTGTGATCTAGTATGACTTCCTGTGACCTAGTTTGACTATTAGAGTTGACCAAGAGTTGACTTTTAACCAGATTGACCTAGAATCATGTAGTGTGCATTGTATACTTTATTTTTATCATTGTGGATACATTGTGACTTGTATTGCTCTGATTAGGAGCCATACATCTCTCCTCAGGCAGTATATCCTCTTCAGACATTCGGTTATCAGGCGAGTACATTCTCTGACCGTTTCATACTTGCCAGGATTTATATTCTTGCTCTAGATTACTTTACTTGATGCTGACACGATTGTTATCACGGATTGGTACTATATGGATCTTTTCATGAGATATTATCCCTCTCGGGAGCATCAGATACTTTTGTCACGTGTGTTTCACTTACATCATGTATCTCATGCTTCTATTATTATGTATCTTCATGTATCAGCTAGTGACTCATGTACTCTCATGATCACCGAACCTTCATGAATCTTCATGAATCACTCATGTATCACCATTTATGGGCTTATCACGAATCTTAACATAACCTGAATGGATCCTTGTGTATTGATTGGGGAAACGGGGGAGTAGAAGTGGACATGTGAATAATTCTAAAGTAGTGTAATCATGTGCAAACTCAGTAGTATAATCATGTATAAATTCTAGCCATTCACATGCCTATCTTGTACTCTACATCACTAGCCACTTACAGCTCTCTATATACAGTAGATATTTCCTTTACAGCTATTTTTTTTACTATATGTATCTTCCTTCAGCAGTTCCTGTATTTTACTCTATTGTATGCTTTATATTTTCTATCATACTATGCACTGCGTGAGATGTATTGTGCTCATTCCTGTCCTGACTGGACCTGTTAAAAATATTACAGAGGATGAGGATGAGGCCCTGGTGTCTACCTATTATGGAGCAGGACTAGATGATACTTATGTTGTGGACCCTCAGCAGGATCCACCTGCAGCTGTGGATGTTGCCCCAGTAGTCTAGGCTAGTTTAGCTAGTTAGTCTTTTTTATATTATCATTTTGTCTCACATTCTGAGTTGTATTTTGAGATGTTGAGATGTACAGACTCTTAGACTTATATTGTATATTGGGTTGACATTCTGGATGTTATGTATCCTAGACACTTAGACTTATTTCATCTATTCTACTGTTATCTTTGAGTTACTGTCTATCTATCTATCTTTCATTTTTCTATCCTAGATGTGATTGAGATGTATATTTGTTATGTTACCTCCATTCGGAGAGTATATACTATACAGGTACCTTTATATTGTTAGATGATTGACCTAGGACAGCATTCTACCGCCGACACTGCGGCATAGGCTGGACGTACCCACTTCTCGTGCCCTTACTCTAGGGTGCGGGTCGTGACAAAAATTGATCTCAGATCTGGCTACCATCAGATCAAGGTCAGGAAGGAGGACATTCCCAAGACGGCGTTCAACACCAAGTGTGGGCAGTTTGAATTCTTGGTCATGCCGTTTGGACTGACGAATGCTTCTGCTGTATTCATGAACCTTATGAACAAGGTTTTCAATGAATACCTAGATCAGTTTGTCGTTGTCTTCATCGATGACATTCTGATCTATTCGAAGACTGAAGAGAAGCATGAGGAGCACCTCAGAAAAGTTCTGGAAACTTTGAGAAAGGAGAAGTTATATGGTAAGCTATCCAAATGTGAATTCTTTCTAGATAAGGTAGATTTTCTTGGCCATGTTGTCACATGAGAAGGAATTTCGGTGGATCCTAAGAAGATAGCTGCTGTGGAGAAGTGGTCTACCCCAAGCTCGGTTGCTGAAATCAGAAGTTTCTTGGGCTTGGCTGGCTACTACCAGAAGTTTGTGAAGGATTTTGCCAGAATTGCTGAACCGATAACGAAGCTCACTCGGAAGAATGAAGAGTTCATCTGGACGAAAGATTGTCAGGCGGCATTTGAGGAGCTGAAGAAGAGGCTTACCACTGCACCAATCCTTGCGCTATCCGCAGGAACCGGTGGTTTTTCAATCTATAGTGATGCGTCTGGAAAAGGACTGGGTTGCGTTCTTCAACAAAATAGGAAAGTAATTGCTTACGCATCTAGGCAATTACGGACTCATGAGAAGAACTATCCCACACTTGACCTGGAGCTTGCTGCAGTCATCTTTGCATTGAAGCTATGGAAACATTATATATATGGAGAGAGAGTAGAAATATATACAGACCACAAAAGTCTGAAATATGTTTTCACTCAGAAGGAACTGAACATGAGACAAAAAAGATGGCTGGAGCTGATGAAGGATTTTGACATCGACCTGCAGTACCATCCGGGTAAGGCTAATGTGGTTGCAGATGCACTTAGTCGATACCCAGTGGCGATGTTCTTGACCAAAGAGCGGCACTTATTGGAGGACATAGAGAAGCTTGGTCTGGAGATTGTACTGCCCGAGGAGAAGATAAAGGAACTGGGGCGAGAAGCTATTGTACCTGGAGCTGACTCAACCATGATGCAGTTGCAATTGCGTTCAAGTTTGATAGACAAAATCAAGGAGACACAATTTCAAGACGAGACGCTTTGCAAACTCAGAGATGAAGTGCTGGCAGGAACACTTGAAGGATTCTCTATCGCCAGTGAAGGAGCATTGAAGAATGGTATGAGGCTGTGTGTACCATCTGGCGAATTGAGGAATGAGCTGATGCAAGAAGCGCACCAGTCGCAGTATTCTATACATCCTGGAGCTAACAAGATGTATCAGGATATGCGTATCATCGTTTGGTGGTATGAAATGAAGAAGGATGTATCCAGATTTGTGGCTAGATGCTTAATTTGCCAACAAGTGAAGGCTAGCAGACAGAGACCCGCAGGACTTCTATAGCCGCTGGACATTCCGGAGTGGAAGTGGGAGGATATAACAATGGACTTTGTGTCAGGATTGCATCGATCTCAAGGAGGAAAGGACACCATTTGGGTTATTGTGGACCGACTGACTAAGTCAGCTTACTTTATCCCCTTCAAGGTTGGTTTATCCACTGAGAAGTTGGCGGCACTCTACATGCGGCATATCTACCGGATTCATGGAGTACCGGTAAGTATTGTATCTGACCGAGACACTAGATTTACCTCACACTTTTGGAAGAGTTTGCATGACAGTTTGGGAACAAAACTGAAGTTCAGCACAGCCTATCATCCCCAAACTGACGGACAATCTGAGAGGACCATCCAGACGCTAGAGGACATGCTGAGATCTTGCGTCTTAGAATTTGGAGGGTCTTGGGAAGACCACTTACATTTGGTGGAATTCTCCTACAACAACAGTTACCAAGCTAGCATTGGTATGACACCATTTGAAGCTCTTTATGGACGTCGTTGCCGCACTCCACTTGCATGGAACGACGTAGGAGAAACAGTACTGCTGGGGCCAGAGATGGTGACTGACGCAGCAGAGAAGGTGAAGGTGATTAGAGACAAACTCAGGATTGTCCAAGACAGGAAGAAGCATTGGGCAGATAGCAGTCGTCGACCACTGGAGTTTGAAGAAGGAGATAGTGTCTTTATGAAGATTTCTCCTACCAGAAAAACTATCAGATTTGGCAGAGCTGGGAAGCTGAGTCCCAGATATATCGGACCATTTGAAGTTTTGAGCCGAATCGGCGAAGTAGCGTATCGGTTAGCTCTACCAGCTAATCTTGAGGGCGTGCACAACGTCTTCCACGTTTCGCAGCTCAGACGCTATATTTCGGATCCAAGTCATATCTTGGACCATTCAGAGCTGGAGATTGGACCCAGCCTTACAGTACCAGAGAAGCCTATGGCAATTTTGGACCGAGGCGAGAAAAGGACCAGGACTTCGGTGACTCCCATAGTCAGAGTTATGTGGAGGAACGATTCCCCAGGCGAGTCTACCTGGGAGCGAGAAGATGAGATGCGGGAGCAGTACCCGTATTTATTTGAGACCTGAGGTAACTCCTAATTCTATCCTTTAAATTTCGAGGACGAAATTTTTAAGGAGGGAAGGTTGTGAAACCCGCAATTTTCTAGTAATTAATTTTTATCATTTAAATTATGTGTTGTTAAATTAATATTAGTATTATTATTATTATTAAGTGTAAAATTCTTTTCAAAATAACTAAACTTGGACTTTTTGATTGTCAGGCCCAGACCCGAACCCAAAAACATTTTTTTAAAATTAATTTTAGAGTTACAAAATATTTAGTTATTTTTTAAAAAGAAAATCATGTATCATTTATAATTTTATAGCCCAAATTAATTTAGCCAATGTCATGTAAAGTTTTTCTCTTAAAACCAAGCCCATTGGTTATAAGCCCAAACCCATTAGCCCATTAGTTATAACCTTTAAGCCTTAGGCCAAAACCAATAACCCATTAAGCTTTAACCTAGTCATAATTCATGAAATGGGGAGAGAGACTTTAACTCTCATTCAATTTTCTCTCTCTCACTTCTTCAACAGAAGGAAAACCCTTCGTCCGCCAACGTTCGGCCGACCCCTTCGGCTCCCAAACGTTCGGCGACTACTCCTCTTCTGAAACCCCCAATTCCTCTCTCTATTTAAACCCCAGCCTTTTTTTCCACTCTTCACACTCCAATTTTTCATCCACACCCAAACCCTTTTTTTCCCTCCACCCGAGCCCTAGTCGGAGCTCCGACCAAACCCCTCGGCGACCCCCGCAGCCGCCAGGCCAGCCGAGCCCGACGGTCCACGACCCAGGCCGACCGCCCAGCGCCCTCCGTCCGCAGTTGCCTCCCCGGCGCACCGCGACCCCCGCGGCCCCGTGCGTGCCGGACCCCGACCACCTCGCGGCTTTTCGAGGCTGTTTCAGGCGACCTCCTCGTCGTACGCGTTCAGCCCGGGTCCCCGATCTGTTGTTCTGTCCCCGAAGACGAGCTGTTCCTGTGTTTTTCCCGAAGTTCTGTGGTTTGCTTATTCTGGAATTTTCCGAGCTCGCGAAATCTATTTTCTCCATTTTTCACCTGAGAGCTCTAGCCGAGCAATTTCTGGTATATTTTTCGTTGCCTGTTTCCATTTTTTTATATAGTCTGTGATGAATTGGTCCCCGAATTTTCCTTGGAAAATCGGTAATTTTTAGACGTAGCGTTCTGGGACTTTTTCGAAATTCTTTCAGAATTGTTCTGTTGGTTTCGGATTGTTTTGTTGGTTTCGGTTAATGTTTCTGTGGTTTTAGTATTATGTTGGATTGGAAAAAATTTCCGAGAATCTCTCGAAAAAGAGTTTCTGGGAATTTTGGATTAAATTAAAATTTTTTGAATATTGGTTCTGGTTCTTCCTGGTTCTGTGGAATCCTTTCGGGTTTTCCGAAATTGTTTCGGAAATATTTTCTGTGGACATAATTTATATAATATTTGGGTTTCCCTGGTTTGGGATAATTTGCAGGAAATTATGGCACACTTTTTCCAGTTTTTGAGCTGACCGAAAATAGAGGAAGTGCTGCCGGATTTTCTATAAAATCTAATTATGATTTTAGAAAATGGTTTTCGAAATAAAATATTATTTTGGATTTATTGGGCGACGATCGTATTGGTCAATGGGCCCTGTCTAAGTGCAAACGAAACCGGTTTCGCCCGGACGTTGAGGCATTAACCTATATGATGATTGGACCAATATCTGAGACTCATTATTTAATTCATTATTAGTTTTATTTTGTAATTAAATTTGTAGAATTTTAGGAACTAACTAATATTTTTCCTTCCTATTTTAATTCATGTAAAAGGGTCTGTAAAGGACATAAGCCCATTTGTTTATTCCTGCTGTGAGAAAGTGTAATAGCTTAGGTTTTATTTTCTTTTCTTTTATTCTCTGGTTGATTTTTTGTAATGAGAATGTAGTATAAAATGATAATTAATTATTTTATTTTAAAAAGAAAATAATAATAAATATTTTATCACTTAGCAGTTAAGTTGTAATTTTTTAAATAGAAATTCATGTACTTCTCATTAAAAAGAAAATCTTAGTTTTATATTTATATAATTATAAAATACCGAGTTTTTCCAAATAAACCGATAAATACAAATTTTCTTGAAAATAAATATAAATTGATGTTTCTTAATTACAACACACTAATAATCGCGTTTTGATTGTGTTAGCTAAATGAAGACTAAAATCGACTAGGACACAACTAGAGATTGCAACTAGTATAGTAACATTGGCGACTTGGGTTTTCTGAGACAAGTTTTCCGAGACAAGTTTTCCGAATGTAGGATTTCAAGGAAGAACCTGATTTCCCATCCCGACGTATCGACCCGTCCAGTCCAATCAATTTGAGGCAAGTACAGTTTGTGGTAAATTATAATTATTTAATAATTATTTTATTGCAAGTTTAAACCACGATACAACACGGAACTCTCTCTGAGAGCGTTGACTGTAACTACTGTAACTATTGGGGACTGGGGGAGTAGTGTAGTGGATATGACCACATCCAATTAGTATAACTGAATGTATTAGCTTACCCCTCATACACATGGGGATAAGCCATACCATATCACTAGGATATTACTGTAACAAACCCAATCCGGTCATATTCATTACCTATTCATATCACACTGTTTTAATTGGTGGAAAACTATTTATTTCAAATTGTTTAAAAATGCATAAATCCATTATTATTTCAATTGTTAAAATGCCATAAATTGTACTTTGCTCCCTCCTGACTGGAGACTATATTTTTAGGTCCTATTGAGGATGCAGAGCTACTGATTAGTAGCTACTATGACCCTGAGCTATACCCTGCTGTGCTTCCTGAGGATGGCGTACTTGATGTTGATGTTGCTTCTCTTTAGATGCTATTTTCCAGTTTGATAGTTTTGTCTAAAAACAATGTTATTTCAGTTGGTGGTTTTATGATTGTACTTTGTACTGAACAAGTTTTAATTTATCGAATAATAAAGATTGTGGCAAATTAGATTGAGTTGTTGATTACCTGCATATGGAAGATACAGCTTACTGCCGCCGTCTCATCAACGGTGCAGGCTGGGCATGAGCCGATTCGACCCAAGTAATTGGGACCGGGTCGTGACAGGAAGACTGATTGTCGACTTCTCAAACAAGGAAACAAAGAAGGTATATCTCATTTACTAGTATGAAACATGTTTAGCGGTGTTATCTACCGACACCTGGTGTGTTGTCACGACCCGCACCCGCTTTTCGGATACGAGATGTGTCCAAGCCAGCCTACGCCGCAGAGTCGGCGGTAGAACGCTGTCACGGCCAATTCTCAAAATATAATATTTGCTGCTCATTCACATTTCTAAATTTGTTACAACATTTACAACATTTATAATTAAAGAAAATATAAGATTTTAAAATTAATGAAATTGATACAACTGCTATCTATTTCTAGGTTTCTTTCTGCAAGTACACCCGTATCTCCCAAGCTAAGTGAATCCATGGCTAACCTAAAAAATATTAGTTTTCAGTCAGGAATGGAACAAGTACACAAACCGACGACCAAGCAAAACACAATAGAATTAACAAGACATGAAAATGACATATGAGTGATAAAAACTAGAAGATGCTGATGACATGACACGGTGGAAAGGACAAGGAAAAATAAATAAAAACAACTATCTATGTGGTGTAAAATATCCGTTTCGACATGTGAACGGCTAGGGGGTAAATCTGGCACCATGTACGTGTCGTGTGCAGCTGCTATTCTCCACGAAAGATACGGGGGATAGTTCTGGGTAGTCCACATGTCTACTAAGATATTTTCCCTCCCGACTACTCCGTGTGACGAACGTGTCAACAAGCAGCAAGATATATGTATAAACATGAAATGAAAAGACTACTATGAATCGAAAGCAATCAGAAAGTGCACTTGCCTGTGGTCCTTTGCTGGTGAAACACTCATCTTGTTGGGTCCAACATAGTTCGATTAGCCTAGGATCGTTGTATATAAATTCCCAAAATGACAAGAAAAAATATGAACACTATCAGCCATGATCAAGGTTTCTAATCTATAGGAATTTTGTTTTTAAATAAAGGAAGACTTTAATTAGAAAATATATTTATGTAGAAAATATTTATAAATTAGTTAGAAATTATATATGTGATAATTAAAACGATAAAATAGTTTAAATAGATAAGTTTAAAGCTAGCAATTCATTTTAGACAAAATCCTTAATTTAACAAAATACTTTTAGCATTATATTCAAAAATACCACAAAATATTACATTAAACTTTTAAGCCTTATTTAAAATAGAGGTAGGGCCAAGCCAAATTTTATAATTGTTACAATATATTTTAGAAAATCATTTAAAAAGTATTATATGTACTCTTTAGAAACAATTTTAGTAATACATATGTTTTTAAACCTTTTTAAAAAATACTTATTTTTATCAAAACCCAATAATGCTTTTCCCAAAATATTTTTGTAAATATATAAATAACAATAATACTGATATCAATATAATAATAAATCCAAATATTATTTCTTTAACTACAACTTATTTATTAATATTAAGCTCTAAGCCCCAAGGCCCATAATATAATAAAACTGAATTTTCTACTAAATATACTCTGGTCTAAACGGCCAAAGTCCCTTCAATTAAAATCGGGCCCAAGTCCTGTTGTTCCCGTAAGCAAAATAAAATAATAAACGTTTAATAATAACAATAATACTAATAATAATAATAATAATAATAATAATAATTGTAATTGTTTTGTTAATCGTATGTATACATATCCAATACTATAATTAGTATAGTGGTATAATATTTAATATACCTACATACCAATTAAATACACCAATACATTAAATGTCATTAATCCCCACCATTCACTGTACACCCATTTGTTCATCTACTTATTTCTTAAGGAGAAGAAAGAGAGGGATTGATGGAAAGGAAAAATAAGGGCTCGGAGACTCACCGAGGGGGAGGAGGGACGGAACTGGGTGTTCGCGGCCCGGGCACGGTGGAGATGGGCGCCGGGAGGGGCGAGTTGCGCACAACGCCGACGGGAAGGTGCCTGGTCCGCGGAGGTCGGACGGAGGGTGGTGAGAATTGGGGTCGGGCGAGGCGCGGTAGAGCTGACTCGCCAACGGAGGAGGGAGCGCTCGGTCGCGGTGGCGAACTCAGATCGGCGGACCTGGCGGAGGCTGCAAGCTCGGATGGGTAAGGTGCTCATTCTCTCTCTCTTTGAGTCGTGGTGGCGCCGGTGGCTAATGGTAGTGGTCGGTGGTGGTCGTATTGTGAGGATGGGGGCGGCTATTGGGGATGATTAATGATGGTGGCTGGGTGATGACGATGGTGGTGCAGGCTGTGGTTGATGGGGGTGACGGTGGCAGTATGGTGGTACTGCGATGGTGGTGAAGGTGGTCATCGGCAGTGGTCAGTCGAAAAGGCGTCCTGATGTGGTCGGCCACGGTGGTGGTGAACGGCCGGGCTTGGCCGAACGGGGAGGGTTCTGGCGATCGAAGACGATGAGGGCAGCGGGTTATGATTTCATGATCGGTTGGGTTTGGAAACGATGATGAAGATGGAGATGTTGATGGTTGGTTTGGTTCACGACGTCGACGGCACAGTCAGGGAGACGGAGTTTGCGGTGTTGCTGATGGTGGGGCAGTTGTGGTCGGGACAACCTAGGTTTAGGGTTTAGTCGCGTGTTCGGGATTGTCGGACACGGTAATGAGTTGTATGTAAATGTAAAAGAGAAACATAATGGAAAGGGTAGACACAAACACAGACACGATACACGATTCGTTGTGGATGATGAGTTGTTGGGATTGAAGAAAATGGTAGTAGGAGCTCTCCTTATATAGGGGTTACTCTCCTAGTTGGATAAGGACTAAAAGTCCTAATAGATAAGTCCATCTTTTAGTCTAAATCAATTAAACATTTAAAATAATTTAATTTAATCAAAATCTACCAACAAATAATAATATTTGAATAGCATGAATTTAAATCTAGTTCAAATAAATGGTAACCTAATATTTTAAAATAACATTTAGTATCTATCAAATTGATTTAAATTCTAATAGATAGATCTTTACGTAAATCAAATAAAATTTAAATACAATTTAATCCAATCGCAATACTATAAATGATTGCAACAATAATTTTAAAATATTATTCCAAATTATCAAACCATTCAAATCGTAAAAATTATATATTAAATATTTATCCTTTTTGAAACCCTTTTGAAAGTAATATTTGGAAAGTCCAAAGTTCTAACCAAATATTTTGTAATGCAATAATGATTTCAAATATTTATATGTTATTTTAACTAGTTTTGTAATACAAAGATAATAGCAAAATAACGTTTTATATTCTTCAAAGAGGATTTATTTCTAATCATGATATTTAAAATAAAATAAAATAAATCAATTAATAAACATTCGAATAATAAACAAACACCTTTCATAATTCCAAAAATTCTATCTAATAAATATTTCTATTAAAACAAGATTAGAACATCTCAAAATATTTAATTCAAACTAGTTTTGATCAAATATCATATGCCAAGTCTCGACGAAAGATTTTATTTAAACACAGTAATCAAAATAAAATAAAAAATTCTTAAAATTTTTTTGGGATGAGGAGTTACATGTGTAGATACAGGAGCTACTAATCATGTCTGCAATACATTGCAGGGGTTCCAGGAAATCAGACGCCTCAGTGATGGAGAGATATGCTTGTTCATGGGTGATGCTACAAAAGTATCGATCGTTGCATTAGGAGATTTTACTTTATCTTTTGGTAGAAATAAGTCTTTGACATTGAGAGATTGTCTTTATGCACCTTCACTTAGAAGGAATTTAGCTTCTGTTTTAGTTAAGGATGGATATTCAGTTTATTTTAATGGCAATATTGTTATTAGAAAGAATAAACGTTTTATCTGTTCTGGTGCATTGGTTGATAATTTGTATGTCATTAATCCTATTTCGCCCACAATGCAACTTATGGAAATGAATAATATGCCATCTAACTTAAATAAGAGAAAAGAACCTTCTTGTATGAACCAAACATATCTTTGGCACTTGCAATTAGGGCATATTAACGTAAGAAGGATTCAAAGACTAGTTGAAGATGGACATTTGAGTTCATTGGAAGTGGAGGTACTACCAGTCTGTGAATCATGCTTGGAAGGTAAAATGACCAAAAGGCCTTTTACGGCAAAGGGGTATAGGGCAAAAGATGTGTTGGAATTGGTTCATTCTGATTTGTGTGGACCCATGACTATCCAAGCTATAGGTGGCTTTGAATATTTTATCACATTTATTGATGATTATTCAAGGTATGGATATATTTATTTGATGCGCCGTAAGTCTGAGTGCTTTGAGAAATTCAAAGAGTACAAGGTTGAAACGGAGAAACATCATAGAAAATGTATCAAGTCATTACGATCAGATCGTGGTGGCGAGTACCTCTTTGGAAAGTTTAGGGATTATTTAACAGAGGCTGGGATTGCATCCCAATTGACTGCACCTGGAACGCCCCAGCAGAATGGTGTAGCCGAAAGAAGGAATAGAACTCTTATGGAGATGGTTAGATCAATGATGAGTTATTCGGATTTGCCAGATTCGTTTTGGGGATATGCCTTAGAGTCTGCAGCTTATATTTTGAACTTGGTTCCTTCTAAGTCAGTACCTGTTACTCCCACAGAGCTGTGGATTGGGCGTAAACCTAGTCTGAAACATGTTCGCATTTGGGGTAGTCCAGCATATGTGCTGAATGGGAAAGCAGATAAGTTAGAATCTCGTACAGAAGTATGCTTGTTTGTAGGCTATCCAAGAGGAACGAAAGGAGGTTTATTTTATAGTCCTAAGGATCAGAAGGTCATTGTTAGCACCAATGCCCGATTCTTAGAGGAAGACTATGTGATGAACCATAAACCCACAAGTAGAGTTGTTCTAGAAGAACTGAGACGTGAGACACCAAGTACTTCAGTACCAACAATACAAGAGGATGAACCATAAATAACTGCACAACGTGTCACAAATGTTACACCACAACCGATAGTGTCTCGTCATAGTGGGAGGGTTGTGATACAACCTGATAGATATATGTTCTTGGAAGAGTCGTCAGACTTCGTCCCTGAGGAACAAGATTATGATCCCTGTACCTACAATGAATCACTCTAAGATAGAGTCTTAGCAAAAAGCAATGATATCTGAAATGGAATCTATGGATTCTAATCAGGTCTGGGAGCTTGTAGAACCACCCGTTTGTGTAAAAGCCATTGGATGCAAGTGGGTCTATAAGAGAAAAAGTGGATCAGACGGTAAGGTCGAAACCTTTAAAGCTCGGCTTGTAGCAAAAGATTTTACTCAAACAGAGGGTATCGATTATGAGAAAAACTTTTCTTCTGTAGCAATGCTTAAGTCTATCCGGATTCTTTTATCTATTGCAGCTCATCTCGATTATGAGATTTGGCAAATGGATGTCAAGACAGCTTTCCTTAATGGAAGTCTTGAGGAAGACATCTATATGAAGCAACCAGACGGGTTCATTAAAAAGGGCCAGGAGTATCTTGTTTGTAAGCTCAAGAAGTCCATTTATGGACTTAAGCAAGCTTCCAGATCTTAGAACATATGTTTTGATCAGGTGATAAAATCATATGGATTTGATCAATGTCAGGATAAATCATGTGTATACAGAAAGTGTGACGGAAATATGGTGGTGTTCCTAGTTCTTTATGTGGATGACATCTTGCTCATTGGAAACAATATGAAGGTGTTATCTGATGTAAGGGTATGGTTATCCAAACAGTTTGATATGAGGGACTTGGGAGAAGTAGGTCACATCCTTGGGATCAAAGTTCTACGAGATTGCAAGAAAAAGATGTTGGGCTTATCCCAAGCTTCCTATATCGATACTGTACTAACTCGTTTTAGTATACAAAATTCTAAGAAATGTTTCTTACCTTTTAGACATGGAATTGCTCTATCAAAGGAGCAGTATCCGAGGACACCTAAAAAGATAGAGAACATGAAGGCAGTTCCTTATGCTTTAGCAGTAGGAAGCTTAATGTATGTAATGCTATGTATGAGACCAGACATCTGCTTTGCCGTAGGCATGGTCAGCAGATATCAGTCTAACCCAGGGCAAGAGCACTGGACTGCCGTAAAGCATATTTTGATGTACCTGAAAAGGACTAAAAAGTATATGCTAGTTTACCAGGCAGATAGTTTAGTTCCCTTGGGGTATACAGACTCAGATTTTCAGTCAGATAGGGATTCTAGGAAATCTACCTCAGGTTATGTGTTTACTTTGGGAGGTGGAGCCATTGTGTGGAGGAGTATCAAGCAAAAATATATTGCTGATTCCACCATGGAAGCCGAGTATGTGGCAGCCTCTGAGGTAGCCAAAGAAGCAGTTTGGCTCAGAAACTTTCTGTTGGACTTGGATGTGGTACCTAGTTTGCCTAAGTCTATTACACTTTATTGTGATAATAGTGGTGCAGTTGCAAACTCGAAGGAACCACGATCCCATAAGACAGACAAACACATTGAGCGCAAGTACCACCTGAAACGAGATTTCGTAAAGAAAGCAAAAGTTGCTGTGATCAAGATAGCATCAGCCGACAACCTAGCTGATCCCTTTACAAAGAGCTTACCAGCTAAGGCTTTTGACAGTCATGTTGAGGGAATGGGAGTCCGATGTGTAGCAGCATGGCATTAAGTATAAGTGGGAGATTTGTAACAGTATACTGAAAAGCAATGCTTTGAGTATAAGTGGGAGATTGTTAGGGTTATATACTAAAAGCATCACTTTTGTAGTAACCTTATTTCCTTAAATTTTGAATGAGAATCATATGGGCAAATGTTTGTATATTGTATTTGTTGCAGGTGTTAATGCAAATGTCTGATATTCTATATTGTAGATAATATGGTGTGTGGTGTCACACAGAAGATCATATTATCAGTTTCCTATGGAGTATATAAATAGTTCACAACCTAGATGAACTTGGACAATCTATTGGAAAGGTTGTAGTGTAATCTGGTATTAGTCTTTCTTGACTATAGGTTTACATTAGTACACTTTGTGTGTATTAAACAGGACCACTTGAGGTTGTTCTCTTTGTACTGACTACACAAGAGAACAAATACCTCTGTTATTATGGATGCTTGTGCTCTTAATCCGGATATAATAACGGATATGTATATGTAGTGTGCATTACTTTGACTCATAAAAGAGTGAGATTCATTATGGATCAACAACCTCTATGAATTGGGTAATAACATTGTATGTATGATGGACTGTTGATTATAAATGGAATCCATGTCCCGATACATCGGTTTGATGATGTCCCCTTAAGGAGCTCATAAGGATTGTCATGTAAACCATGCAGGTGGATTATATCCGACATAACAAATAAAGTTGAGCGGTACTACTTAAGGATAAAATATGTCGAATCAATATAGTTGTCAGTAACTTAATTTGATCGACGGACATACGATATCTTAACATGGGAAGCCAAACGAGCATATAATAAAAGGAGCCCACAAACATAATTTGGGATTAGGGAGGTAGTGCAATAATAGCTCATTAGTGGACCGAGCTATTGTTAATGGGCCTGGATTGTGTATTTGGGCTGAACACTGGATATCCAGATCCGTTAGGAGGCTTAACCCTAATTTCTCCTCATGGTCCCTGTCGTAGCCAATATATATCCTCTATTCTCTGGTCGCCAGATTACTGATCAGAAATCTGAAACTTTCTCTAAATTCGTGATTCACATAAGGAGAGAAAGAGAGGGCTGCCAATGAGAAAAAAAGGTTGGGAGATCGTCGCCCACACGACGTCCAACTCGAGGAAGGAATACGTGCAGAAGATCTTGGGGTCGTCCGCTCGAGATTGCCAGGAATTACTTGTCTTATTTCTGCCGCAGGTATAATTCGTGAACCCTAGTTTCTGCCTATGAAGGGTTAGAACACGTATTAGATCTGTTTAACTTTCTATCGATCAATACGCACACCAAAGGAAGGGTCCTGGGAATCCCCAGTTCTATCAATAAGAACAAACCTTCAATGCATGGGCACTCTGGCTCAGTAGCAGTAATCTCAGGTATGGTCCCATCAGGATACCAGGGACCTCAAAGCATAACATTCATCGAATGTCAGAGACGAGCAGTAAATCAGGTAATAGGATCCAGGACCGTATCTTCCGCGAAGATAACCGGCAATAGGGAAGTTCATACTTGGCCCATACATTAAGGAACAGTTCTTCCCAACCAATGCCTAACAGAGTCACATCCATGACTCATATACCTCTACTAACTGGTAAGTCTCCAAACATGCCTCTATTAGCAGTTAGCCCTAACGCATGCGCATGGGGGATCAGCCCACACGCAAGAACCTCTACATGCTACTCATCTCACACATCCTCGTGGTACAACCGTGTTAAGGTATATGCAATACACTACAAACGGTAATCTCTTAACTCTAAGTCCACATGCAATCAAAGGATAATAACAAAGTATATCTAATATCACTGAGCAGACAGTAAATCAAGAATGCTAAGAACTGGAAATAAATGAACAGTGATACATAATAAAATACAAACTGAATATAAACAGTATAATGGCAAGGTATCTTGCCTAAGGTTATGTGCAAAAGAGAATAATCCAGTAGCTCGAACAGACAAATAAACGAAGCAAGAAAAGCCAAATCCCACAGATGACTCCGGATGCTGCAACAAACATCACGAATGAGTTTGGAATAAAAGATATGCCTAGGAAATGCCTGTCCAAAAGTTAAATTCTGGAACAGGAGCAAAATCGTAATTTTGGATCAAAACGATGTCCGCCGTTGGACCCGCTTTGCACCAAAATACGTGCCAATATCTACAGTCTCTAAAGTCATCAAACTATATGTCTACAGATTTGTTTTGATGAGGCGAACCCAATGGTATGTCCAATTTTGGATTCCGGTGGGCCGTGCACAAAATAGTCCGTTGAGTGGGATTGTGGGCCCGCCAAAATGGCGTCCCGATCAACCTTCTCAGAATTGAACCAAACTTGGTTCCCAGGGCCAAAAAAATATTTTGAGTCCAATGGCGAAAGTTTCGTCACGATTTGATGAGTGTACACGAAGTTGTGACTTAATTTGCAAAAGGTCGATACGGGGGTATCTCGACGGTTACACACTGATTTCGTCGCGCACATGCAACGAAATAGGGTTCCGTCAGTTCCCATACGTCGACAACATCCATACGTGCCTTTTGATGCATATAGTGCATGACCACGTCGCCCGATTTGTCGGGATGGACGCCGTATCGGGGTGTTTTTCTACTTTTTGAAAACAGAATTTTATATTTTTTTTTGAGAACTTTAACTACGTGTAACTTTTTACACACTTGATGAAAAGTAAATCCAGAAGGTGCGTTACAATCTTGGTTATGTTATCTTTGATTATCTTCAATTAGTTTCTATGAAAGTTTAATGGACAACAAGAAAAGTGGCTGACAAGTTGGTGTTTTGAAACAGTTTTTAATATTCTAAAAAAGTGGTTTTTCTCCAACTTCGCCTTGATTTTTTGAGCAAGTTGGATGGGCACATCGAAATCTACCTAGGGGATCTCGAAGAGGGTCATGTGGGCTTTCTATACGAATTTACGGATCTAAAAACGTAGTTAAAATGAGAGAGATATCGATCGGGGAAGTTGAGTACCTTAAAGTGGAAAAATGTTGTGTTGTTTGTTGTTGTTGTTGTTGCTGTCGTCGCGAGCGCGGGGTCGGGCTGCGGCTGCTGGCCTTCTCGCCGAAGAGAGGTACGAGGACAGAGGTGGGAGTAGGAAAGAAGGAAGGAGTGTGGAGGAGGAGAAATAATGGAGAAGAAATTAGGGTTTGTTATATATATATATATATATATATATATATATATATATATATATATATATATATATATATATATATAAATATATATATATATATATATATATATATATATATATATATATATATATATATATATATATATATATATATGGATGGAGGGGGTTCGGCCAACAAGCTAACTGCTTGTAAGTGTAATGCCTATAGTTCGTATTACGTATTTTGAAATACGTGTACGTATTTTATCTTGTATTGCATGATTCCTTGCTTGGCTTATCTTGGCATTACATGGCTTGGTCTATTTTGGGTTGGTTCGGCTAGGCTTGGGTTGCCTTGGTTCATCATGAACCAAGGGGTTCTCACCTACCTCCACCATTATCCTTTATTAACCCATTCCCTCATTCTCTCTCTTTATTTTACTACTTCTTCTCCACCATTACTTCTTCAACCACCAGGAGAGAGAGCTTAGGCAAGTGCAGCTTGCTTCATGGAGGAACTCCATTTTTATTGTTTCATTCTCCTCCTCACGAGATTCTAACATACTTTAATACTTAACATTTCTAATTTCTATGGTTCAATTTGTGTAGATCTAAGTTTATTGTATTTTCAGATTTCTTGGGTTTTGATCTAATTAATATTGTTATTTCCAAGTTTTGATGGTTCCATGTTGTAGAGAATTTCATTCTGCCCCATTTTGACCTATGGAAGTCCAGATTTGGGCTTGGAATGAAGGACCTAGGGAGCTTGGAAGCCATGGATTTCATGGTTCTTCTTCTCGGACAAGCAGAGAAGAAGAACAGCTTCTGTGCCGCATGGCAGCACTTGGCTGCATGAACATTTATGCGGCAAGTCTTTCCAGCCGCGTGGCGCATTATTCTCCAGCCACATGAAGACAACTCCCTGCAGCTGCAAAAGGCTTTGGCAATTCGCTGCCGCATAAGACCCGCCCCTTGTCCAGCCGCATAAGACCCCACTTGAGCATAGCCGCATATGCGTGATTCATCCCGAGCCGCATGAGCCCTGATTTCATCCAGCCGCATGAACTCCAATAACCACAGCCGCATATGCTCGACGGATTCCTCAGCTGCATAGGCTGCCCTTGACTTCAAGCCGCATGAATACTAGCATCCTCTGCCGCATAGGCCTTGCCATGACCTAGCCACATGTACTTATTGAACCGCAGCCGCATAAGTCCAACTTTTTTCTGAGCCGCATGAACTCTTAATTCTTAGCTGCATAAGACCCTGTGTTCCCAGCCGCATGAGCCCCCACTACTTTCCAGCCGTATGTGCCCCCTTCATTCCTGAGCCGCATAAGCCCTTCCCTCCCACTGTCGCATAAGCCCGATTCTCATGAGCCGCATAAGACCCTTACGATCTTCCGAGCCGCATGAGCATATATCTCTTAGCCGCATTGCTCCTTTCACATTCTGATTCTCTTTTATTATTATTATATTATTATTATTATAATTATTAAATTGAATTGTCCTATTTTGCTTATGCTATGTAAGATCTGATATGTTCCATGAACACGATAGTGGCCCACCGTGGCGCACTCTTAATAAGTAAACTAACATGATATATCATGACATGCTGTTACGACAGCTAGCCTGACATGACAAGTATGAGTGACCTGGACATCGTGGACGATTGTGTTTGTACAAATAAATGAGTATTGTCTTGCATCATGTCTAGGATGGGATCCCTGAGTACCACGGTCAGGGATACCTACTATAATTGACTAAGGCTAATAAACTAAAATAATTCAGTAATCATGAAGAGATTTCCCTGCTACAGGCAATCCCGTTATCTGGGCGCACTAAGTGGACTTGTAGCCTACCGACGAGTAGGGCACAATTCTAGCACACAGTCATGTGGTGCACCTTTCATAAACGGACATTCGACCTGGATAACCGGATGGTCTGCAGGGCTTGTGGCTGTTGGGATAATCTCATTGCATCTTGCTAGTAACTAGGCCTGTGATAACCCTAGTTAGTTAAAAGTATCAATCCGTACTCTTGATTAGCCGTGATTGAATGGATGAAGTTTATTCCAGCTTAGTCTTATCCTGATCCTGTGCAAGATTGTGACATGACATGATTATTGATGCTTGCCTTAACAATAACGATCGGGGGTCCAGTTCTGTTCAGACGAAGGGTTACAACCCCGGTCCTTGTTTGGTTTAAGGGTTGTAACCTGGCTCCCGGAGCAGTTCTGTGTCCTCTCTTCATTTATTGTCTTATTGCAACCCCATGCCATGTTCGTCATATTTTACCTTACCTTAATACCATGATTATTTATACTGGCCTTAGCAATAAAGATCAGGGGTCCAGTTCTGTTCAGGTAAAGGATTACAACCCCGGTCCTTGTTTGGGTTAAGGGTTGTAACTTGGCTCCCGAAGCAGTTCTGTGTCCTCTCTTCGTTTATTGTCTTTACTGTACCAATAGTATTTGAGACGGGTTTCTATTCAGGTGAAGGGCTGCAATCCCGGTCCTTATTTGGTTTAAGGGTTGTAACCTGACTACTTGAATGGTTTTCTCGTACTCAGTTTACTGTTGTTATCTCTATTATTATCAGTTCTTTATTTATTATCTTTAATATTCTATTGTGATTTGCTGGTTTTAGTTCCTAAGTGAAGCCTCCTTTGTGGCACTTGCTCTTTCTGGGGTCTGACCCAGCTGGTTTTGTGTGGCCAGATATCGGAGCAGTACCAGAGGATCCACCTGTCTTCCAGCCAGATGGTGACCACCAGGTGTAACCCTGGAAACGAGTGGGTTTCTTTTTGTCCTTCCACTTTATTATAAAAATTATTCTTTTGAGGCGTTTAGCCGACGAGCACATGTTAGCTCGTATTGTACCTTTACTTACTGTCTGCCTACGGGCTGTAACATGATTGACAGATCCTAGGGTTGATCATGTATGACTGAACTCTTGCTAGTCTTGGCATTTTGTATGACTAGCTTCATGATCATCCAATATGTAATATATGGGACGCCTTGCTATTATATATTTGGTGCTCTGACATCTTGTAATTATTATTACTTGCTTGAGATTGAGACAATAGGCTTGTTCACGACCATATCAGACTGTTGGCTTGTAGTTAAACCCTCATGTATCTAGACAGCCGTGACCGTATAGCGAGGTGGGTTGAACTTCAATATACGTAGCTGGCTATGTACGCCCCCGCTCTCCAGTATTCTGGTTCTGGGACGTTACATGGTTTAAGTGGTGGCCCATGCAGGTCTTGTAAATCAAGATATGTGAGGGTTTACCGAATAGATGTCTCAATCAGTACTCGCCCTTGATCTCTGCTCGTATCTTCTAAATCCCTAAAAATCTTGTCCTGATCACATGCTTGTATCATTGATCTGTCCTGGTCCTTCCTTATTGTTCCTTATGTCGTCTTCTTCAGCGGTATTGTTCCTGGTCCTACCGATCGGCAAGACGGAGCTCCTCCTGGGGACCAACAGCAACCTGGAGATCAAGCCCAGCATTCAAGAGTATCCTCCAGAGTCGTGTCTACTGGAGGAGAACCACCAGTTCAGCTCGTCCAGCCTGCAGAGCCTGATGATGGCACTTTGGTGGGTCTCATCAGGTCACTATTAGCCTCCCAGAATCGTCGAGGAGATGCCTTGCACCAGACGGTGGCAGACGCTTTGACCAGAGGAGGTCATCAGGGTAATAGTGCGGCCAACAGCTTCAAGCGCTTGAACCCTCCATTCTTCGACGGCAGTGAAGATGCGATCGCTGCAGATGCATGGCTTCAGGACACAGAGGTGATTCTAGAAGCAACCAGGACTCTAGAGAACGAGAAGGTGGCCGTGGTGTACCGACAGCTATTGGATCTTGCCCGCAACTGGTGGGCGGCACAGGCCGTTGGATTAGTGGCCCCTATTGCCTGGGCAGTATACAGGAAGAGATTCCAGACCATGTATTTTGATGTTGTAGCTTGGTATGATCTACATACGAGGTTCACCAATCTGAAGCAGATGGACAGGACGGTCGACGGATATGCGGTCGAGTTTTCGAGACTCAGTCGGTTTGCTCCCACCTTGGTGGCGACCGAGTTCGATAGAGCCCAGCGGTTCCAGCAGGGGATCCATCTCGAGATTCTGTTAGCGGTAGAGCAGTTTGAGCATCAGAATTTTGATGCAGTATTGAGAGCAGCCCGGAGGCATGAGTATACCTCCCAGTGGATTGTGGACAGGACCGAAGGTCGGAAGCGATACCACGGTCAGATGAATCAGTCTTCAGCACCAGCCCCGGCGGCCAGGGCTTTGTCCATTGGAGCTCCGAGGTGGATGGCCTCAGTGACGTCGGTTCAGCATTCCATCCCGACGCACCCTCAGCAGCAGAAGCAGAAGCAGTCTTCCGCAGTAGGATGTTCATACTGTGGAAAGCCAGGGCATGTGGCATCAGAGTGTCGTAGAGCACAGGGTTTGTGCTTGGTTTGTGGTGCCCCGGACCACAGGGTTGGGAATTGCCCGAACAAGAGGAGTTCATCGGCCTTCTCTAGTCCTTCAGTTAGAGGACCAGCACCAGTCCAGCAGCAGCAGCAGCTGCAGTACCCGTTCCAGAGGCTATTGCCGACGCAGGCTTAGGTATTCCAGCAGCAGAGACTGCAGCAGTATGCCCAAGCCCTGATCCAGAATAGGCAGAGAAATTTTTAGCAGAGGGGACCCGAACCCAGAGGACATGGTCAAGTGCTGGCTTTGACCATGTGGGAAGAAGGAATAGCACCAGGTGAGGTAGTGGCAGGTACTATTCTCGTCAACACCTTTCCAGCTTCAGTATTATTTGATTCTGGTGCCTCGTATTTATTTATGTCTGCACGATTCGCGACACAGATAGGATTGGAGCCCAAGTCATTATCAGTGAGGCTCAATATACTTACTGGTAATGGACTTGTGGGAGTAGATAGGGTGTTTTCCTCGTATCGGATCGTAGTTATCGCTAGAGAGTTCCCCGCTAGATTGATAGAGTTTCCGATGGCCGATTATGATGTGGTCTTAGGGATGGATTGGTTGAGGGACCAGTATGCTAGGATAGACTGCCACATTGGCAGGGTTGTTTTTGGCATTCCAGGCGAGCCGAAGTTTTCCTTCTCCTGAGGCGAAGTTGAACTTTCTCCTCCAGTGTTGCGGATGGTAGTAGCAGCAATGCAGATACCCCGGATAGTTGAAGAGTTTCCAGATGTTTTCCCAGAAGAGCTTCCAGGGATGCCGCCAGAGCGAGAGATCGAGTTTACCATCGACTTGATTCCCGAGATAGCCCCAGTGTCAGAGAGAGTCTACAGGATGGTGCCATCAGAGCTAGAGATATTGTACAAGATGATTGAAGAACTCAGAACCAAGGGATTCGTTCGTGCTAGTGGATCGCCTTGGGGAGCCCCGATGTTTCTTATGAAAAAGAAGGATGGTACGTCCAGATTATGCATAGATTATCGTACCTTGAACTCAGTGACAATCAAGAACAGATACCCTCTCCCGAGGATAGATGACTTGTTTGATCAACTCAAGGGGACAGTAGTATTCTCGAAGATCGACTTGCGATCAGGATACCATCAGATCAGAGTCAGAGAGCAGGACATCCCGAAGACTGCTTTCAGATCTAGGTATAGGCGTTGGGAGTTCATTGTGATGCCATTTGGAGCTACCAATGTACCGGCTGTATTCATGGACATCATGAATCGCATCTTCATGCCTTATTTGGATCAGTTTGTGATTGTGTTCCTAGACGACATCCTGGTCTACAGCAAGAGTGAAACGGAGCATGAGCAGCATCTCCGAGTTGTCCTCCAGATTCTCAGAGAGCACCAATTGTATGCCAAGTTTAGTAAATGCGAGTTCTGGCTCGATCGATTTCGTACTTGGGCCATATCATCACCAGAAGAGGAGTAGAAGTGGATCCCCAGAAGATCGTGGCCACTGAAACATGGCCGGTACCTAGCACAGTGGTAGAAATTTGCAGTTTTTTTGGCTTGGTCGGCTACTACCGGTAATTTATTTCAGACTTTGCTCGGATTTCAGTGCCCTTGACCCAGTTGACCCGCAAGGATGTGCAGTTTGCTTGGACATCAGAATGTCAGGATTCTTTTGAGAAGTTGAAGCGAGGCTTGATGACGGCTCCTATTCTCACGCTTCTAGATAGAACCATGGGATTCTCAATGTATTGTGATGCTTCAGGCAGAAGTTTGGGATGTGTTCTGATGCAGCATGGGAAGGCAATAGCTTATGCGTTATGACAACTTCGTGATCATGAGAGGAATTACCCAACCCATGACTTGGAGCTGGCAGCAGTAGTGTTTGTACTTAAGTTGTGGAGGCACTAACTATATAGAGATAGGGTAGAGATTTTCACCGACCACAAGAGCCTGAAGTATATTTTCACCCAGAAGGATCTTAACATGCGTCAGAGGAGGTGGCTGGAGCTACTTGTGGATTATGATGTCAACCTGTAGTATAATCCAGGGAAGGCCAATGTTGTTGCAGATGCATTGAGCAGGAGAGCCGGAGTTTATTTCCTAACAGCACAACCAGAGCTGTTAGCCAATCATCAAAAGATGGGTATAGAAGTTGTCCTCCCTTCCAGTGTGGCATTGATGGCCATCATGCAAGTTCAGTCCACTATAGTCGAGAGGATCCGGATGGCACAGTCAGCAGATTCCAAGCTTCAGTGACTCAGAGCAGAGTGTGAGGCAGGACGAAGACCAGAGTTATGTATCCATGAAGACGGTACACTTCGACATGGAAAGCATCTTTATGTACCCAGTGGAGATATCAGACAGGAGATCATGGCAGAGGCTCACAGTTCGTAGTTTTTCATTCATCCCGGCTGTACGAAGATGTACCGAGATATTCGTCAGCACTTTTGGTGGAATGGCATGAAGAGGGTGATAGCCCGGTTTGTCTCTCGATATTTGGTTTGCCAACAAGTTAAAGCTGAACATCAGAGGCCAGCTGAACTACTTCAGCCCTTGCCAATTCCAGAATGGAAGTGGGAGCATATAACCATGGATTTTGTGACTAGATTGCCTAGATCTCCGGCTGGCAAAGACGCTATTTGAGTTATCATAGACAGGCTCACGAAGGTGGCTCACTTTCTCCCATTCAGAGTTGGTCAGTCGATGGCTCAGCTAGCGGAGATGTATCTCCAGTAGATTGTCAGATTGCACGGTGTACCAGTCAGTATCACCTCGGACAGAGATTCCAGATTTATGTCACACTTTTGGTGTAGCCTGCAAGAGAGTTTGGGGACTCGCCTCCAGTTCAGCTCAGCATATCACCCACAGACAGATGGTCAGTCAGAACGCACGATCCAGCTATTCTCGAAGATATATTGAGATCTTGTTCGCTCGACTTCGGTGGTTCCTGGGAAGATCACCTGCACCTGGTGGAGTTCTCGTACAACAACAATTTCTAGGCCAGCATCCAGATGGCACCGTTCGAGGCACTGTATGGTAGGAAGTGTCGATCCCCGCTAGCATGGGACGATATCGGAGAGAGATAGATGCTCGGTCCAAAAATGATTGCTCAGACCGTTGAAGTGGTCAGGAGAGTCAAAGATCATCTTCGAGTTGCCCAAGATCGCTAGCGTTATTGGGCCGATTCTCATCGACGACCCCTTGAATTCTCGGTCGGTGACCATATATTCCTGAGGATTTTGTCTAACCATGGCGTCATTCATTTCGGCGTACAAAAAAAGATTAGTCCTAGGTATATAGGACAGTTCGATATTCTTGAGCGAGTAGGAGATGTATCCTATCGTCTCGCTCTTCTGCCATCGCTACGTGAGGTGCATAATGTGTTCCATGTATCCCAACTGCGACGGTATATCCCGGACCCGAGCCACATCCTGGATCATTCGGAATTGGTTATTGGTACCAACCTTTTGTATGAGGAGAGGCCCGTGTCTATATTGGACCAAAGAGAGAAGACACTCAAGAACAAGACTATCAAGTTAGTACGAGTTGCTTGGGGTCATCACCCTTTGGATGAGTCAACGTGGGAACGTGAGGATGATATCCGATCGCGATAGCCCGACCTGTTTGACTCGTGAGGTATAATATCTTTCTTATGCCTCATGCCTTCAATTCCTTGCTTGCATGAATAATTACTTGATTGCTTGATTAGTATAGCTTGCCTGTAAATAGTATAGCTTGTTCTTGTCCCTCTAGCCTCTTAATTAAATTCCGAGGACGAAATTCTTTTAAGGTGGGTAGAGTTATAATGCCTATAGTTCGTATTACGTATTTTGAAATACGTGTACGTATTTTATCTTGTATTGCATGATTCCTTGCTTGGCTTATATTGGTATTACATGGCTTGGTCTATTTTGGGTTGATTCGGCTGGGCTTGGGTTGCCTTGGTTCATCATGAACCAAGGGGAGAACCCTCACCTACCACCACCATCATCCTTTATTAACCCATTCCCTCATTCCCTCTCTTCATTTTACTACTTCTTCTCCACCATTACTTCTTCAACCACTAGGAGAGAGAGCTTAGGCAAGTGCAGCTTGCTTCATGGAGGAACTCCATTTTTATTGTTCCATTCTCTTCCTCACGAGATTCTAACATACTTTAATACTTAACATTTCTAATTTCCATGGTTCAATTTGTGTAGATCTAAGTTTATTATATTTTTAGATTTTTTGGGTTTTGATCTACTTAATATTGTTATTTCTAAGTTTTGATGGTTCTATATTGTAGATAATTTCATTCTGCCCTATTTTGACCTATGGAAGTCCGGATTTGGGCTTGGAATGAAGGACTTAGGGAGCTTGGAAGCCATGGATTTCAAGGTTCTTCTTCTCGGACAAGCAGAGAAGAAGAACTGCTTCTGTGCCGCATGGCAGCACTTGGCCGCATGAATATTTGTGCGGCAAGTCTTTCCAGACGCGTGGTGCATTATTCTCTAACTTGCCATGACCTAGCCACATGTACTTATTGAACCGCAGCCGCATAAGTCCAACTTTTCCATGAGCCGCATGAACTCTTAATTCTTAGCCGCATAAGACCCTGTGTTCCCAGCCGCATAAGCCCCCACAACTTTCCAGCCGCATGTGCCCCCTTTTATTCCTGAGCTGCATAAGCCCTTCCCTCCCGCTGCCGCATAAGCCCGATTCTCCTGAGCCGCATAAGACCCTTACGCTCTCTCGAGCCGCATGTGCCGTTCTTTCTCAGCCGCATGAGCATGTATCTCTTAGCCGTATGGCTCCTTTCACAGTCTGATTCTCTTTTATTATTATTATTACTAAATTGAATTGTCACATTTTGCTTATGCCATATAAGATCTGATATGTTCCATGAACACGATAGTGGCCCACCGTGGCGCACTCTTAACAAGTAAACTGACAGGATATATCACGACATGCTGTTACGATAGCTAGCCTGACATGACAAGTATGAGTGACCTGGACACCGTGGATGATTGTATTTGTACAAATAAATGAGTATTGTCTTGCATCATATCTAGGATAGGATCCCTTGAAGAACAGATGGCAACTCTAAAGGGGGGTGAATAGAGTTTATAATGATAATAACCAATTATAAAATCAACTCTATCACAATCTAAAATAATCAGAGTAAATGCGGAAATAAATGAGAAGCAAGAAAGCATACGCAAACACAGCCAATTTTAACAAGGTTTCCCTCGTGGAGGACTAGTCCAGGCCTGAGAACTCTAGCTCGGAATTAAATCCACTATTTGTGAAATAGTAGTTACACCCCGTGCCTTTTCTTCAGAAGAGCACGTCAACTTCTTACAATGGATCGCAGTGGCGATGCTTGGACTTTTCCAAGCGACTTCTTGAACTCTTGCACAAGACTCCTAACTGAGAGATGCTGAGCACTCGAGACTTAGGAAACTTATGGCTAGTAGATGAAGAAGGGTATGGCTTATATTGAGCTTAAGAGAGAAGAGAAGAGAAGATTGGATGATTTGAAATGAGAGAATTCTAGGCCTATTTATAGGTTTTTAACAGGCAGAATTCGGCCAGAATTCTGGTAGGAATTTTCAAAAAATTTGGCCGTTGGACAACTAGCAACCAGCCAACCCTAAAAATTAGGGTGCTGATTTTTAGGGGACAGAGTTCGGCCCGAACTCTGTGTGGAGGCAGAGTTCGGCCCGAACTCTGTCTCCAGAGCACAGAATTGGTCCAAGGGTCCAATGGGCTAAGTTTGGATGTGGAGCTTTATGGATTTTGGATGGGTTGTGGGTTGAGTCTCAAGAGTCCAGCATAACTCAGTTTACAATCATTCTAGACTCAATAAATATAAAAGTACAGACGCGAAAATGACTTGTATTTGCACAACTGAGCTGTCGTCTGGCTTGAGCAGAATATAGACGTCGTGTGTCGTATTGAATTATCACAAGTATTATTTAGTCAATGTTATCAATATTTGGTGGACTGTGACTTTGTGTCAACAATCTCCCCCATATTGATAATTGACAAAATAATAATTGTATATTCAATATCCATACCTGGACACATGTAACGACATAGCTCCCCCACAATAAGTGTCGAGCTTAAGAGTAGCTCCCCCATGAACAATGCTGTGAATCTTTGTTGGCCTGTTAATAATATTCTTCCAAAAGCATGTATAAACCAAACAAACAGAATATACACATAACTCTCCCTTTTGGCATTTAGCAATATGAGACAGATAAAGAGTAACTGGCAAAACACACGTAAAGGAGAAGAAACTGCATATAAAATAAGATAATGACCAAGAGTCATAGAAACTGATAAAAGATCTACCAATGTCTCAAAAGCACAACTCATAATAAGTCTACTACAAAGCAAGTACATAAAAGTAACTAAAAAAATGCAGAAAACATAATCTAAGATCTCCAGTAGCAGCCTCAAGTAGCAGTCCAAAACCATCAACGAGCAAGAGAGGGCCCGGCGTCGTCCGATGGATCAGTAAAAGAGCGACGTGGGTCCACAAATGCCGTATCTGGATCCATGTAACGACGGACCCAAGGATCATCAATACGAAAGCCCTCACGATCAGGATCTCGCTCCATAGGAATGGGCATGGTAGGATGGCGAGACATGGAATACCGGATGTCATGCAGCGAGTTGCTGATAGCACTCATCTGCAATGTGGTCCGATAATCCAGCTGAGTCCAACGATCGTCCTCCAAAATAAAACGATCTCGGAGCATAGTCTGAAGAGACTCGAGAGTGGCAGGAGGAGGAGGAGGATCCTGTCCGAGAGGAGGGGCATCTGGCTCATCCTCAGAATGCTCAGACACGATCGGGGAGCCAACGGCCGCGTGAAGCCTCCTTGCCTTGGAGAGAAAGGCAGGGGCAGGTAAGAATGGACACTCATCAAGCAGTACATGGAACGTACGAAAGATCATAGGAAGATATAAAGCATAAACCAAGGATCTTGGCTTCTTCCTACAGTTGATCATCCAATCCATCATTGTGCGTGGAAGATTGAAGGGGACATGGAAGTGGAGATGGTATAAGGCCGATATTTCAAAATAAGTAACTTCATCGGTAGAGCCCGCTTTGGGTAGAATAGAGTTGAAAATGATTCGATGAAGTTCATAAAAATAAGGGTTGAGGAATTTGGCCAAAAGCTTACGAGGACGTGTGTTAGGGCTACACAAGTCATCCTTGAAGCTTTCAAGTGAAATTCCTTCGGGAAATTGGAAAGATCTTGCTTCAACAAGCTTTTCCCAAGAATTTGGCTCTTGAAGTTCAAGATATTCCGCCAATTCAAAATCATCAAATGAGATATCAATACCCGCAACACGTGAATAGATGCGAGTATCATCATGAGTCAAATTGCAATAAAACATTTGTATGGCACTACGATATATGACCAAATTTGAGGTAACAAGTTCGTCAAGGCAAAGGTCATTAAAGAGTGCATCATATTGAGAGAAAATTGTGAAGTTTATGGGGTGTCCCGCAAACACCGGACGTGTCCGAAAATTACTAAACCATTCATTGGATGCGTCTAGTGATATAAAAATTCGGTCGTCGAAAGTGGTTGGATCACGTGGACGTGGAGGATTAAACAACGGATGGGTTTGTTGTTCAATTCCCGGTGCAACGGGCGGCTCAACGGGAGGAGGAGCATTCGACGAGGACGTGCCCTCTGTCCGAAGTCTCTTTCCACGGTTGAGAAATCGTGGAGCCATAACACAATAGATAGATAATAAAGAAATTTGAGATATAGAAAGGAAAGGAGTTATACCTCAAAATATTGAAAGATTATGAAAGAGAATTGAAAACCAAGCCTCCTCCTTGAGTTTGGGGAAGAATGGAGCTCTAGAAAGGAGAAAATAGGGTTAGGGTTTTGAGAGTTTTGAGTTGGAGAAGTAGAAAATGTGGTAAGAAGGAAGGAGAAGGAAGAGAAACCGAAATTAAGGGGAGGGTTTCTCTTGGTCGGGTCAATTAATGACCATTGGATCAACAATTGGATCAACGGCTGAGCCTGTTCCCGGTTCTGGAACAGGCAGGCCGAATTCGGCCCGAACTCTGGTTGGGGCAGAGTTCGGCCCGAATTTCGGTTCCTGGGGACAGAACAGGAATTAGGCTGAGTTGAGCAAAAATTGGTTAAGTAAAGAGAAAAAACCAATATACTGTATGAGTATAAGTACAGAAAAAGATCCAATAAGTAAATAGATGGATAGCAGATAGTGAGTTCAAAGAAGTAATATGAAGTTTGAAAAATTAGTGTTTCAGCAAGTGATAAATAAAAATGAATCGTATAATAAACAAGGAATTATATCATAATTCAATATTTTGAAGCTGCCATGGGTTAGCTGCAGGGGCCGGATCCCAGCTAGCGGTAGTCCTGAGGACTAGTGCACCGTGTCGCTTAGGCTTTTATGCCTTGTTGTCAGAAGGACCCTTTCGGCTTGTACCCATAGCAAGTTCATCATAAGAGAATCACAATATATTCGATGTTTACGCAGGTTTATTTTAATTTATAACAGCTTCATCTAAAATTCTAAGTTCACGACAAAGAAAATTAAAGCGCTCTTCGGATAATGGTTTGGTGAAGAAGTCTGCTATCTGATGATCAGTGTCAATAAATTCTAAGTTAATCGTGCTATTTTGCTGATGATCACGCAAAAAGTGGTGTCGTATCTCAATGTGCTTCGTGCGTGAGTGATAAATGGGGTTCTTAGTAAGATTTATTGCACTAGTGTTGTCACAAAAGATTGGAATATGCATGAAAAATAAATTATAGTCTTCAAGGGTTTGCTTCATCCACAAAATTTGTGCACAACAACGCCCAGCTGCTATGTATTCAGCTTCTGTTGTGGATAGTACGACAGAATTCTGTTTTTTACTAAACCAAGAGACTAAAGCCTTTCCTAATAAATGACACGTGCCGCTCGTACTTTTACGGTCGACCTTGCATCCGGCGAAGTCAGCATCAGAGTAACCAATGAGGTCAAAGGATGTTGACTTGGAATACCATAGGCCCACTGTAACTGTACCCTTAAGGTATCGAAAGATACGCTTAACTGCGGTCATGTATGATTCCTTAGGATTCGCTTGATATCTAGCACACAGGCAAACGCTAAACATTATATCAGGGCGACTAGCAGTAAGATAGAGTAAACTGCCTATCATACCTCGATACTTACGTTGATCTACGGGTTTGCCGCTATCATCTGGTTCAAGTTTGGTTGAAGTAGCCATAGGAGTGCTGATTGGTTTGACGTTATCAAGGTCGAATTTCTTCAGCATGTCCTTTGTATACTTCGACTGACAGATGAAGGTTCCATTTGACATTTGTTTGACTTGCAGCCCAAGAAAGTAGTTGAGCTCCCCCATCATGCTCATCTTAAACTCGGTCTGCATACACTTGGCAAAATCTTGACAAAGGGTTTCATCAGTAGAACCAAAAATAATATCATCTACATATATTTGTACTAAAAGAATAGTATCTTTGAAAGATTTTATGAAAAGTGTAGTGTCAATTTTCCCTTTTGAAAAACCTTTCTCAAGCAAGAAGTTGCTTAGCCGTTCATACCAAGCTCTAGGGGCTTGTTTGAGGCCATATAGCACTTTCTTTAGCTTGAACACGTGGTCGGGAAATTTGTGAGTTTCAAAGCCAGGAGGTTGTTTTACATAAACTTTCTCCTTAATAAAACCATTCAAGAAAGCACTTTTAACATCCATTTGAAATAATTTGAAATTTTGAAAATTTACAAATGCACAAAGCATCCGAATGGATTCTAATCTAGCAACAGGAGCATACGTCTCATCGTAGTCGATACCTTTCTCTTGGTTATATCCTTGGGCTACTAGACGAGCTTTGTTGTGTGTGACTGAACCATCTTCATTTACTTTGTTTCTAAAAACCCATTTAGTACCAATAATCGAGTGATTAGCCGGTCTAGGAACGAGTTCCCATACTTGGCTCCTCTCAAATTGGTTGAGTTCCTCTTGCATAGCAAAAATCCAAAATTCATCATTGAAAGCTTCTAAAATGTTTTTCGGCTCAATTTGTGAAATAAAGGCGGTGCTAGCAATAGAGTCTCTTAATGATGATCTAGTAGTTACTCCACGTGAGACCTCGCCGATTACTAAATTTTTTGGATGTGATGGCTTGAAAGAGAACTTCTTTGGCAAGCCTTCCAGAGAATTGGTTTCGGTCGTGGTATTCATTGGAGTAGACGTTGATGGTTCAATATCATCATCAAGAGTAGCTGTAGCACTGTTATCTTCATCAAAAGTCACATTTGTAGACTCTTCCACAATTAAAGAGCGTTTGTTAAAAACTCTATATCTCTTGCTCTTGGCCGCATAGCCAAGGAAAATACCATCGTCAGCTTTGGCATCAAATTTGCCTAAGTTGTCTTTGGTGTTAAGGATAAAACATCTACATCCAAAAACTCTAAAATAAGAAACATTTGGGGTTCTCCCAAACCAAAGCTCATAGGGTGTTTTCTTCGTAATAGGACGAATAAGCACCCTATTTAAAATGTGGCATGCTGTACTGACAGCTTCAGCCCAAAAGTATTTCGGAAGTGAAAACTTGTTCAACATGACTCTAGCCATATCGCCAAGAGTCCTATTCTTTCGCTCTACAACACCATTTTGTTGAGGAGTTCTGGGACAAGAAAACTCATGATTAAAACCATTTGAATCACAAAACTTTTCAAAATCAGAATTTTCGAATTCGCCTCCATGATCACTTCGGATACGAGTAATCATGTAGCCTTTTTCGTTTTGAACTTTCTTAACAAAAATTTTGAAAACCGAAATAGCATCACTTTTATTTGCAAGAAAGAAAACCCAAGTAAATCTTGAAAAATCATCAACAATAACAAAGGCATAGAGTTTTCCACCAAGACTGGCTACTCTACTAGGGCCAAATAAATCCATATGGAGTAGTTGCAAGGGTCTAGTAGTGCTTACAGAGTTTATGGAATGAAAAGAAGACTTGGTTGCCTTATTCAACTCACATTTGGCACATACGGTGTCCTTTTTGAATGTAATGTCGGGCAAGCCTCTAACTAGCTTCTTGGTCGATAGCCTGGATATAGTATCCATATTGGTATGACCAAGACACTGGTGCCATAGTAGTCGTTCATCTTTATGAGCATATAGGCATCTACCTGCATTGTTAGTATTTCCAGACAAATAGAAAATATAAATATTATCCTCTCTTACCCCTTCAAAAGCAATGTCTCCCGTTGACCTATCATAAATAAGGCATTTATTTTGTCCAAAGTTAATGTCATATCCATGGTCAGCAAGATGACTAATGTTGAGCAGGTTATGCTTTAACTCGGTCACTAGGCAGACATCCTTTATTACGGAAGAGGGAGGATAACCAATATTACTATTCCCTATAATATAACCTTTAAGGTTGTTGCCGAATGATACATATCCTTCTCTTTTCATCGATAGTAATACGAAAAGATTTGCGTCTCCCGTCATATGCCGCGAGCATCCACTATCGAGAATCCACTTACTCTTAGTTGAGGAGGGAAGGTCCACCTACATCAAGAGTAGATGTGACCTTTGGTACCCAAGTTCTTGAGGGTCCTGAAAAGTTTGTTTTTGGAAACCATGCATATATCTTTCTATCTACTAATCTTCTAATTCTATATTGTGGTGATATGTGTCCATGTAAACCACAATAAGTACATATAGAATTCCTATTTACATTAGGAGCATGCTGATGATGTCTATAATGAGGAGAAGTATGATGATTATCATGGTGATGATGACTATGCATAGAGTGATGTGGAGTGGCATGGTGATATTGTCTATATGGAACATCAGAGTAATATGGAGTAGCATAGTGATAATGTCTATATGGAGCAGCATGGTGATGATGTCTATATGTAGAATGATGTTGATTGTGTCTTTGTGCAACATTGTGATGATTGTATCTATGTGTAGCATGATGATTGTGTAATATATGAGAGTTATTTCTACGTGCATGTGGTTTGTGTGCTTTATGAAAGTGTGTGTACATGAAAGCATGGTTACGTGTTGTAGGTGGATGACGTGGAAGACTAGTATGAGAAATGTTATGCTTTGTGTGTGTCTCATGTGATTGGGTTTGAGGTTGAACAACCTGTTTTTCCAATTTAGTCTCTAATCTCTTAGAGACAGCCTGCAGTTCAGTAACCTTAGCATTTAAACCATATATCTTAGTCATAGAAATCTTGTGTCTACTATTTTCTTCAGCAAGCATCGTGTTGAGTGTTGTGATTTCTTGTGTTTGTTGCTCAATACGTGCTTCGGCATTATGAAGGCTTAGTTTAAGCTTAGATACCTCATCTGTGACTTCCGTGGGAGAAGTGTCTCTAATGTTATCAAGCAATAAAGAAAGTCTTTGAATTTTGACTTCATGACTTTTGATTTTGTCCTTGGCATGTTTGTATTTACCAATGATCTTTTTGTGATCATCGAGTAAATCGGTGAAAGCATCGCCAAGTTCATCAAAAGAGAAGTCGTCAAGAGTTTTGTTTGATACCTTGTCAGACGTCGCCATTAGGCACATATTAGCCGTATCTTGAGAAGAGTCCTTTTCTTCCTCGGAGTCACTAGCTTCGCTTTCATGCCAAATGCTTGTGTTGGCATATTTCTTTGAGGAGGTCTTCTTGTATGGCTTCTCATAGCGGTTGCCTTTCTTCAAGAATGGACAGTCTTTTCGGACGTATCCAGTCTTCTTGTAACCGTAGCAGGTTGGCTCTTCTTCGCCATCTTCTTGTGGTTCCTTCTTTCTTCGATTGAAGTGGAGGAATTTCTTGAAGTTGCGGACCATAAGAGCTTGATCATCGTCTTCTGAGTTGTCATCCGTCTCTTCGGGTTCAGCCCTCCGTCGGTGAGCTTTGAGTGCGATCTCCTTAGCCTTAGGAGTAGGCTCTTCGAAGTCCTAGAGGTCAAGCTCATGAGTCATTAGCTTTCCCATCAAGGTCTCCATGGACATGGTTGTGAGATCATTTTCTTCTATGATGGCTGTCACCTTAGGGTTCCAAATTTTTGGTAGCCCCCTAAGTAGCTTGCGAATCTTCTCGTGATTTGAATATTGCTTGCCGAGTGAAGACAGGGGGTTGATGATGTCGAGGAATCTTGTGAACATTTGCGTGATCGTCTCATTTGGCTTCATCTTGAAAGCCTCGTATTCTTGAGTGAGACGGCTTATCTTTGATTCCTTGACTTGGGTAGTTCCTTCATGCGTCACTTCTAGAAGTCTCCATACTTCGTGAGATGTGGTGCATGTAGATACCCTGTTGAACTCATTTTTGTCTATAGCACAGAATAGAGCATTAATAGCTCTCGCGTATAGACTTGCCTGTTTCTTCTCTTCGTCAGAATACTTGTCATGTGATTTCTCAACGAGATCACCGTTGACAACTATTCTGGCGGGCTTTTTGTAACCGTCAGTGACGATAGTCCACAGGTCAAAGTCTAGCGACTTAAGATAAAAACTCATCCTTGTTTTCTAATACGTGTAGTTAGTTCCATCAAATAGGGGAGGCCTATGAGTGGACTGTCCTTCACCGTGATTGGAAATCAAGGATTGTGTGGTTGCCATAGATCAGCTCTAGGATGTAAGTCCTTGTAAAGAGAACAGAGCTCTGATACCAATTGAAGAACAGATGGCAACTCTAGAGGGGGGTGAATAGAGTTTATAATGATAATAACCAATTATAAAATCAACTCTATCACAATCTAAAAATAATCAGAGTAAATGCGAAAATAAATGAGAAGCAAGAAAGCATACGCAAACACAGCCGATTTTAACCTGGTTTCCCTCGTGGAGGACTAGTCCAGGCCTGAGAACTCTAGCTCAGGCTTAAATCCACTATTTATGAAATAGTAGTTACACCCCGTGCCTTTTCTTCAGAAGAGCACGTTAACTTCTTACAATGGATCGCAGTGGTGATGCTTGGACTTTTCCAAGCGACTTCTTGAACTCTTGCACAAGACTCCTAACTGAGAGATGCTGAGTACTCGAGACTTAGGAAACTTGTGGCTAGTAGATGAAGAAGGGTATGGCTTATATTGAGCTTAAGAGAGAAGAGAAGAGAAGATTGGATGATTTGAAATGAGAGAATTCTAGGCCTATTTATAGGTTTTTAACAGGCAGAATTCGGCCAGAATTATGGTAGGAATTTTTAAAAAATTTGGCCGTTGGACAACTAGCAACCAGCCAACCCTAAAAATTAGGGTGCTGATTTTTAGGGGACAGAGTTCGGCCCGAACTCTGTGTGGAGGCAGAGTTCGGCCCGAACTCTGTCTCCAGAGCACAGAACTGGTCCAAGGGTCCAATGGGCTAAGTTTGGATGTGGAGCTTTATAGATTTTGGATGGGTTGTGGGTTGAGTCTCAAGAGTCCAGTATAACTCAGCTTACAATCATTCTAGACTCAATAAATATAAAAGTACAGAGGCAAAAACGACTTATATTTGCACAACTGAGCTGTCGTCTGGCTTGAGCAGAATATAGACGTCGTGTGTCGTATTGAATTATCACAAGTATTATTTAGTCAATGTTATCAATATTTGGTTGACTGTGACTTTGTATCAACATTCCTGAGTACCACGGTCAGGTATACCTACTGCAATTGACTAAGGCTAATAAACTAGAATAATTCAGTAGTCATGAAGAGATTTCTCCGCTACAGGCAATCCCGTTATCTGGGTGTACTAGTGGACTTGTAGCCTACCGACGAGTAGGGCACAATTCCAGCACATAGTCATGTGGTGCACCTTTCATAAACGGACATTCGACCTGGATAACTGGATGGTCTGCAGGGCTTGTGGCTGTTGGAATAATCTCATTGCATCTTGCTAGTAACTAGGCCTGTGATAACCCTAGTTAGTTAAAAGTATCAAGCCGTACTCTTGATTGGCCGTGATTGATTGGATAGAGTTTATTCCAGCTTAGTCTTATCCTGATCCTGTGCAAGATTGTGACATGACATGATTATTGATGCTTGTCTTAACAATAACGATCGGGGGTCCAGTTCTGTTCAGGCGAAGGGTTACAACCCCGGTCCTTGTTTGGTTTAAGGGTTGTAACCTGGCTCCCGGAGCAGTTCTGTGTGATCTCTTCCTTTATTGTCTTATTGCAACCCCATGTCATGTTCGTCATGTTTTACCTCACCTTAATACCATGATTATTTATACTGGCCTTAGCAATAAAGATCAGGGGTCCAGTTCTGTTCAGGTGAAGGGTTACAACCCCGGTTATTCTTTGGTTTAAGGGTTGTAACCTGGCTCCCGGAGCAGTTCTGTGTCCTCTCTTCGTTTATTGTCTTCACTGTACCAATAGTATTTGAGACGGGTTTATATTCAGGTGAAGGGCTGCAACCCCGGTCCTTGTTTGGTTTAAGAGTTGTGACCTAGCTACTTGAATGGCTTCCTCGTACTCAGTTTATTGTTGTTATCTCTATTATTATCAGTTATTTATTTATTATCTTTAATATTCTATTGTGATTTGCTGGTTTTAGTTCCTAAGTCAACCCTCCTTTGTGGCACTTGCTCTTTCTGGGGTCTGACCCAGCTAGTTTTATGTGGCCAGATATCGGAGCAGCACCAGAGGATCCACCTGTCTTCCAGCCAGATGGTGACCACCAGGCGTAACCCTGGCAACGAGTGGGTTTCTTTTTGTCCTCCCACTTTATTGTAAAAATTATTCTTTTGAGGCGTTTAGCCGACGAGCACGTGTTAGCTCGTATTGCACCTTTACTTACTGTCTGCCTACGGGCTGTAACATGATTGACAGATCCTATGGTTGATCATGTATGACTGAACTCTTGCTAGTCTTGACATTTTGTATGACTAGCTTCATGATAATCCAAATAGTAATGTATGGGATGCCTTACTATTATATATTTGGTGCTCTGACATCTTGTAACTATTATTGCTTGCTTGAGATTGAGACAATAGGCTTGTTCATGACCATAGGAGACTGTTGGCTTGTAGTTAAACCCTCATGTATCTAGACAGCCGTGACCGTATAGCGAGGTGGGTTGCACTTCAATATACGTAGCTGGCTATGTACGCCCCCGCTCTCCAGTATTCTGGTTCTGGGGCATTACAGTAAGGGGGGTCGCCCCTTTAGTTGCAGCTGCTGCTGCTTTAATTACTTGGACGCATGTGGTCGGTTCCCACTTGTGGGGCTGACCACGTATTCATTTTCTTTTTTTTTTCTTTTTTTTTCCAAAACTCTTTAAACCAAAAGCTTAAATCATTATATGTATATATCTATACAAATATATATATATATATATATATATATATATATATTCACCATAAAATCTTTCAAAATTTTTAAAATAAAAAGTAATATTATCCATCCATATATATAATGTATTTAAAGATATTTATATATATACAAATTCAATTGACCATAAATAGGACAACAAATAATAATGATATCTACTAGTAATGAATATGTATATTTAATCACCATAAAAATAACTTTAAAAATATAAAATAACAAAAATAGTCCTATGGTGGTTTTTGTGAACTTATACCACACACCTTTTTCGAGTTCAAAAATCGTACAACGTTGCAAAATATTTTTAATAATAAAATACCAATAATTGTACAAATAAATAAATAATTAGGAATTGTACATAAAGTTCAAAAATAATTTAGAAAATATTTGTACATATATAAAATATGCCCGCATGGCCATATTTGGTCACACTACCTGCTTACATGGGTTTAAATTGGTTCGGGCCCAGTTCGGACTGAATTGGACAAACCAGGTCATCTAAAATTTAATATATAAAATAATATTTAACTAAAATGATTTAAATAAGTCCATTCACCACTTGGTCTAGTTTTTCTAGTTTGGACATCACCATGGCTAGGCTTCCCCAATATGACTGGTACACTAGTCAAGGCACACTGCTACATCTTCCGTGCCAAAATTCATGGTAGTCTTGTGTTCCAAAATTCAACAATAGCTAAGGTCATTTCTAATGAAATAAAAAAAATCATAATTTGCATAAATTAATTTTTAAGTCTAGTAAAATAATAAAAAATAGGGGATTTTACATCCTACCCAACTTATAAGAATTTCGTACTCGAAATTTAGGATTAATAGGGTAGATAGGGTTGATGGATAGGAAGAGTTCGTCAATACCAAAATACAATTAAATTTTGGAGGAGGCGATAAAACGGCGTTCAACACCACCATGTAATAGAAAATTGTGGAGTCGATATATTCAAAAATATATCATGGTTATGGAATTCAAATAAGGATTGCTAGTGAAGGTAACAAAATTTTGAATATCTAATTTTTAGAGAACAGTAAGGAATTGAGTAGACCAAAGAGAATAAATTAGACATTTAGGAAATGTGATCCCTTAGGGTGTGTTTGGTAGGAGGGAAAAGTGGAAGGAAGGAAAATAGAGGAGAGAAAAGTGAAGGGAAAGATTCATTTTCTCTTGTTTGGTATGGAAGGAAAATATGAAGGAAAGAAAAGTGGAGGGATTACTTTTCCTTCATAATCTAAGAAATCCAATCCCCCCAAAAGTGGAAGGAAAAGTGGAAGAAAAAGTGGAGGCTTGTATTAATTATCAATTATACCCCCATATGAATGTATTATTTAAAAATTATTTATGAAGTCAAATGGTAAATAAGTGTTTTTAGTTGAGGGTAGAATTGGTAAACTCTATATTTTTTACTTTCTTTCCTTCCACTTTTTCTTTCATACCAAACAAAGGAAAATGCATCTCTTATCTTTTTATTCCTTGCTACCAAACACAAAGGAAGGAAATGATCTTTCCTTTCCACATGGAAGTAAAATAAATCCTTATCTTTTTTCTTCCTTCCACTTTTCCATCCTTTCTACCAAACGCAGCCTTAAGGGAGAACTGGATACTAATCGTCTTGGTCAAGGGTTTGATTAAGTGAACGATTAGAATCATTCTCGAGTGCTTAAGAATAATTGGGTGGGCACGATAACAATTCTAGGGTTGAGAAAATGAGGAGTAGTTAAAGGCGAGAATATAGCCACATGAGTCGGTCGGTGGCTATCTACATTTGTGTATAATTAACCGATTGGGCAACCAAAGATGATACCTTGAGTCTATCTTAGCAAGTACAGTACCTTGTCTTTTCAAAACAAGTAAAAGACAAAAACAACAAAGGTTTCAAAGATGGTGTTATATATTGAGTACGAATTACGGGGTTCATAGGCTGCGAAAATAATTCAAAAGAGATTTGCCAAGGCTGTCGCGGATGAGACTCTAAGGCAAGTTTGCTATGTCTTCATCCACGTAGAATAATATGTGATAAGCGAGCCAAAGTGCAATAGGTTGATCAGACCATCATGCATCGGTTCTGATTAGACAATATGTTAGTGGGTGCACCCAATAAAATATATCATGATCAAGCTTGATAACGAAATAAGCTTGCAAAACTGAAGCTATATTAGCAGTATGAGATAGTCAAAATATGAGCAAGGGAGGTACTGATGAAGGAAATTTTAAATAGTCCAAGATCTTTTAAAATCAAGGCTCGCCCGAAGTTTGGGCCTATACAGTTGGCTTGGTTGAGTAGCTAAGTTAGGGTCCTCTGAAATTATAGTCTGAGCAAACTTATCAACATGGGTCACAAGGACAAAGGCTTTGTTGGGCCGTGAGGTATTCTACCCAACTTACAAAAGTTAAACTAGTAGTGCGATGGGACAATGAGTCAAGCAATCAAGATAAAGCACAAGTTTAAACATTTAAGGAATTAAGTAGAACAAAATCACATATTGGGTCGAAAGAATTGAGTCGAGGATGAATCCCTATCCGTGGTCGAAAAATATATCGATATCATGGTAAAGATTATAGTTTTGCCATTTTGACCATAAGGTCATATCAAGAAATAGAGTACAAGGAGATGGGTTTTGGTGGGACATGATATATCTACATGAAGGTGGGCTTGTCTAGGTCTTACATATAAAATTTGTTGGAAGGAAAAGTCTAGTGTTGTGCTCCAAATATCCAAGTCATGGTAAGAGACGCCAAAAGTTATAAAATAGAAAGTGAGAGTTCACGAGGTTATAATTAATGCACAAAAATAAAGGAGATCAAGTTAAAGCATGAGATAAAATTAATTAAGAAATCCAGTAAAAATAATTTAGGAACACAATTCCGGAGAGAAGATAGTCTCCTAGATGAATACAGTTAAGGAACCATTAACTCATTATTCAAATTGCAAATGGGTTAGAAGGTCGCAATTAAAAGATCTAAAATTGAAGGAAGGTCGAGTAAGTCGAGGTGGAAATACAGTCACATAGCTGGGTAGATGACTAACAACACTTGTGTATATACTACTATCATGGTCATAAGTGACATGGCAATTAGTGTGGAATACTTCTAACTCATTAGGGCTACCTTTGTGGCCTACCATTAATATTTTAACTCGTGTTTCCTCCAACAATTTCTGAATAAATATAAAAAATTTAACCACCAAAATTTGTACTCACTCCAAGCCGTTCAAATTTATCATGACAAAAATTTAAATCACTTTCATAAATCTCAAAGCAAATTTTTATCATGTTACTACTGACTTTTTCAAAATTTTACATTTCTACTCCAACTTTTAAACTCAAGAAACTCATGAATCAAAAAAAAATTATATCACTTCATAACTTTAAAACTCCAAAAATTTCTCCAATAACCCTCAAGATAAACTTTTAACATATCACGAATAATCTAAAATTTACAGCTCAATATTTTAACGCACTCATCACATAACTTCTATTTCTAAGTCATGGTAAATTCCTTTAATCAATCAAGATAACTTTTTACCACATCTTTAGTAACTTTTCCCAAAGATTGTAATATTAGCAATCTAACTTTAAACTCAATATTCAAATGATCTTATCAGTCATCAAATCAATTTTTTTCCAAAATTTCCAATCAATCTCGAATAAACCTTTATTGTGTCACAAATCAAATCTATATATTTTTCTTCTTCTATCATTAATCCAAATCTTAAACTCAAAATTTTAAATAGGAGTTATCAATCGTAATTCATACAAATGTTTAAAGTAGATCCTCAATTTGGTTATATATCCTTCAAAATATTTTTAACCAAAATTCTTAATAGCCTTACTCCAAACTTAAAATTCAAAATTTTACGAACTTATTAATTGGGAACCATACAACCCAATTTAAAACCAAGCTTTATCAACCTCCCTCATAATCTTACAGCAACATTTAAATTTCAAAAATTCTTTTCAACTAACTTTATATCTATTCAAGGATGTATAGCTATAATCCAATAAATCACAAATATCAAATCTTGAAAATTAATCAATTTCTTAAACAAAGTATGAAATTCCATAAATCCTTTAGTGTTTACTATTTAGAAATCTCAAGGTTAAAACTTTCCGTGGTAATATCCTACTTTACCAATTACTAATCATTAAATCACACTATAAAGCATTTTTAACTCAATTAGAGTCTTGAATGTATTCCAATTGTCAATATAACCGTTCTAGCCATGTGTTTGACCTATGAGCATATACTAGTGTAGTCATCTTCCTAGTTGACACTAAGTACGAAAATATGAATCAACGGTAGAAAAGAATCAGCAAGATGCAATTCAAGGAAGTCAAACGAGAGTTTGGAATTTGAAGCCAAGGGAAGAGGTCAAGCTGTATGGATAAGATTCCTAGATTCTAATCCTATATTACATGCTCATATCGGTACAATTGCGTAACCGAAGTGACAAACTTGACCTGCATGGGCCACCACAAAAACATGCAAGGCCCCAGTCCTAAAATACGTAGGACTAGGGACGTAGACATGCCAGCTGCATACATACGAAGTATACTCCAATATATGGAAACCTCATTTGAATACATAAGCTGTAAAATATAGTGAACCAAGAGTAATCTAATCTCACCCACAAATCAAGAATAAAATATATCATATAATCAACTATAATAAGTCTTTGTACAATGCGTTGGGCGGAGACAAATCCACTACCAACAAGTAAGAAAAAATATACATGGAAACGAAAATAATTTGGCGGGAGTAGCAAAGAAAGACCCAAGACACGTCATCTCTGAATGAATAGAGAAGATCGTGACCTCGGCTAGAACACCTGCAATATCACAGAAGCACACACCTGGAGAGATAACCAGGTCCTCAGAGGGACATAACAAGATGCAATAAACATGCCACATAACTGAATATATATACTATGTCATAAATTAAAAGAAAAGTAAATAGTCCCACTCGTAACAAGATCCAATACCTCATCATCGAAATAGTGGACTACCCCTACATCCAAATAAGGACAAGGGGTAGCACACTATGCTGCGATGAGACATTGTCCCAAGCTACTAATGGGACGGGGTGATATAACATTTGACGAGGGTTACCTGACCATTATAATGTGTTTATGCAATATGAACAAACCTTCAATGCATGGGCACTCTGGCTCAGTAGCAGTAATCTCAGGTATGGTCCCATCAGGATACTAGGGACCTCAAATCATAACATTCATCGAATGTCAGAGGCGAGCAGTAAATCAAGTATCATAATCCAGGATCGTATCTTCCGTAGAGATAACCGGCAATAGGGAAGTGCATACTTGGCCCATACGCTAAGGAACAGTTCTTCCCACCCAATGCCTAACAGAGTCACATCCATGACTCATATACCTCTACTAACTGCTAAGTCTCCTAACATGCCTCTATTAGCAGTTAGCCCTAACGCATGCGCATGGGGGATCAGCCCACACGCAAAAATCTCTACATGCTACTCATCTCACACATCTTCGTGGTACAAATGTGTCAAGGTATATGTAATACACTACAAACGGTGGTCTCTTAACTCTAAGTCCACATGCAATCAAAGGATAATAATAAAGTATATCTAATATCACTTAGCAGACAATAAATCAAGAACGGTAAGAACTTGAAATAAATGAACAGTGATATGTAATAAAATACAAACTGAATATAAACAGTATAATGGCAAGGTATCTTGCCTGAGGTTATGTGCAAAAGGGAATAATCCAGTAGCTCGAACAGACAAATAAACGAAGCAAGAAAAGCCAAATCCTGCAGATGACTCCGGATGCTGCAACAAACATCACGAACGAGTTTAGAATAAAAGATATGCCTAGGAAATGCCTATCCAAAAGTTAAATTCTGGAACAGGGACAAAATCGTAATTTCGGATCAAAACGATATCCGCCGTTGGATCCGCTTTGTACCAAAATACGTGCCAATATCTACGGTCTCTAAAGTCATTAAACTATATGTCTACAGATTTGTTTTTATGAGGCAAACCCAACGGTATGTCCAATTTTGGATTCCGGTGGGCCGTGCACAAAATCGTCCGTTGAGTGGGAATGTGGGCCCGCCAAAATGGCGTCCCGATCAACCTTCTCAGAATTGAACCAAACTTGGCTCACAGGGCCAGAAAAATATTTCGAGTCCAATGGCGCAAGTTTCGTCACGATTTGATGAGTGTACACGAAGTTGTGACTTAATTTGCAAAGGGTCGATATAGGGGTATCTCGACGGATACGTACTGATTTCGTCGCGCACATGCAACGAAATCGGGTTCCGTCAGTTCACACGTCGACAACATCCATACGCGCCTTCCGATGCGTATAGTGTGCGACCATGTCGTCCGGTTTGTCGGGATGGACGCCATATCGAGGTATTTTTCTACTTTTTGAAAACAAAATTTTACATTTTTTTGAGAACTTTAACTACGTGTAACTTTTTACTCACTTGATGAAAAGTGAATCCAGAAGGTGCGTTACAATCTCGGTTATATTGTCTTTGATTATCTTCAATTAGTTTCTATGAAAGTTTAATGGACAGCGAGAAAAGTGGCCGACAAGTTGGTGTTTTGAAACAGTTTTTAGTATTCCAGAAAAATAGTTTTTCTCCAACTTTGCCTCAATTTTTTGAGCAAGTTGGATGGGCACGTCGAAATCCACCTAGGGGATCTCGAAGAGGGTTATGTGGGCTTTATACATGAATTTACGGATCTAAAAATGTAGTTAAAATGAGAGAGATATCGATCGGGGAAGTTGAGTACCTTAAAGTGGAAAACTGTTGTGTTGTTTGTTGTTGTTGTTGCCGCTGTCGTCGCGGCCGCGGGGTCGGGCTGCGGCTGCTGGCCTGCTCGCCGGAGAGAGGTACGAGGACAGAGGTGAGAGGAGGAGGGAAGGAAGGTGTGTGGAGGAGGAGAAATAATGGAGAAGAAATTAGGGTTTGCTATATTTTTTTATAACTATATATATGTGGATGGAGGGGGTTCGGCCAACAAGCTAACTGCTTGTAAGGGGGGTCGCCCCTTTAGTTGCAGCTGCTGCTGCTTTAATCACTTGGGCGCATGTGGTCGGTTCCCACTTGTGGGGCCGACCACATATTCCTTTTTTTTTCTTTTTCCAAAACTCTTTAAACCAAAAGTTTAAATCATTATATGTATATATCTATACAAATATATATATCCATATATTCACCATAAATTCTTTCAAAATTTTTAAAATAAAAAATAATATTATCCATCCATATATATAATGTATTTAAAGATATTTATATATATACAAATTCAATTGACCATAAATAGGACAACAAATAATAATGATATCTACTAGTAATGAATATGTATATTTAATCACCATAAAAATAACTTTAAAAATATAAAATAACAAAAATAGTCCTATGATGGTTTTGGTGAACTTATAACACACCTTTTCTGAGTTCAAAAATCGTACAACGTTGTAATATTTTTAATAATAAAATACCAATAATTGTACAAATAATTAAATAATTAGGAATTGTACATAAAGTTCAAAAATAATTTAGAAAATATTTGTACATATATAAAATATGCCCGCATGGCCATATTTTGTCACATTACCTGCTTACTTGGGCTTAAATTAGTTCGGGCCCAGTTCGGACTGAATTGGACAAACTGGGTCATCTAAAAATTAATATATAAAATAATATTTAATTAAAATAATTTAAATAAGTCCATTTACCACTTGGCCTAGTTTTTCTAGTTTAGATATCACCATGGCTAGGCTTTCCCCGACATGACTGGTACACTAGTCCAGGCACACTGCTACATCTTCCGTACCAAAATTCATGGTAGTCTTGTGTTCCAAAATTCAACAATGGCTAAGGTCATTTCTAATGAAATAAAAAAAATCATAATTTGCATAAATTAATTTTTAAGTCTAATAAAATAATAAAAATAATAAAAAATAGGGGTTTTTACAAATTCTAATTTGATGAAGGGCCAAATTAGAAATGTTAAAACATATAAATATATGTGTTCATTAGGGTTATGGTCCCCAACTTATTTGGCCACCAAAAGAGAGGTTTTCTCTTTTTCTCTTCTGTATCCCCATCAACATAAATTAAGAGAGGGACAAAGGATTCAGATTCTTCTTTGTCATTAAGGGTCATAGCAAGTTGGAAGATCGAACCCAATAAAGAGACGTTCACTTCAAGATCCATCAAGTTTAGCAATGGATTCAGGTACGCTTCCACAATTTAATTTATGTTCTTCATCTCATGAATCGACAGGACACAATAAAATTTCTTACACTATTGACCCACCTTGTGAACCATTTCGTTACTTCATGGTCTTGATAGATGCATCATCTAGATAGTCACATATAAGTCTATTGTCAACACCAACGATTGCTTTTGCCAATCTTCTTGTTCAGATGATAAGATTACGGGCTCAAGTCCCTAATTATTTTATAAAGACTATTCGTCTTGATAATGCTGGTAAATTTACGTCTGAAATATTTAATGACTATTGCATGTCAATTTGCCTTGATGTTGAACATTCAGTTGCCAATGTGCATACTCAAAATACTTGCAGAGTCTTTTATTAAAAGGTTGTAATTGATTGCTAGACCTTTACTTTTAAGATCAAATTTTATAAAACCCCTAAATTTGGATTTTAATTAATAAATGAGTTTTATAATATTTATTGGCTAGTAATTATTGAATAGTGTGTATTATTATTATTATTATTATTATTATTATTATTATTATTATTATTATTATATAGTCAAAAATATGGGGAAAACAATTTTTATTTTTAAAAGATTAATTAATATAATTGATTGTAATGGTTATTTTAATTAGTGATTTTTGGTTAGTTTAATTAGAGCATATTAGCTAAGCCCATAACTTGAAATCGTGATTTTAGCCCATTTCCTGCCCGAACCCATTAACCCTCTGTCTATCCAATCCCGTTAACCCAAACACATTTAACTAAACCCGTTTAACCCCACTACCCTAGTCACCCGGCTACCCTGCATGAACACCCCCTCTCCCGGATCTGCAACGTATCTCTACGTGCAGATCAAAAGAGAAATATCTCTCACAGAAACTCCACAGAAGCTTCTCTCCACCAAAACCTTCTCAAATCCTACCTAACTCTTTCCACACTCCTCTTCCAAATTCGATCGTACCCTAGCGCTCCACGCGACGTCCCGTCCTTTTCAACACCCCTCTCGAGGTGTTTTCGTCGCGCCCGACTGCCGCCCGACCGTCGCCCGATAGCCGCCTGGCCACCTCTCGCCCGACCAGCGCGTGGCCCCCGTGTCTGCCAGCCCCGCCCGTCAGGCCCGCCGGCCGTGTCCCGTGCGCCTTCCCGCGCATCCCCCGCGTTCGCCCATGTGCCACGTCGATCCCACTCGTATGCTCTGCGCGCGTGCACCAACGTCTGGTCGTTTTGTGCGACCCCAAGGCCGAGGCAAACCTTCGGTTCTCCTACGTCAGATTTCTGGTAAACCTTCTAGACTTTATCTGTTTAATTACATTAGTGAAACTCAATTTTCTGTCCGACCGAAATTGACAGAATAAAGCTCTGTCAATTTCGGGATAGTTAGTTTCCTAAATTGAGCTTGTGATTGTTAATAGGATTAATGTATAATGGTTAGATTATTATTGCTAATAATAATATTTATGCCATTATAATCGTCGGATTATATATATAATTATTTAGAGTAAATTTAAGTTTATTATTCCTTAATAAATCATGTACTTATTTGCGTAGTTAAACGTTCTCATTAAGTATTAATACAAATACTCTTTGTAATAAACTCGTTAAAAATGATTAGTTAACAATTATTATTACTATTGCCTTATTAAAATAAAGTTTTAAGATGGTATTTAATTACTATCCTTAAGTATATTCCTAAAATTTTAAGTAATTCTAAGTAAATGATTCTCGCAGTATTATAACTACTAAAATGGTATTTTTCATTTAAAAGTATCTTTTAAAAATCCTATGGTTAGTTTATGTAAATAAAACACTATTTAAATTTAAAAGTATTTTTTAGGTATTTTATATAAGTAAATCTAATTAGAATATTAGTTTTAGGAAAAACAGTTTATTATTTACTACTAAATAAAATATAGTATTTCTCACATTATTTATAATAAATGATTTTATTAGAAAATTGTTTTTCAGTTACCAAATATAATACGTGGTTAAAAGTATTAAAAATAATTATAGTTTTGGTTTTTCTATAAAATATAAGTTTGTTAATAATAAAATTGATCGTTAAGTTAATCGTTGGCGTTATTAATTAAAACCCTTAGAATGGTTTCTAAATCGGATTAAATTAATGTAGGTTCCGGGGCTTAAGTCCGAGGCCGTATTTTTCGGGGCTTAAGTCCGAGGCCGTATTTGCCTTTAGTTCCTACTACGGACCCGACCTGGGTTCTGAGGAGGTAGTTGAGCCCGGACAGGAAGCCTAGGAGTTTTAACCGCACTTGCCATCTAGTTTCTTTCCTTGGTCGAAAGTTGTAATAAAAGAACTAAGTTGTAATAACTGAATGTTTCCTACTTGTGTGTTTGTTCCTGATAGACATATAGTTTATTTCAAATGTTTTAAATAAATGTTTTCCATTTTCGTAGTTTAGAATGTTATGCACTGTGTTACTACTGATTGATACTGTAATGCCCCATCCTGTTCAGCTCAATCGGAATGATCAAAACACCAAAGACATTGGACTTAGACACGCAACGGCCTACTCAAAGTCACGCTCGGTCGAGGCGACTCCTCGCTCAGGTGGGTGGCTTCGATGAACTTGCCTCAGCTTGGCCTTCACACTAATAAAATGAAAGTTTTCAAATGCACAAGTAGGCTTGATAATAAAAGAGGCGAATCCACATAGCTAAGGGAATAATCCCAAGTTTGGTCGGATTGAGTTAGAACATGGAAAAAGTCCCACGATCGGCTTAGAATCGTTGTATGGCGTGCTTTCAAAATGACCTCGATCCTTCGTCCCGTGACTTAGGAGAAGGAAAGTTGGTCTTCACCACAAAGCTATGAATTAGCCTAAGTCATAGGCGTCACCCGCATAAATGCTTAATAAAGCATGCACGGTCCCATCGTCCAAGGCTTAGTATAGCCTTTGCTCATCAAGTTGTTGCACGATTGAGTTAGGCAACAGTTATGCTGGGCTATCGAAGTCATAGCAAGCACTATCCCATATTTTCTGCGGTTGTCAAGTCGCATAGTCCCACGATCTCAAGGCTCGTCGTATAAAGTATGACTTGGGCGGTAGTGTCACATAGAACACAAGTCGGTTTAAGGCAAGAGCGACGATTGGTTCAATGAAAAGTTAGCCACGGTCTACGGCACCTAAAGAACATGTTTCGTTCAAGTTATGCTTGAATGCTATCAATTAGCCATTTATTAGTTGAGTCAATAAAAGTCTAGAAACACTAGAAAAGATGTCATGATTGTAGGTCAGTCGTCGAGGCAACCCTGGTTTGGGCTCTGTAAAGTAGTATGTGAAGTAGAGAAGTGAATCAAAGAAATAAAATAATTACGAAACAAGGAAAGATGAGTCGAGTTTTGCATGGTCATTGGACAACTTGTCGATAAGGATGATTTTGTTCCTCAGATGGTACCTGCGGCTACATGACCGATCTGGCCTAGGAGGAACATGCTTGTGGGACCCTCAGATGGTGTGCCACCTGACACGAGGGGTGTGCCGTAGAGCGAGTAATACGGGAAATTTGACGAGATCGTGCCTCGTTGTAGACGAACGTACTGCCTTACCCAATTAAGGTCCAAGTATAGCTTTTGGTGCTAATGACTCTTTCATATAGATGAGTTGGCATAAGGGGCTGTTTGGATAGATGTAACTCTTTGAAAGTGTGAAAGTGGCACTTGCAGCAAGTTGAGTTTCCGTGGGCTTGCAGTAAGTGGCACTTTCCAAAATGTGTTTGGATAGAATATTTTTTGTCTGCTGTAAGTGGAAAAAAAATTGGTTTGGTGTTTGGATAGTTATGTAAGTAGAAAGTGGAAGAATTTTTTGGAGATGTGTAAACCTAGGTATGGTTACCCCCCAATAATTAAATTAGCTATCATAATTAAATTAATTAATATTAATTATTGACTATTTTAGTTTTTATATAGTTATTGAATATTAATTAAAAAAAATTCCACAAATAATTTTCATTTGAACATAAATATTACAGTTCAAAGTTTATTTCACAAAATAAATTAATATAATTAGTAAATATAAATAAATAGAAAATTTATGTGTTTAAAGTTAAAAGTTAAATAAAATTTTTACAAAATTTTACCCAATTTTAAACTTACATTTATTATTATAATTAGAAAATTTATGTGTTTAAAGTTAAAATTTAATTAGTAAATATACTATTAGTTTCGTTGAGGGGTGGGGGAAGTTTCCTCTTCATTCCATAATTTTTTTCTTTCCATTCCAATCTCCCTCTCCCCAGCTCGTCGCCGGAAGCCTCACCAGAAGCCCGTCCTTATTTCATCCTCCCATCTCCCTTACTCTCGTCGTTCTCCTCCTCCTCCCCCTATCTCCCCCGCCTCTATGGCCGGAAGCCCCTCCTCCAGATCCGGCCGTCCATGTCGTCACCATCGGCCTCGCCGTCGACAAACTCGGCTGGGGTCGTCGTTGAGAGATGTCGGCTGCAGCGGTGGCTGCGTGGCCTATCTTGGTGGCCGTATGGCTCATCGAGGTTAGTCGTCGGGCTCTGCTTTGCCACGTGGCTCGTTGCCGCGAGGTCCATCGAGCTCTTATCCCTCACCACTGCCCACTTGCAGCGGAGTTACGACTGTTTTTTGGTGTAGAAAAAAAAGAGGGGACAGCAACTCTGTGGTGTCAGAAATGCACAGTTGCAGCACACTTGCAACGCACAACCAAACACTAAAACTTCGACTTTTGACCCTCACTTGCAGGAAAGTCTGCAGTTTCAGGTCACTTGCTGGCAACCTACTGCTATCCAAACAGACCCTAAGAGCGACTATCCGCGTGTATGCCTTAAGGGAGTCAAGATGTATGTGCATGATTTGAGTGGGTTTTGAAGTATTAGCTTGGTATATAACACAGTCGCTAAGCCTAAGATTTGGCTATAGCCAAGGTACATGCTTCGGCACGAGATGTGGGTCGACTAATGAGTTTGTTGGCATAGAGTGCATAAGTTCGATTTGAGTCATTTTAAAGTTAAGTCAGGAAGGGCCGTAGGGCAAGTTGCTTAAGGCATGTTGAGTTGCAAGACACGTCCTCTATATGTCATGGCACGACCACGCTATTATGACACAAGCATAGGTGAAAGACTAAGTGGAGAGGCACTGCCTCGATTATATTGAAGCACGAATAGAGTATAGCACAACCATGTTGTTGCGTCGCTAAGTATAGGCCGAAAGGCAAGCATGAGTCGGTGCATTGATGTTGCAAGTAAGAGAATGGTCTAGAGGCACAACAATAAGTAAGTTATCGGTGCTAGACATGGTTATGGTCTAGAGACACAAAATAAGCCAAGAGTCCCTGTCCTAAAACTGATCCTAAGGCAAGACTAGAAAGATAATCATAAAGGGATTATGTTGCACAAAGTAAATGAACGTGTTGGTTTTATATGGGTGGGCGAGGAGCTCACTCCACCAGTATAGTTGAGTACAGACACCCACACAGTTTTCATGTGCAGGCACAAGTACAAGCTCGTTGGCGTGGAGCTTGCTTGGATGCGTCGAGGCACGGAGTTCCTTGGTATTTCGAAGCGTACGGCCGCTTGGAATCGGAACTTATACGGGACATAATGTATGGACATCGCCTATCTGAAGCATCCGCTGGCTAGTCGATTTATATTGAAAGATGAGAGAGAGCTGAGTAACTTGTAATCAGAGTGAAAAGTGGGCTTGAGTGAATGTAATCTTGGTTACGTGCCTTTGTAATCTTATGTTTATTATCAATAAAGACTCTGATTTTGTTTCAATACTTGTGTTGTCTTGTATATTCAATATTTCTGCTTGGAACTTCTGTGCAACGACCCCGTCACAAGCTGTTGTAATCGGCGGTTATGAAACTGCCTTGCACAATCTAGGCTCGTACGGCATCATGCCTTAGCGAGTACGATCGGTCCTACGGGACCAGGGCATGATAGATATAGCTTACTGTCACCGTCCCACAACGGTACAGGCTGGGCATGATCCGATTGGATCCAGTATTTTAAAATCGGGTCGTGACATATTTTCAGTGGTGGCCCATGCAGGTCGTTTCTGCAAAGTTGGTCTAGTCAACTTAGTCTAGACAAACAAGCAGTCTTGTAATTTGACTTTAGATTTAGAATGACTTTAGGAAAACAGACTCTATAAACAATTAGAACATTTAGACTATTTCCAACCCGTCACAACATAGGATCGAAGTTATCTATTTATATAATCTATTTTTGCTTGTCTAAAGTTTTATAGGTTATCTTGCTTATGTTTGTACCTAAACCTTTCAGAGGATGGCAAAAGGAAAGACAACCCATTCTTGGCCTGCCGTCGAAGAGGTTTTATCCTCTGAGCGCACCCCTACTCAGGCTCAGTCCGACCCTTCTCCGTTGCAGCTCACTGATCGCCCTCATGCTGCACGGGCTCTCCGTACTGCATATATACCTCCACAGTACATGCAGCATCCTCGATTCCTTCGAGGACCACACCACTACCTACTGATGTGAATTCTTCCGCTGCTCCATATGTACCAGTGGTCCCCGTCGAACACGCAGGTCCGGTACGAGGAGTTCTTGAGGCTCAGATGGCCTAAGCTGAAGCCAATCACCAGCAGACCGCGATTATGAGAGAGGGCATGGAGAATGGCCAGAATGTGGCAGCAGCAGCACTAGATTTATCTCATTCTGATCAGAGGCATGCTAAGGTAAAACAAGAATAATTTGTTAAGTTTTATGTTTCTTTGGAGAAATTCAAGTATGATAAGTAGCCTATTGTCCAGGAAAAGGTCAAAAACATCAAAAACTTCAAGAAGTTGGACCCGCGCCCTTTCAAAGGAACAGAGGGCCTCATCTACACAGATGAGTGGCTGGATGATATGGAGCGACTCCTCAGCATTGCTCGACTCCCTGCCGACCTTATGGTAGAGGCTGTCGCTCTATAGCTCAGGGATCTGGCCAGCATTTAGTACAGAAATGAGCCAAGATTCTAGACTGGAGAAACCTCCTGGCGTTCCTTCAACAAATAGTTCAAGCGAAAGTTCTTTCTGGAAGCCGCCCTAGAAGCCATGGGGAGACAATTCCATGATCTGAAACAGGAAGATCGTACTATCGAAGAGTATGCAGCTGAATTCAACCGGCTCGACAGATTTGTGCCTCGTCTGGTAGAAGACCCAGTGGAGCGTGCCAAAATTTTTTGGCAAGGATTGCGAGAGGAGATCCGTACCTTGGTAGCTACAAATGGTGCGAAGACTTATGACAAGATGCTGAAGGTGGCTCAAGATGTTGAGGCCAGTTCGCCTGCCCGACCTAAGAGGGAGCATCCAGGATCCAGCAACAACTATCAGGACAACTCCAAGAAGCCCAACAATAACAAAAACAACAACAAAATACCATCTTATCCCAAGGATCTCAGCAGACAGCGGCACCCAACAGAGCACCCCAGCACAATCAACCCAGGACGCCCAACTATACCTATTACAAGAGGCCCGGTCATACTGCATAGATCTACAGAAGATGTTGGGACATTGCCTTGCTTATGGGTCTGCTACCCATCTGGTAAAGGACTGTCCCATAACATTCAATAGAATTGGAGCTGGACAGCAGAGAGGTCCACTACCTACCCAGTAGCAGCACTTCAACCAGCACAGAGCAGGGCAAGCTTTTGCCTTGGCCATTGAGAAGCCAGAGACATAGCCAGAGACTGAAGGAGATGTCATCGCAGGTGCTATTCTATTACATTCGCACCCGGCATTATCTTTATTTGATTCTGGGGCTTCACATAGTTTCATATCATCGAACTTTATTACTGCATATTACGTAGATATAGGATGTAGTAAGATGATTTGTGGAGTAATGATCGGAGGTGGACCTATGCCAATCACGGTGGCTTGCTCCTGCCCTATCACAGTCTTAAGTCATACTTTTCTAGCACCCCTTTTAGTAATGTCTCTTCCTAACTACGATATGGTCTTGGGGATGGACTGGCTAAGTAAGCAGCATGTCCTGATAGACTGTCACCGGGGTTGTGTCATCTTTAGTCCACTTAGAGGACCCAAGTTCGAGGTGGTTCGAGCACCATAAAAGCATGGAGTGTGTCGCATACACCTCTATTACAGAAGATACCGGACCCCCTCATCCCCTTATAGCAGAATTTCTAGATGTCTTCCCCGAAAATCTTCCAGGATTACCCCCTGATCGAGACATATAGTTCATAGTACATGGCTCTTTCCCAATTTCACAGTGATGCTACAGAGTCAATCCCAAGGAGGCCAAGAAGATAAAGGATTAGATCAACGAGCTCAAGGCCCAGGGATTCATCAGAAGTGGAGCTTCACCTTGGGGGCACGAGTCTTATTTGTGCCTAAGAAGGATGGAATGGTCCAGATGTGCATAGACTACCAAGCATTGAACAATATCACCATCAAGAATAAGTATCCTCTGTCCAGGATTGACGATCTCTTCGACCAGTTGAGCGGAACGAAAGTTTTCTCGAAGATTGATCTCAGGTCCGGATATTACCAAGTCAAAGTACAGAAAAAAGACATTCCAAAGACGGCATTCAACACCAAATATGGACAATATGATTTTTTGGTCATGCCCTTTGGTCTTACAAATGCCCAGAAGTGTTCATGAACCTCATGAACAAGGTTTTCCATGAGTACCTGGACCGATTTGTTATTATCTTTATCGACGACATACTGATATATTCGAAGACCAAAGAAGAACATGAGCAGCACTTGCAGATAGTCTCGAAGATATTAAGGAAGGAGAAGCTATATGAAAAGTTGTCCAAGTGAGAGTTCTTCTTAGAAAAGGTGGACTTTCTCGGCCACATTGTCACAGGAGAAGGCATATCAGTGGATCCCAAGAAGATAGCTGCTGTAGAGACGTGGACGACGTCCAGTTCAGTTACAAAGATCAGGAGCTTCTTGGGCTTAGCTGGGTATTACAGGAAGTTCGTGAAGGACTTTGCAAGGCTTGTTGAGCCCATAACAAAGCTAACCAGGAAGAATGAAGAATTCATCTGGACTGAGGCGTGCCAGACATCTTTTGAAGAACTGAAGAGAAGGTTGACATCATCACCAATGTTGTCGCTACCCTCAGGATCATGTTTATTCTCCATCTATATAGCGATACTTCCGGTAAGGGATTGGGATGTGTGCTACAGTAGCATGGAAAGGTAATTGCTTATGCTTCTCGGCAGTTATAAAAACATGAGAAGAACTACCCGACGTATGACCTAGAGCTAGCAGCGATCATCTTTGCCTTGAAGATCTGGAAGCACTACCTATACGGTAAAAAGATAGAGATATACACAGACCACAAAAGTCTCAAGTATGTCTTTACACATAAGGAGCTCAATATGCGCCAGAGGCGATGGCTGAAGATCATGAAGGATTTTGATGTTAATTTGCACTACCATCCGGGTAAGGCTAACATAGTTGCTGATGCGCTTAGTCGGTACCCGATGGCTATGTTTCTAACAAAGAACATGCATCTGCTAGAAGATTTGGAGAATCTTAGCTAAAGATTTTGTTGCCAGAGGCAGTGATGTTGAAGCTTGGAAGGAAAGATACGGTACCAGGAGTTGACTCGCCCATGATGTAATTACAAGTGCAGTCCAGCCTAAGCAACAAAGTCAAGGAGACTCAATTCCAGGATGAAATACTGTACAAGCTGAGAGACAAAGTGTTAGCCTAAATACTTGAGGGTTTCTCAATAGCTGGAGATGGAGCATAAGACATGGCACTAGGCTTTGCGTGTCGACCGGTGAATTGAGGAACGAACTGATGCATGAGGCACATCACTCACAGCATTCTATCCATCCAGGAATAAACAAAATATACAAGGACATGAGAGTACATGTATGGTGGCTTCGAATGAAAAAAGATGTGGCATAATTCGTCTCCAAGTGCTTGATCTGCCAGCAGGTGAAGGTAGACTGTTAGAGGCCAACAGGATTGCTACAGCCGCTTCCCATTTTGGAGTAGAAATGGGATCATATCACCATGGACTTCGTAAGGGGATTGCCTAGATCCCAAGGAGGGAAGGATGCAATCTGGGTAATTATAGACATACTGACCAAGTCTGCCCCCTTCAAGGATGGTTTATCTACCGAGAGATTAGTAGCCCTTTACATACAGAATATCTAAAGGCTTCACGGAGTTCCAATCAGCATCGTATCAGAGAGAGATAGCCGGTTCACCTCACAGTTACTAGAATATTTTATAAAAATCTTGGGTACTCAGCTAAAGTTCAGCACCACATACTATCCACAGACTGACGGATAGTCGAAGAGGACTATTCAGACGCTTGAGGATATGCTGAGATCATGCGTCTTACAGTTTAAAGGATCTTGGGAAGATCATTTACACTTGGTTGAGTTCTCTTATAACAATAGCTACCAGGCTAGCATCCGCATGACACCATTTGAGGTATTATATAGACGTCGTTGCCGTACTCTACTAGCGTGGGGCGATGTAGGAGATCGAGTTATGCTGGGACCAGAGATGGTTTCGGATGCTGCAGAGAAAATGAAGATGATCAGAGAGACATTGAGGATTGCTCAGGACCACTAAAAGCATTGGACAGACACTATGCGCCGAACACTGGAGTTTGAGGCAAGAGAAAGGTCTTTGTCAATATTTTCCCTACCAGAGGCACTATCAGATTCGGCAGAGATAGAAAGCTTAGTCCTAGGTATATTGGTCCATTTGAAGTGCTAAGCAGAGTTGGAGAAGTAGCATACAGAGTGGTTCTTCCACCTAACCTTGAAGGTAGGCACAACGCCTTCCACGTATCACGACTAAGGCACTACGTATCTGACCCGACCCATTTTTTGGAACACTCATAGCTAAAAATTGGGCTAAGTCTCACAGTACCGGAACAGCCAGTAAGGATCTTGGATCGCAGAGAGAAGAAGCTGCGCAACACAGTGATTCTACTAGTCAGAGTGGAGTGGCGTTACAACTCCCCAAGCGAGTCAACCTGGAGCGAGAGGCTGAGATGAGGGAGAAGTATCCTCATCTGTTCTAGGTATGTTCTAACCCTCTCTTTTCATTTCCGGTAGAAATTTCGTGGACGAAATTTTCTAAGGAAGGAAGGTTGTAAAACCCATAAATTTAGATTTTAATTAATAAATAGGTTTTATAATATTTATTGGCTAGTAATTATAGAATAGTGTGTATTATTATTATTATTATTATTATTATTATTATTATTATTATTATTATTATATAGTCAAAAATATGGAAAAAATAATTATTATTTTTAAAAGATTAATTAATATAATTGATTGTAATGGTTATTTTAATTATAATTTTTGGTTAGTTTAATTAGAGCAAATTAGCTAAGCCCATAATTTGAGCCTATGGTTTTAGCCTATTTCCTGTCTGAACCCATCAACCCTCTCTACCCAAATCCGTTAATCCAAACCCATTTAACTAAACTCGTTCAACCCCACTACCTGGTCATCCTACTATCCCGTACTAATACCCCCTCTCCTAGATCTGCAACGTATCTCTACGTGCAGATCAAAAGAAAAATCTCTCCCACAAAAACTCCATAGAACCTTCTCTCCACAAAAACCTTCTCAAATCCTTCCTAACTCTTTCCACACTCCTCATCTTCCAAATTTGATCATACTCTGGCGCTCCCTGCGATGCCCCGTCTATTTCAATATCCCTTTCGAGGTATTTTCGTCGTGCCCGACTGTCGCCCGACCGTCGTCGGGCCACCTTCCGCTCGACCAGCGCACGACCCTCGTGGACACCAGCCCCGTATGGCTCCCCCGTGGCTGCCAGCCTCGACGATCGTATCCCGTGCACCTTTTCGTGCGTCCCCCGTGTGCGCCCGTGTGCCGCACCGATCCCCCTCGCGTGCTCTGCATGCGTGCACCCATATCCTGTCGTTTTGTGCGACCCCGAGGCCGAGGCAATCCTTCGGTTCTCTTACGTTAGATTTCTGGTAAAGCTTCTGGACTTTCTGTGTTTAATTACAGTAGTAAAAACCCAATTTTCTGTCCGATCGAAATTAATAGAATAAAGCTCTGTCAATTCTGGGATAGTTATTTTCCTAAATTGAGTTTATGATTGTTAATAGGGTTAATTAATTGATTAATGTATAATGGTTAGATTATTATTGCTAATAATAATATTTATGCTATTATAATCGTCGATTTATCTATATATATATATAATTATTTAGAATAAATGTTATTTTATTATTCCTTAATAAATCATGTACTTATTTGCAAAAATTAATCGTTTTCTCATTAATTATTAATACAAATACTTTTGTAATAAACTCGTTAAAAATGATTAGTTTGTAATTATTATTACTATTGTCTTATTAAAATAAATTTTTAAGATGGTATTTAATTACTATCCTTAAGTATATTCCTAAAGTATTAAGTAATTCTAAGTAAATGATTCTCGTAGTATTATAACTACTAAAATGATATTTTTGATTTAAAAGTATCTATTGAAAATGTTATGGTTAATTTATGTAAATAAAACACTATTTAAATTCAAAAGTATTTTTCGGATCTTTTGTATAAGTAAATCTAATTAGAATATTAGTTTTAGAAAAAAAATGTTTATTATTTACTCGTAAATAAAATATAGTATTTCTCACATTATTTATAATAAATGCTTTTATTAAAAAATTGTTTTTAGTTACCAAATATAATACGTGGTTAAAAGTATTAAAAATATTTATTGTTTTATCTTTTCTATAAAGTATAAGTTTTGTTAATAATAAAATTGATCGTTAAGTTAATCGTTGGCGTTATTAATTAAAATCCTTAGAATGGTTTCTAAACTAGATTAAATTAATGTAGGTTTCATGGCTTAAGTCTGAGTTCGTATTTTCCTGTCTCCCTTACAAGCATCAGAAAACCAAGACAAGTTTCATACTATTCATGTTCGTGTTTTAATTAATAATTAAATGCACTGCATCAATATGATTATATATATTGTATCGACACTGACTCACGGGATCTCATTCGGACCCTAAAATTGATTGTTTGATTGACTTATTGACTCGAAAATTGGGGAGTAGTATAGCAACTGTGACCAAAGCCATGTTACTAATATTGACTCTCTCGCGCTAACCCCTATTGTATAGGGGGTTGAGCCGTACCGTATACTAGCATTAGACCTAATGTTGGTATACACATTGAATCTACCAGCCGGTCACAAATTGCTATACGCTCAAATCACTATTTAATCATTATAGATTGTATCATTGTCGCTCTTGAGATTTCATTGCCTGGCTGCCTCTTTAAGCGTATAGCAATTTGTGACCGGCTGGAGACCAATATTTTTAGGTGACTGCGACGACAAGGAGCTTGCCTTTAGTTTCTAATACGGATTTGACCTGGGTTCTGAGGAGGTAGTCGAATCCGGACAGGGAGCCCAGGAGTTTTAGCCGCACTTGCCATCTAGTTTCTTTCCTTGGTTGAAAGTTGTAATAAAAGAAAAAAGTTGTAGTAACTGAATGTTTAATGCTTGTGTGTTTGTTCCTGATAGACATCTAGTTTATTTTAAATGATTTAAATAAAAGTTTTCCACTTTCGCAGTTTAGAATGTTATGTACTGTGTTACTACTGATTGATACATGTAAAACCCCTCAAAATTAAAAGAATATTTGATTTAGTTAAATATATTATTTTGGATTTTTATTTATTTTTAATTTCTTTTTTATTTTGTCCTATTTATATTATATAAAAAGGGCTATAGTCATGATTGAGTTTGAATGTGCACGTCGACTAAAAAGTATGGCATGCCTAATGTATTCAGATGCTTTGACTAGCATACTAGCCATGCTAGGAATGCCATGATTATATTTTAGTCTCTTGTATGTTAACAACTTAAATTATGGCACAAGTCATATTTTAATATAATTAATTAGTTTACATAAGCCTTATGACTTTTTAGGAGACCCGGTTGCACCAAACCTTCCCGAACTTCTTCCAAGCCAAACCCAAACATATTTAGGCATGTTAGGCATTAAAATATATTAATAAATATATATATTCTATATTTATTTAGGTTTTGGATTGTATTTATATATATAGAACTAATTAGTTCTATATTAGGAAAGACCTATTTAAATCCTCAATCAAATCAATTAGCCAACTCATCAAACAACCAAGCCAATCAAGTGGACCCCCACCCTTAAGTGGTCGGCCAAGCACTCCCTCCCTCTTGGCCAAACATCCCAAAAGGAAAAAGGATTCCCAATCCTATACATACATGAAACCCACAAAGCCCCCCCCCCCCCCCCCCCACACACACACACACACACATATATATATATATATATATATATATATATATATATATATATATATATATAATATATATAATATATATATATATATATATATATATATACCCTAACCCTAACTTAATTTCCCCTTCTTTCCCACCTCCATAGCCGACCATACTCTCTTCCTCCCTCAAATTTCGATAGTACCAGGCCCCATAGCCCTCATAACAACATCCCCTCCATTACACATCTCTCCATCCACCACAAAAAAAACTCATCTCCTTCACTATACATCCATCCAACCACCGAAACAAATCCTAGAAACTCCATCTTTCCCATCCAACTATCTATAGCCATTGCCAACCCCTTCAAACTCACCAAGAAGGGAGTAGCAATCAAGGATAGCAAGAAATGTAGGAGCTTTGGCAAGGAGAAGCCTCCACAACCCAACTAGCAAGGACTTTTGGTAAGAAAACCTACTTTTTTCATCTCAAACCCATGCTTTAATTTTGTAGAAATTCTGTTATTAAATCTTTAAAAATAGTATTTTGGTACCTTTTGTTATGTATTTTCACCTATAAAAGTTTCATGAATTATGGTTGTAATATTCATGTTTCGGTAGGGTCGATTCCAACCCCGTTGTGAAGGAACTATAAGTTATTGATGGTTACTTTTGAAAATAAATTTTATGTGTGTTAATAAATAGAAAATATGATTTTTAAGTATTTTCCACGATTTTATTAACTCTAATCTTGTCGAAAAAAATATAGGTCAAAACTAGCTATTTTCGGATAACCTGCTGACCTAAAATGTTCCAAACTTGTAGTATAACTCAACCATTGCACCTCTAATATTATTCTATGAAATAAGGTATTTTATTTCTGTTTAAAATATATTTTTGGTTATTTTAGCAATTTTGAGTCATTAACTATGCTTCAGACGAGTTTCGGTTAGACAAGCTGACTTAGTAATCAACTAGTCATAAATGTCTTTAGAAATATTAATTCTAGAATTTTAGAGATAAATCTGTAGAAAATTAGTTTAAATATTATTTTATGATTTTTATATCATTTTTAAGTATGTTATTGAAGTAGCGGCATAACCGACTAATTAAGAGTTGGAAACCCTAAAACTGTATTTCGATGTCTCGTGGAACCTGTGTGTGACTGTATAGATCTAAATGGTTCCATGAGAGATTGAATATAATTTTAACACGTTAATTTGACTAATGAAGTCGTATCGTAAGTTTCGTGAGTAGTGACTTAATCTAGTTAATTAATTATCTAGGAGCGTCGGGTTCCGGAGGCGTGGACGCGGGAGCGGCGTTTCATATTCACAGTACAGAATTAGGCAAGTGCAACTTGCTATCATACAGTTCTTGTTTCATTCTGTTATTTATTTATTTCTATTTTATCTCTTGTACTTGACCTTAGGAATTATATCGATTCGGGCTTCCAGATTACATCTGGGTGTCATTCAACTAATGAGTTGTCTAGTATTGATATATAGAGCCTGCCTGAAATTTATGGATTTATTTCCATAAAAGACCTGTAGGATACGACACGTGATTGACACATATATTAACCCGATACTTGAGCCAGATTACCTGAGATACCTGATTCCTGATACCTGTAGGTTAAGGGTGTCTGTGTTATTTTATCTTTCTTTTAGATGTGTCGTAGGATTGCCGTCTAGATAGAGGTCCGAATGGTAAGTTGTGGTTGCAACTTATTGTTTCTTGAGAGTTGAGGACGACTACTACTTGTGCGGGCCATGCTGTGCACATACACTCTTATATATGTATATACTTTTATTTGGATAGATTACCTGTTTTCTGTGATCCACGTTTCTCTCTTAGTTACCATTGAGATTCCGTTATGGAGCTACGGCTATATGTACACCTGACCCGGATGTCTTTTATTTTGGAGATGTCTGCGCTTGCGAATGTTGTCCTCAAAGCGTCACGTCAATTTGGTTTAGATATCCCGATACTTTGTTTACTTACTGCACTTTAGCTTGTATATTATGTGCCTTGCTATGTCCCTTGAGGACCTGGTTATTCTCCAAATTTAGCTGACGAGGTCTTTCCTGAGGAGTACGGGCCGGAGTATTCTTCTGTTGCACCAGACGTGGACGACGAGGTTGATCCAGAGTAGTTCTTCGTGGACATATATCTTTATTTTACTTTATTTCATGTCAGAGCTGAAGACTTGTAGTGGAGATTTTTATACTTTTATCTGAGACATTGTAGTGATCATTATTTGACTGAGACTTGTACCCATGGAGTTTCCATGTGATTTTATACTTCTCTTTGACAGTTTTATATTCCTTTATTTCAGCACGACAATCTTTCTTATTCTATGATTCTTATTCTATGGATGAGTATATATATGTGCCTGCCATGAGATTATTTTAGACTTAAGATACCTTCCATTGGTCCATTAAATTGGATTTACCTATGGAATGTGTCTGCTGGCATGCCACGTGTTCTAGTCCGTATGGATTGTAGGACTGGGACGTGACATATTTTTGTGGTAGCCCATGCAGGTCAACGAATAAATTTTTTGGTTACATGACTGTGCCAAGCAAGCCTGCATATAGGATTAGAATCTAGGATCTCATCCACATACTTGATCTTCTTCTTTGATTCTATTTTTGAACTCTCGTTTGACTGCTTTGAACTTCATCTTGCTTGATTCTTTTTTCTACCGTGAATCTTAATTCTCAATAGAGGTTAGGAAGATGACTTGTAGGCTCCATTGATTCAATTACACTACTAGTCGAACTCTTGTAAGTTGGGTAGTATACCTCACAACCTAGCATCCCATTAGCATCCCATTTGTCATGACCCGCAACCGCTTTTCGGATACAAGACGTGTCTAAGCCAGCCTACGCTGCAGAGTCGGCGGTAGAACGTTGTCACGGCCAAGATGATCAAAATCACAAAATATAACATTTATTGCTCATTTACAAAGTTAAATTAAATCTACAAATTATTACAAGATTTATATTTAAAAAAGTACAAGTTCTTACAAGTAATGAAAATGATATCATTTCTATCTAATTTCTAGGTTTTGGTCTGCAAGTACAACCGTATCTTCCAATGCTAAGTGAAGCCGCAACTAACCTTAAAAATGTTGGTTTCCAGTCAGGAATGAAACGAGTACATTCTCACAACAGAATCAATAAATGACGAAATCCATAAATCTGTAATAATACTGAGATACATGATAAGTGGATAAACAGGGAATCATGGTAGGAATCATGCGAGTAAAATCAGGAAGATATGGTACATTAGACAAGTAATGACAAAAAACTGTAATGTAGCAAGACTATATCTAACAAGTGATTCGAAATACACTTTCGACATGTAAACGACTAAAGGATAAATCCGGCACCCTGCACATGTCGTGTGCAGCTGCTATTATTCAAGAATAGACATTTTGGGATATTTCTGGGTATGTTTACATGTCTACTAATGTACTTTCCCGCCCGGCTAGTACCCATGGATTCAAACAGGTCACAAACACGAAAATATATTGGTCACGAACAACATGCAAGAATCCATAACTACTATCTCATGTGACAAGTGTGTCAAGAATCAACGTGATATCAATATAAAATATTATTAAACACAGGAAGTATAGAGATAATCAAATATGAAAACTATCAGAGATGTAATCGTCTGAGGTCCTGTGTTGCTGAAACCGATAATAACATACCACTCAGTGAGCCACAATAGTCAACAATTGCATAAGTCTCCGGATGCTGAAATAAACATTATCAAAATTATCAGATTAGTCAAATTAGCTAGAATTGGCTATCCTTAAGACCAATTCTGGACACAGGAGCAAAACGGTAATTTTGGGTCAAAACGGTGTCCGTCGTTGGACCCATTTTGCACCGAAAAGCATGCTAAAGTCTATGATCTCTAAAGTCGTCAAACTATATGTCAACAGGTTCGGTTTTCTGATACGAACCCCAACCGTATGTCCAAAGTTGGATTTCGACGGGCCGTGCACAAAATTGCCAGTTGAGTCGGATCGTGGAGCCTGCGAAACTGCGATCCGATCAACTGTCTCAGAATCGGACCAAACTTGGCATACAGGACCAAAAGAAAGATACGGTCCTGTTGGTGCAACTTTCATCTCGATCTGACGAACGTGCACAAAGTAATTGAGAAATTTGCACAAAGGTCGATACGGTAAATTTTGACGGATACGCATCAAATTTGTCGCGCACACGCAACCAATTTGAATTCCGTCAAAGCCCACACATCCACGAAGCCATTACGCACCTTTTGATGCTTTTGGTTTGCGACCACGTAGCCCGGATTGGTGGGACGCACGTCGTATCGAAAGATTTTCTAGTTTTCGAAAACAGTTTTCGTAAATATTTCCTGATTTTGGGAAAAGAATAACTTTCTACGTACTTTACGAAATCAGAGTCTATAAAAGGTGTTGTAATCCTGTATATTTTGTCTAAAAAGTTGTTCAACTAGATTTCCGAATAGGTCAATGGATTGGCAGGAATTTGCCTTCCAGCTTGGGTGTTTGGACTGATACATGTCCTATTTTTGAACAGGTTTTCGTCAATCTTTGATTCGAATTTATGATCGATCTACTGGGTTTGATCCAATTCCCTTTGAAAGGGGTCGAAGAGGGACAACTAGGCTACACGTGACAATTTACAGAAACAAATTTCATTGAAGGATCAGGGAGAACACATACTGCGAAGATAGGGCTTGTACTGCCGCTGCTGCTGTTCTATCCTGCGCCTGTGCGCGCGCGCGGCCCTGCTGCGGCTGTTATCCGACTGCCTGGCTGCGTCGAGGTGGCACGCACAAACCAGGGGGGCTCGCTGGGAGGTTGGCGGCACTAGGGTTCCGAAGTAAACCTCCTTCCCTCTCGATCTCTCTATATATTATACTGAGGTGTTCGGTTTCTATAGAAGGGTCGGGCTTCCTGGGAGTTGGGCTCGGGTAGGTTTAGTATTTTGTTTTGGTTTTGGTTTTGGTTTTGGTTTTTGTTTACTTTCTTTATATATATATATATATATATATATATATATATATATATATATATATATATATATATATATATATATATATATATATATATTTATATATATATTTATATATTTATATATATATATATATATATAATATAGTTATATCTCTTTATATATATATATATATATATATATATATATATATATATATATATATATATATATATATATATATATATATATATTACCGTATTTACACACATATATGGCTCTCTCTCTCTCTCTCTCTCTCTCTCTCTAACTATATGTATCCATATATGCTCTATATAAAATAATTTCCATAAATCTAAATAAAATATCAATATTATCCTTGTATATAGTTTATAAAAAAATATGCACATATGTATATATAATTCATTTGATAATGAATTATCAGAATAAATGATTACAAATGATATTGTCATGACCCGCACCCACTTTTTGGACGCGAGCTCGTGAGCAAGCCAGCTACGTATCGAGCGGACTCCAACCCGACTCGAGTACGTATAAGCTGTCAAGGTCATGGTATCATATCTAACCTAAACTGTATCTCAATCCACAAGAATCAAATAAAACTTGAATGAACAATTATGGGTCATGGTCTGCAGCCCATTAGCATATTGTTCGATTAGACTCCAAGAATGATATGAGTCTATAAATAAGCAGGGTATATCATGATATAGAATATAAAGCACGAGAAGATAATAAAGAAATATCACCAGCAAATACCTGTATCATACATCGCAATCCTCTACCATCCTGCTCTGCTAACTAGCTCCATGTAGTCGCTAAACCTGAAGAGATCATCAGGTCCTCAGAGGACTAGCAAGATACATAAAACATGCCTATCTAACAGTTTAATCATGCAATAATATATACAGGATATAAACAAGAACTAGACAGGAAACTGACATGTGGCTACTGACAGGTAACTATGAACACGGATACGGGATCAAGTATGCATAAATGAACTGCTGGTAGATCAATGGAATACCAATCCTCGCCCCGAATGTGGACTCGCGGATCAGTTTCAAGACAAATCACCCTCGCCCCGTATGTGGACTCGCAGGTGCAAAGGACAACCCTCGCCCCGTGTGTGGACTCGCAGGTTGTGGGAAAGACAAAGGAATAGCAGTTCACTCACACATACTTGCAGACACGACTCAGTCAAGATACAGGTGAAGATACGACACGACCCTATCACGATACACGAGAGAACCAATCCAATACGAACTACAAGTCTAACCATGTACAAGGACTATAGCTATACTAGCATGCACGATATACAAATTACAAGTAATAACCAACTAGTAAAACTATATAATAATAGAAATATGCATGTAAATAAACAGTAGAGGGAGGTAAGGTATACTTGCCTGGAGGTTGCACGAAGAGCCAACAATAAACCGTCAACCGGTACGCCAAATAAGTCTAAAATCCACAAATGTCTCCGAAAGCTGAAACATACATCGCCAACATTCTCAGAATAGTCAAATTGGCTAGGATTTTCTGTCCTTAAGTCCAATTCTGGACACAGGGACAAAACGGTAATTTTGGACAAAAACGGTGTCCGCCGTTGGACCCGCTTTGCAGAAAAAATTGTGCCAGAGTTAATGGTCTCTAAAGTCGTCAAACTATATGTCAACAGGTCTGGTTTTTCGATACGAACCCAATCGTATGTCCAAAGTTGGATTTCGGCGGGCCGTGCACAAAATCACACGTTGAGTCGGACCGTGGGGCCCACGAAACGGCGATCTGATCAACAGTCTCAGAATCGGACCAAACTTGGCGTACAGGACCAGAAAAATGATACGGTCCTGTTGGCATAAGTTTCGTCTCGATCTGACGAGCGTGCACAAAGTAATTAGAGTTTGTGCAAAGTGGTCGATACGGTGAATTTCGACGGATACACATCAAATTCGTCGCGCACACGCGGCCAATTTGAATTCCGTCAAAGCCCACACGTCCACGAAACCATTACGCAGCTTTCGATGCTTTCGGTCCGCGACCACGTCGCTCGGATTGGCGGGACGCACGTCATATCGAGGGAATTTCATGAATTTTAAAACATATTTTTCTGGATTTTACGAGACTCATAACTTCCAGCACAGACCATGAAATTTGAAAGTACGAACTCGATTTCATATCCCTATATGTGGTTGACAAAAAAATTTCAGATGGGTTTTAGAAACTGTTCTTTGATTGGCAAGTTTTCGTCTTCCAAAGTAGGGTATTTGAATATCTAAAACTGTCCTGTTTCGAACTGTTTTCATCGATTTCCAATTCGACCTACTGTCTAATCAAATCCGATCCTATACAAACTAATTAGCAAGGTTTCTAGGTGTATATATTGTCTCATACCTGAAGTGGTGGATCGTTAAACGATCAAGCGTACACCGAGAACGCGCGCTGCAAAAACGGCCTCGTGGATGTTGTTACTGCTGTTGTCATCGCACTGCTCAGTCCGCCGGCACGTGCGCGGGTCGACGGCGACCCTGGCCTGCCGACGGTCGTCCTGCGGTGGCGCGCGCACGCAAGGGAGAGGCGCGCAGGGCTGAGGTCGGCTAGGGTTTGCTGTCTGTTCCGCTCCCTCTCTCTGTTACTCTGTTCTCTGTTCGTATATGTGTATACGAGGGTCGGGTCTGGGGTTCTTATCTACTGTGGGGACTTGCTATGGGGGTTTTGGTGCTCGACTGGGCCGGGCCTGGGCTAGTTGGGCCCGGGCTGAATTTGCATTAATCTTATATATACTAATTTACATAAAAAGATTTTTTTTTTTTACATATAAAGATTTATATATACTAATTTACATATAAAGATTTATATATATATATATATATATTTATATTTTATAAAAAAAATATATATATATATATTTTATATATATATATATATATATATATATATATATCTATATATATATATATATATATATATATATATATATATATATATATATATATATATATATATATATATAATATATATATATATATATACATACATATTTACACCTATATGTTATATACTTGTATACGTACACACACACACACACACACACACACACACACACATATATATATATATATATATATATATATATATATATATATATATATATATATATATATATATATATATATATATATATATATATGACTTGTAGGAGACCCGTTTGTGTCGATTTAGCCCGAGCTGAGCCCAAACCGATGTACTCAGGTAGTGTGTTTAAGGACCTCTATGTAGATGTTTGGTTGGTATCTAGTTAATTTTATCTTGTGGTTTAGTAGGCCATATTACGAATTATGGTTATAATCAAAGTTTTTGTTATAATATATATAAGTATATACTATTTTAGTTGATAATATGGTGACACATATATAATATATATTTATATATACATACACACAAACACATATATAATATACATACACACAAACACAAACACATATACATACACACAAACACATATATAATATATATTTATATATATGTATACGTATACGTATATACGTATAAATTATAAATCTCAATATAACAATTAAATATTACCATATAATCCTTAATTACCATATTGGAATCTCCATTTATATAATAGGCTATATAAAATTAACTTAGATAATTATACATACATATATTTGTATAAAGCCTAAATTTATATCAGGAATGTAATTATATATATGCACATGTATATACCTGTATGGCCTACATAAATCCCGAAATCCTAAATATATGTTTAAAGAAATAATTCACCACATTATCAACTAAAACAGTATATACTTATATATTATAACAAAAACTTTGATTATAACCATAATTCGTAATATGGCCTACTAAACCACAAGATAAAATTAACTAGATACCAACCAAACATCTACATAGAGGTCCTTAGACACACTACCTGAGTACATCAGTTTGGGCTCAGCTCGGGCTAAATCGACACAAATGGGTCTCCTACAATTCACTAAATATAATAATAATTAATTAAACTTATTTATAATGGTCATGCTATAACTTGGCCTAGTTTTTCTAGTTAGGACGCTCCTATGGCTCGGCATTCCCCTACCATGGCTAAACACTAGTCACAGCACGCCACTACACTATCCGTACCACGATTCCTTGTCGTCTTGTACTTCAAAACTCAACCATGGCTAAAATTATCTACCATAATAATTAACTAAATAATTATTTATAAAATTCTAAAATCACTATTTAAATCAAAAAAAATATTTCGAAAAATATTCTCCGGGAAGGGAAGCTACAGATATTATTTAAGAATAATATAATAATAATAATATAATATTAATAATAATAATAATAATAATAATAATAATAACAACAACAATAACCAACTAAAATGACCAATAAGAGTTTTTGGTGAACATATCATGCCCCATCTTTATTTTGCCCTAAAATTCGTACAAATATTCTAAAACACCATTTAAATATTAATAATAAACTATTAAATATTTAGAGAATATTTGTCAAGTCCTAAAAATAAATAAGAAATATTTGTACACACATAAAATGTCTACATGGCCTTCTTTGGTCTTTCTACATGTCCACATGGGCTTGGATTTGGTTCGGGTCCAGTTCGGACTAAATTGGCACGACCGGTCTCCTAAAATCATAATCTTAATTAATATATAATTAATTATTCTATAGGGGTCATGTCGTAACTTAGCCTGGTTTTCCTAGTTGGAACATACTTATGGCTCGGCCTTCCCTGTCATGGCTGAAACTCTAGTCAAGGCACCCCACTGCACTATTCGTGCCACGATTCCTGGTCGTCTGGTACTTTAAAACTCAACCGTGGCTAAAGTCGTCTACCGTAATAATTATCTAACTAATTATTTATAATAATAATAAAAATCTAGAAATCGTAATTCAATAAAATAAAATATATTAAAATTTTGGGAAAGGGGATTACAAATCTATCCACCTTAAAAATAAATTTGTCCTCGAATTTAAGGACTACTAGGATAGGCAGACTTGGTAAATTGGCGCGAAAGGTAGTAGAAATTTATGATAAAAGAAATTAATTGAATAAAAATAAATAAAATAGGAAAAATGTGTTTGAAACTCTAAAAGCCCTACAATGCTCTCAACTTTAATTTTGAAACAAGTTTGATAAGAAAAATAATCATAAACAAAGTATCGACGAAATCTGCCTTCAACCCCGACAAATAAAATACGCGAATTAATAAATGAATAAATATTTCTGAAACTCCGGAAAAGGGAATCTAGGGTTAGGGATTTAGATGGTTGCGGGTTTTGGGAACTAGGGATTTGGCCCAATCATACTCCAACTCAATCACAAAAAATTTGTCTAAAATAATACCTAATACTTTAAATAATCCTGGTAATAAAATCAATTGTCAAAATATTGTAAAGAATAATTTAGATTTTTATAGCTGTATATTTTTCATAAATTCGATATCTTCTAAAATCATATAGTAAAATTTGAATTTAATACAACTCTTGATAAAATAGTAATTCCAATAATCCTAGAATAAAATCTCTTCTAAAGTTTTGCAAATCTCTCCTCACTTTTTTTCCAAAATATCTAAAATGGAAAAATATTTCCCGATTTGGAAAAATAATTAAACTAAAATAAACTAAATGGAGAATGTAAGAAAACGAAAAGTGGCCTTACCGTCTACCCACCTTAGAATGATTTGTCCTCGAATTTAAGGATTAGGATGATCAAATCTTTCTAAGATTTAAATAAATATTGGATTTACCAAATCAAAATCAATCCATGATGATTTTAAAAATAATTCAAGGTTTTATTAAAATATTAAAAATACATTTGATCGAATCTAAATATAATACAATAATAATTTAAATAAATAATGTGTTTATCAAATGACTTGGAAAATATGGTATATATTATTTAAACAGTACATATCTTGTTAGTCCAAGACTGAATCAAACTAATTATGATATAACAAAATAAATTTAATTGATAATTAATATTAGCAAATAATTTAAAAGATATTTTATAAATTCTAAATCAAAAATAGTTTGACAAAAATTCTGTTGTCATCCAATTATATCCTATAGTGGTTACAAATAAAATCTATTTTCTAACTAAAATTTATTAAAATAAAACAAAATAAATTTTTTTTTGAAAGTAGGGATGTGGGTTTATAATTCTACCCACCTTAGAATATTTCGTCTTCAAAATTTCGAAGAGCACGATTATGCACGACTATGAAGAATAATCAGAAACCAAATTTTTTATTGATATGAATAAAATGACGAATGGTATAATCAAGGAAGTGATATAATTCATGATCTAATTAGTCACGCGTAAAAATGATAAAGATAGTAGACAAAAGGAGAGTGTGATTTGGTACGACCAGTATTCGGTCAAATGGTCTAGTTGACAAACAAATATTTTTAAAAACGATCAAGAGTGAAATGGTTGGGCACGACCAATCTATGGTCAGCATGGTTGAGTCATTACCAGCTTTTTAAGGAATGACCAAGGTTCTCGATGAAATTTAAACAGGATTTTAGTCGCATCTAAGAGGCAGTCACGATCAAGGCTAATTGTGCAAGTCATCCAAGCAGGATAAAAATAGGAAGTTGGCACGAGCATGATCATGATCAAAATAGTCATGACCGTAGTTGGAACGAAGGTATAACCTTAGCTATGATTTAGTTAAAATTATAGACATGGTTATGATTTAGTCTTGAAAAAAAATGGTTTAAGGTCGATCAAAATTGCAATCATCTTGGTACGAACAACTAGTTGAACAAAATTATTTAGGCACGATCATGGAATTGAATTCTAGGATAACAGACGAATTGGCATGATCGAAATAGAATCGAATAGTTTGGTCGTGATCAAAATCCAATCGAAATTGTTCTAACACGAACGATTATGTAGGCATGATCATAGAATCAAACCTAGGAAAGGATACGAATTGACTCGATCAAAATATAATAAAAGGAGTTAGTCATGATCGAAATTATTCAAGGGTGATCAAACCCAAAAATGATTAAAATATTTATCCACAATTATTTAGGCATGAGTTTAGAATCAAAATCTAGATAGGTTTAGGGATCCAGTCGAAATTATATTAAAAGATGACAATCTGAAAAATAGAATGATAAGAAAGGAAGGGAGAATTACCGGTTTATTGAGAAGATTGTGACTAGGAATAAGCATAAATCAGTTTGAAAACTTAATAGTTATATGCCAATAAGACGTAGTCTCTATGGTATTCGAAACTCGTAAACATGATCGAAGTCATTTTACCGAGAATGTATGCCTCTCCAGTGTACAGCTAGCTGCATTAAACCCATGGTTCCACAACTCAAACTATGTAGTTGCGGTAACGAATACCCTATTCAACTCTATCTAATCTTGACATGACAACTCAAGAATGAAATAGGACAACTAAGACATAATTTTAATAATGTTCGATCACCCACGCTTACTTGAAATTATTTCAACTTAGGGGTCATGCAACGTCAGTGCACTGCTAGCTGCAGTGAACCCGTAGTTTCGATAATTCAAATAAGTGACGACAGTGCACTACTGTCCTGTCATCGCAAGTCATCAAAATTATTCCAACTATATCTCCAAGAATATCAAAGGAGTTTAAAATATCATACAAGTTGATAAAGATAGAAAAGTGTAAGTACCTGTTCTTTAAATATAAGGTCAGCTTCTTGAAAAGAAAAATAATTGATTAGGAAGGATAATAATCGAAGTCAAAATAAGTAAAAATCTTATAATCCTTATTTCACAAACATTCAATATTAAACGATTGAGAGAAAACTTTTAAATTCGAAAACTTAACTCGAGATTAATAGACAATTGAGTGAGAAGTTATTTTAAAATAATTCCTTAGGTCCAAGAAAAAGAATATAAGTGATACGAACTTATGATATGGCGATGTTTAGAAAAGGCATAAGACGAAGTTGTACAAATGATCATGATTATGGAGAAAATGACCGAAGATAAAAGAAATATAGACTTAAATTTATATCTCTCTAATATTCAGGATCGAGGGAAACATATGTATGAAGTACTATGTCTACCTATTATGAATATATTTATACACAAATATATATATGTATAGCCTAAGTAAATCCCAAATATCCCAAATTATCATTCTATGAGAAGGTTATCCTATTTCCAAGTAAAATATAAATTTAAATAGCAATAATACATATATTATATTTAATATATAATTTATAGAAATTATTCACAATACTAGAAATGAACTACCAATATATATACACATCTATATATCTACATGGACGACGTTGGCCGCTCTACATGACCACTAGACTTGGGTTGGATTCGGGTTAGTTTGGAACAACCAGGTCTTTTAAAAGCCAATAATCCTAATAATAAGTAATTAAATTATTACTAGGGCTATGTCACGATTTGGCCTGGTTTTCCTAGTTAGTGCACACCTATGACTCGACCTCCTCTAGCATGGCTAGAACACTAGTCAAAGCACTCGACCACACTCTCAGTGCCAAAATTCTGGATTATCTTGCACTCCAAAACTTAACCGTGACTAAGGTCTTCTATAATAAATATTTATAAAATTTTAAGAATCACATTTTAATTCAAACATTTAAATAAAAGGACATTTTCCAAACTTTCAGAAAGAGGGGTTACGGTCAAGAATTGGGTTCCAGGAAGGCCTAAGTTGATGAGTAAATAGTCTACTCACCTTAGGTCATATCGTCGTATCAAAATGTAATAGTGTATCTATAAAAATCTTTCAAGTTATCTAAATTTAATAAATTGCATGGCCTAATCCTTAAATACCCAATAATCAAATTAATAAGGGACTCATATTCCTAGTCATTATTCTAAATTAATTCAATCCTAATTGTGAATTGGCATTTCCTAGTCGCAGGCTCGCAGCAGTACGACCAATATGGTACTACCATGAGTTCGCATAATTTGCAAAAACTGGCCTGCATGGGCCACCATAAAAACTTGTCACGACCCGCACCCGCTTTTCGGATACGAGACGTGTCCTAGCCAGCCTACATCGTAGAGTTTACGGTAGAACGCTGTGACGGCCAAGATGCTCAAAATCACAAAATATAACATTGCTCATTCACAAAGTTAAATTAAATCTACAAATTATTACAAGATTTATATTTAAAGAAAAGTACAAGTTCTTACAAGTAATGAAAATGATATCATTTCTATCTAATTTCTAGGTTTTGGTCTGCAAGTATACCCGTATCTTCCAATGCCAAGTGAAGCCGCAGCTAACCTGAAAAATATTGATTTTTAGTCAGGAATGGAACGAGTACATTCTCACAACAGAATCAATAAATAACGAAATCCATAAATCTGTAATAATGCCAAGATACATGATAAGTTGATAAACAGGGAATCATGGTAGGAATCATACGAGTAAAAGCAGGAAGACATCGTACACAAGACAAGCAATGACAAGAAACTGTAATGTAGCAAGACTATTGTTTGCAAAAACAAAAGTATGAACTTTATTGATACAAACTTTGTAAAGATTACAAGAATTCTGGGAAAGTACAACTGTAGGAATCCAATCTAGAAGACGATTGCTTTATCCCTTGGACGATCTGAACTTTGAAGACAGTAGCCTCTGAAGTTGAAGGCAAAAGCCTCGGAAGAATGCAGCAGCACTTGGGCAAGAACTCCTGAACTCTCTGATATTTCTGAACTTTATGTCTGATCCCCTTGAATGAAGACTTGAAACTCTATTTATAGAGTTCTAGAAATAACTAACTTTTAGTTATTCTGAATGGCGCAAGTTGGATTGCGCAGAAACTGTATTACGCAGCATCAGACTGCGCAGGCAGTTGTCTGGTCGTGGGCCAACTTTCTCGGACACATGGCATCATTTGATTGAAATATGCATAATCGTATGAAGGCGGTTGCCACGTAACGATCAATTGATGGCATGAATGCCATGTGTACTTTTGTCAGTTGTCATGATGAAGTGAGCCACATGAATTGTGCTGAATTTGGATTGCGCTAGGATGGATTACGCTAGGATGGATTGCGCAACAAACAGATTACGCTGCATGTACAGCTGTCCTCGAGCGCTGTACGGCACAATAAACGAATAGTCTCCTCGTTCTTTGTGTTGTCAGCTGTCAGAAGATTTGATTGTGTCAGATAATGATGATATGACCACGTCAGCTTGCGCAGTTGAAAGTGTGCACAGTCTAGTGTGCGCAATCTGAATGATGCACAATCTGATGTCTGCGCAGTTCATTTGAAAGTTGTATTTCTTGATTTTATGGCTTTGTTAATGGATGCAACTTGATTTTTTAGGACCTACAAGACCCCCTTCAAAGTTTTCGAAAGTTGAATTTATTCAAAATTTCGAAATACTTTGAATTTTGAATTTTAAATCAAGTTGCGCATATGTCGAGCTGTCTGCGCAATCGGATGAATCAGCTCCTGCTTCTTCGGCACAATCTGAGGCGGCCGTTTCTTTTTGAAAAACTATAAATAGTTCTCTCGATCCTTCGACTTACTCTTTATTTGCTTTCTTGTGTTTGAGAGAGAGAAATTCCTTAGCTCATCCCGACTTCAGCCTTCTTCTCCGTCGATCTCATGGCCCCAAAACGATCCTCCACCGCCGACAAGGGCAAGGCTCCCGCCGAGTCTTCGGCTAGGGTTGCACCTCGTCCTTCCCGTCACGAGACTGTGCACCCTGCTTTGCGCGGTAGGCAACCCAATCGAAAACCCCTTTTTTAGGGCTTTTTGACTTCACTGATCTTCAAAATCCGTCTCTTTTTAGAGATGTGATCATACTGCGCCACCCTTTTTAGGGTTTTGGTTGCACGAACTAGTTATTCTTCATTTTTATGAAGAATATCTTCTTGCGCAATCGATTGAACTGCGCTGGCAAAAGTCAGCGCAATCTGCTAATTTGCGCAAGATTGCCAGCGCAATCTGATGCTGGCACAAACTGATGGTTGCGCATTCTGATGGTTGCGCAATTTAATAGTTGCATAATCTGATGACAAAATTTCTGACTTTGTGATGCAGTTGACACCAGAGAAGATCCTGAATATGAAACATTTGTTAGAACTTTAGCTGAGCCAAATTTCAAAGAAGACTTATCTCATATGCACTTCCCCCAATATGCCCTTCCATCTTCTCGTCAGACTATTTTGATAGCACAGAATAACGAAAATTTGCTAAGTCTGATAAATGGATAGCCTTTGCAATCAGTTGACGCTGTCACTCATAGGAAGCCTATGTTCCTCTTCGAAGACGCTATTGATAAAAGTTCTCAACCAAGACCTAGAGTTGAGTCGAGAACTTTTCAATGGAAGGAGAAATTGATCAAGTTACCAGACCTAGCGAGATGTCTTCCTCTGGCAAGATATGCTCATGCGAGCCATCCTAGGAGGATGGAATGGGATATTACTTCCTTGTAATAGGCACGGACCGGAAAGATCTGTGTTAAGAAAGGTCCGAACAACAGGGACATGTTCTACAGTTCTTCTGAACGACACAGCACTTTATTGAGGGGGTTGAAGCAAGGTTGCATTCCCCCTGAGAACTCGTCTTTGCTGCTACCGGTAAGGACACCAATTTTTGCCAACGAGTATGCCAAAGCAGAGGGTAAATATCCGGATCAAGACATCTGGTTGACAGGTCTGGTAAACCCAGACATCAAAAGATGGAGCTGTATGGCTAACTGGATACTGGTCCAGTTTGAAGATAAACTCAGAGAAATTGAGTTGTATAATGCGATACACGCTACTGTATACGGCTTCTTTCCAAATCCTCATCTGTTTTTGGCTCTGGCAGAGAGGTACAACTACAGGACAGGGACGTTTATGACGCCCCTTGGAGAGATGGGCTTGGCTCTTCATAAGATGAAGTATATCTCATATTTACCAATGGGTGATTTGCCTTACGAGGAGTACGTCCCGACCAACGACGAGTTAGATAGACTTCGTCGAGAGAATTCAAAGATGGTGGAAGTCTTTGATGAGCTTTTGTGTCATTATAACATATGCTCTTTGTATTACCAAAGTGGCTCTTCTGGCACATGCTATTCATCAAAATGATGACTTATCTTTTTCTCAACCACATTATTAAGAAAAAGACAAAAGATCATGACTCCTGCAACCCTGATTTCTTTCATCCCCTCAGTAACAGTGAAGTGCTAAAACTGATGGAGGAGAATAAGAGGATGGATATCAGGGTTGATGATGAACACCAGTATCCTCCTCTTAAGGCTGGAGAATTTGTGGAGAGCTTTAT
>JANAVB010028397.1:15689073-15863029 GCA_029216955.1 Iris pallida
GGCTGTATCGTAGTAAATCGAAGAGAGCGTCTCCTGACTGAGACGGCTTCCTTCGGTCCTCTGGAAGGATTCCGTAGACAGCGAAGTCGTGAACGGGAACCTCCAGTCTCGGACATTAACATCGTTGTTTGTCGGCATGGCGTGAGCATTTGCAAACATAGGTTTGTTTCTGGGACAAATCAGTCTCGGCCATTCACCGTAACATAATGTTGAGTCCCAGGGGCGCGGCCATGAGGCGCTGCGGGCCACCAGAGCGTCAGCCTCCAAGTTTTGTAGGCGGGGTACATGTTCGATGAAGACCCAGTTAAGGTTGAAATGATGTTCAATGCAACTTCATGGTAAGGGATCAAATCTTCATGGCGAACCTCGTATTGCCCCCGAATCTGGTTTACGACGAGTTTTCGAGTCGCCGTAGGCTTCCAGATGATCCACCCCCAGCTGTTTGCTAGTTGGAGTCCCATGACGAGTGCATTGTACTCAGCAACATTGTTGGAGCACGGCTTCGAAAGGGAGTATGCGCGCTGGATGACCAGCTGATCGGGGAGACCATACCCCCCACTCCGCGATGATTTGGCCGTTGGGGCCCGTTCTTGAAGCGCCATCGAAGAACATCCGCCAGACGGGGCTTCCTTCATGACGTTTGATTCTTGGACTTCATCCGGATGTCTTCATAGAGTTTGAAGATTCTGGGATGGGGTGTGCAGCTAAAAAGTCAGCCAGAGCCTGACCATTGACCGCCTTCTGCGGACAAACACCATGTTTATTGGCGTTAGTAGGATCGCCCATGTAGCCATCCGGAGTTTAATGACCCTGGCTTCGTCATGAGAAACTCTGAGCGATTGACTCGGGATGACGTGAATTGTCTGGCCCGAGACGTAATGACGAGTCTTCTGAATGGCAAACACCAAAGCCAGCACTCCTTTTCAATGGGTTGTACCGGTGTTCGGCCCCGATGAGTGTTCACTGAGGTAGTAGATTGCTTGCTCGTAGCCTGCATCGCTGTTTTGAGCCAGCAAAGCGCCGAGGGAATGATCCATGGCACGGACGTAGAGGAGGAATGGTTTTGCGCGGCGACAGGTGCCACTAGGACTGGCGGCTTTTAAGTAAGCCTTGATGTCGTCGAAAGCCTTTTGGCACTCCTCTGTCCAGACATAAGAGACTCCCTTCTTCATGAGCTGAGTAAAGGGTTGACATTTACCGGAGAGGTTTGCTATGAACCTCCGGATGTATGCCAAACGTCCCTGTAAGCCCCGAAGTTCTCGAAGGTTCTTCGGAGGTCCATGTTAAGGATGGCTTTAGTCTTCTCGATCGACATGAATGCCTTTTGCCGTGATGACAAAGCCCAAGAATTTGCCGCTAAACCCCCAGGAAGGATTTAGCGGGGTTCATTTTGAGTTGATGTTCCCGCATGAGATCGAAGACCGTCTTTAGGTCCTGTAGGTGCTCTCTTTTGAGGCAGCTCTTGACTGCGATGTCGTCAACATAGCACTCAACTATCTTGCGAAGATGTTGATGGAAGATGGTGCTCAGCTCGCTGGTACGTTGCACCGGCGTTCTTCAAGCCGAAGGGCATTACTGTGTAGCAGAAAACACCCTTTGGAGTCCTGAATGACGTGTGTTTTTTGCGTCATCAGGAACATCTTGATTTGATTGTAGCCTATACCCGTCCATGAAGGACATGCGTTCAAAGCCACATGTGTTGTCGATCATTACATCGTGATTGGGAGGGGGAATTCATCCTTCGGCAAGCAGAGTTGAGATCCCTGAAGTCGATACAGACTCGTATCTTCCGTTCTTCTTGTGACAGGGACGATGTTTGGCTACCCAGTCCGGTGTTGTTCCTCACGGATGAAGCCACTGGTCAAGATTTCCACCTCCTGATCGATGGCGTTCATGATGTCCGGCGGAAGCGTCGCTGTTGTTGTTTGATAGTTTGGCATCTGGTAAGATGTTCAACCTATGCATCGCGATCTATGGATCGGACCCGCATGTCTTCGTAGCTCCAGGCGAAGACTCGATATACTCCTTAGCCATTGGACTAAAGATTCTCGGTCTTCTCCTTCCAAGCTTTTGCTGATAAAGATGGGTTTTAGAAAAGACCCATCCCCGAGGTCGATCTGCTCGACTTCGTCTTCGGTGGGAGGTTCTCGTAACTCAAAACGAGACTCCCTTGTTCTCCTAGACGTTGAGCCCAGGGTTCTTCTTCGAAGGGTTCCGGCGGTTGGTCCTCGCCTTCATCCTTCTGAGGTTGCCCGATGTCATGTTAGTGACAGCACTTTCCTGAAGACTGATCCGATACTGGTATCGGAATCCTACGTCGATGCTTCTACGAGTGGGAATGTTCTATGTCTTCTGCGTCTGAACTCTCTGGAGTTGATTGCGGCGTGACATAGCCTAACCCGTCGAGTCCGTTATAGTAATCCTGTGGCTTTCTATTGGGCATCGAAAGCCGACAGGGATGCCGACCCTTGCCGTATTTAGGCCTTTATTGCTTTTCAGGTCGTAGCCCATCTTTTGGATGATGTGCTTAGCCGCATCTGTGTACCGATAGACTTGTACTCTGCCGGTATCAGGTTCGGGCTCGATTGACGGGAGGTCCCGACGACGCTCGATTTTGCCCGAGATGATGGTGCCTTCGTCTCGGCTTCGTGGAGGGACTATGAAGACTCCTTGAGACGGGACTATTTGATTATGGTAGACGGTCGTTACTTGTGTTTGTAACGACCGTAGAGCGTTGTCTAATGTATACATGGCATTCCAGTGTGGAAGACAAGAATAATTAAAAGACACTCTATTATTGATAAAGTACGAGATTTTATCCCGTGGGATTACATTGTCGAAGGAGGGTGCGTCTACATCAGCAGAGATATATTCGCCAAGCTCCTCGTCTGCAAGCACTGGGGCCGGATCAGGAGAGTCCTCCACCGCTCTGACTTTGGGGTCTGAGAGGGTTATGTGAGCCCTCTCCGGCATCTTGGATGACTGCGGCGGCTTGCCTTTAAGACGCACCTTGAGGGGTGCCTCGGTTGCGCCTTCGATGAGTGGCGCCTTCCCTTGTAATTTTACCACCAGGGGAGCCGCTGTTTGTGGTGGCTTCCCCTTGAGGCGTATCTTCAGGGGAGCTTCGCGAGCTGGCGCTTTTCCTGATAGCTTGATGCTCATTGGAGGTGCCTTCTGGGGTGGTCTCCCTTCAGACGGATTTTCAAGGGGGCGTCAGGAGTCACTTCGGGCTCCAAGTCCGGCTCTGTTGCCGTCTCTGCTTCATCATCGGCATCGTTGGCTTCCTCCTCGTCAAGTGGCTTGTACAAGTCAGAATCGGTGAAGTAGGCCTCAATCCCTTTGAAGGGATCGATATCTGCAAACTCCGTCAGGATGACGCCGTTGGTGGATACATATTTTATGCATTGGTGGAGCGTGGAGGGCACCACCATGTACTCATGTAACCATGGTCGTCCGAGTAAGATGTTGTAGTTGACCTCGGCATCCACCACATAACAAGTTACCTCAGTTTTGAGGCTGCCGATGTGACACTTCAGCCGGATCTTGCCCAGTGGCTCGCTCTTGCTGGCGTTGAAGCCGCTGATGGTCGTATTGGAGGGCGCCAGCCGGTACATTGGGATCCCCAGCTTTGATAGCAGCGCCTTTGGAATGATGCTTAGGGAAGACCCCGGATCGATCTGAATCCTGCTCACCTTTACCGAACCGATGTACCCTGTGTAATACAACGGTCGGTTATGTCGGTGATGCTTGAGCAGCATGTCTTGTTGGGTGAAGGTTATGTTTGGGATAACTTCATCCGTACAATGACAGTGTGCACAAGTAGTTGGGAGGTCTTCAGGCTGTTTGACCTGACTGAGAAAGGATTCGGCATCCTTCAGAGCTTCGCAGAGAGCTTTTCGGGAGTCCTTGGAGAGACGCAGGAGCTCGAACAAAGACAAGCGTGCAGGAGTACTGGCCAGTTGTGCCAGAATGTCAAAATTGTGGGGCTTGGCTAGCCCCGAAGCATTTTCTTTCCGCAGAGGTCTGTCGAAACGGGCCTCCACTTGCTTTTGTTTATTGGCTGCTGAGGGCTTGGATGGACCCTCCTCAGGGATGATGCCAGGAGGCACCACTTCGGCGGCAGCTTCATCGGGCTGGGAGTTCTGTTGTGCACGCGTCTGCACAGGAAGCGCCTCTTCCGTTGAAGAAGAGACCGTGCGGCAAGACTTGATCTTCCTGCCTTTTGCTTTGGAGGTAGGGCGTACCTCCGATTGAGTTACCTCGGAGACGAGGTCGGGGTGAACCCAGAGGACCTCTCCTCGAGATGTGGTGAGTGGGACAAGTCCACTCACATTGTCACGGGTGGGTGGCAAATTCACCACCTCCATTGTCGCCTTAGGGATGGAGACGACGCCATCTTGTGTGGTAGTCGGCGGCAAGGTGCCGAACTGAAGTGACACCACATTAGCTGACACCGTCTTCTTTTCGTAGTCGACGGAGATTACATCCGCATTGATCATGCGCTGGATGTAATTTTTGAGGACGTAGCAGTCCTTAGTCGGGTGTCCGACAAACCGATGGTAGTGACAGTACCTCGGGTTGTCCACCTTCCCGACTTCATCGGGCCGCTTCGGGTCCGGAAGCTTGATCTTGTCACCCTGCTTCAGTATCTCAAAGAGTTGCAGGGTGTCGTCATCATTGAATGAATAAACCTCCTTGGGTCTCGGTGCCAGTGGAGGCTTTTGAGTAGGCGCAGATGCGCCCTTCGAGGCATTAACAGTCAATGCCTGTTTCCCCTTTGTTTCTCGTCCGGAGTTGTTGGTTGCGGACTTTTTCCCCTTATCGTCAAAGGCGGGGAAGCTAACACCCAGAAGACGTGCATTGGCCGCCTTCTTCTCTGCAGCTTCAGCTTCAATGATTAGGGAGCTCCAGTCGGGAGGGAGAGTAGAGTTAAGCCAGAGCTTTACTGCAGGCAGCATGTTCATACTGCAAGCGGAGAGAAGCGCATGTTCTGGCATGCCTGGAGGTAGCCTGAAGCAGGCCTGACGGAAGCGTTCGATGAATGCCCGAGCCGTTTCCCTTGTCCTTCTGGCGTATCTCAATGAGAGACGCCATCGTCATGTCCTTCCCACCGTCGTAGAAGCGGTCTAGGAAGAGGCGTGTCAGGTCGTCGAAGGACGATATGGAATTATCGGGGAGGCTGCAGTACCAGTCATATGCCACCCCTTTCAGGGCTCCAACAAAGATGCTGGTGAGGAGCGCATCCTCCTTCGGAAGATGCCCTGTCTGTGACTGGAAGTACGTCAGGTACCGTCGTGGAGAGTCCTTCCCGTCATACGGCGTGAGTGTTTGTGGTTTATACTTTGGGAGATAAACCACCTTGTTCCACTCAAGGGGATAAGGCTGGGGAATGCCCATCTTCTGGCGCTCCTCCTGCCTGTTCTTGGACTCGAAGCGCTCCCGCAGATCTTTGATCATTTCGACCACGTCCTCCGTGGAGCTAGGAGTCGGGGAAGGAGGTACCATCTGGAGTGGAGCGTTTGAGGGCTCCGATGTCCGGGGTGCTTCTGTGTCTGAGGGTGCCCGCTGGAGGGGCACACTCGACTCTCCATTGGCTCCTGGGTCGGGACCATTTGAAGGTGTCCTGATCAAGGCCGACCGCATCTCAAACACTGCTTGAGTCAGTGCTTGCATTGAGGCAGAGAGGGTTTTGAGTCCTTCCTCTAGCGAGTCTATGCGCTGGACAATGTCTTGTGGCGGCGCATCAGTCTCAAGATCACCCCCGGTCATGTATACTGTCATGACACGGCCGGAAGTGGATGGATTAGTTGAGGCTTCGCTCTCAGCCTCGCTCTCATGTGGGGGAGTGACTTCTCCTGGTGTTTGGCCACCCCCAGCCACATTCTGGAGTTCGTCTTCGACAGGCGCATCTGCAAGGGCCTGACTGCCCTCAGCTCTGTCTTGAAGGGCCTCTTCGTTTTCAGCACTACCCCCGGCGGTGTCCTGGAGGACATCGTCCTTTTGAGGGGCTTCAGGGAGGCCATCTTCGCCTTGATGAAGATCTGCCGCAGCTGTGCTTTGGACATCTTCGTCTTCGGACGGAGGCTCGACAAGGGTCTGGCTACCCCTAGCTTCCTCCAAGGACTTCTTCCTCGACCGAGTGCCTTCGAACACTCCAGAGGTCGTGACAGCTGCCTTGGTTTTCCTCGGCTGGCTTTTGGATGAAGACGAGGAATTGGCAGTCGTCTTCCGGACAGATGAGGAATTGGAGATCACGTTGCATGACGCAATCTTTAGTTCCTCTTCTGCTGACACCTTCGTCCCAAGGCGATGTCGGAGGGGTGTCGATGATTGTAGTCGTTGGAAGACCGACTGCTTTGGCGGTACTGCCGTCTTGCAACAGCAGTTGATGGTTACCACTGCACAAGTGTGCCCCGTGAGAGGCGCATCGTGCTTGTTGGTCAACTCTCCTGACCGGCTCTTGTGAGTGATCATGTTGCGCAAGTCGTTGGAGGAGAGTGCTACCCTCACACCCCTCTCAGGCGCATGGCAGGGCCAAGCGCCGGGGTGGTCGGGTGAGTGCTGCGCCCCCTGATCTAATACCAAACAGGCATTACGATCAGTAGTGGGGGAACCACAGCATTTGAAGTGACTTGAACGGACCTCGAACGCACAACCAGAGGAGGCGCGGGAGTTCAAGACCACTGAGTTTGCCTCTCTCGGTTTGGTTGTGCACGCAGTGAATGCGCCCAAGTGAGATGAGGACTCTGAAGGTCGACTCATTGTCGGTGCAGGAGCACTTGAGTCAACCTTGTACAGCTTGCCATCGGCAGCGCGCGTGATTGTAAGCGCGTGCCTCTGGCCGGCTGCTGGCATAGCACGTTTGTGGCGCATGGCCCGTGCCGCCTTGGATTTCTTCGTACCAGCCCGCTGGGGCGCATAGTACTCAGCATCCAAATTCTCCTCGCCGTTACAGCGAGTGAGTCTGTCGAAGACAGAGGCTCTTTGTGGCGCATCAGAAGTAATGCGCAGGGCATTGGCTGTGCCCCTGCTCCGTCGACGTATCTTCCTCGCCTGAGAGGAAGATGGCTGGGGAACGTGGTCAGCCGCACGCTTCCCCGAGAGATGCGCTGCATCAGCGGGCGCACCTTGACTGCTGAGGACGTCAGCAGGAAGGGAAGGCTGGACGGGCGCATCCCCTTCAACGGTGGTGCCCGAGGCGTCGACTTTGCGCACCCAGACTGCGCGGGTCTTCTTCGGCTTCGACAGCCGCTTCGAAGGACTCGCACTTCCTTCAGAAATGAACTTCTCGTACGCCTGTTGATTGAGGCGCACTACCAGCGTCTTGTGGGAGGAGCCCACCTTCACGTCGTCGGCCTGTGACACGACTTTCTCGGTAGAGGAGAAAGAGGTCCCCAGCGGAGTCGCCAGCTTGTTTGCCATTAAAATTGTTTTGATTGAAATCTTAATACAAACAGAACAGTGATACAATATAGGACTTAGATGTAGTCCTAGGAGTACACTTTTGTTTAAGCTGGGTCCTTAGTGCCAATGGAGCGAGTGGTAATGCGTTGACTCCGTTGACCGGCTGACGGCGGTTATCGGTTCTCTGAAGGTGTTGATTGCTCTGGGTGCTGGAGCTTGCTGAGAGGAGGAAGACGTTGAGTGTCTAGAACTACCTCTCCGGTGATTCTCTGTTGTGGATTCTCTGTGAGTCTTGTGTTCTGAATCTCCGTGTGTGTGTGAAGGGGATGATCCTTCTATTTATAGTTTTGCAGGCTGGCTGCTCATGCGCGCATGTAGGATGCGCCGGTGTGGGGACGCCATGTGGAGGTTGCTGATGGAGGCGCATGGATACTGCGCCCTGATCGAGGGGGAGAACTCTTCATACTGCTGTTGTGAGCCGGCACGTAGCAGAGAGAAGATCTTTCCGTTGCTGAAATCTTGGATGAGTTGAGTCAAAAGACACGTGTCGTCGACTCATGGTTCGAAGATCTCGGATTTGGTGGAGAGGAGTGATCTGGTGGGCTGCGCCTTGGATTGGGCGCAGGAGGAGGCTGCGGCTCATAACCTTTAGGAGTTACAAACCATTTGGGGCGCATGGCTTTTGAGGCGCATGCAGGCGACTTTCTTTCTGTCTTTTGGGATCAGAGATCAGTCTGGGGCGCATGGCTTTTGAGGCGCATGCAAAACTTCAACCGGAGACTCTTCTTATGTCTTTAGGGATCAGTGAAGGGTCTGAGGCGCATGGCTTTTGAGGCGCATGCTGGTTTGGACGCATGGCCGTAGAGGCGCATGCGGGTGTGGACGCATGGCCGTAGAGACGCATGCGGGTGGCCACGTGGCAGTAGCCGTCGGAAGTCATGATGATGCTGACGTTGCCGACGCTTCGTTTTCTGAATAAAGCTGTCAACTGTTCAGACTTTGGGAGGCATGCTGCCAACTCTGTCAGTTCAGCATTTAATGTTGGTGACGTTCGATGGACAGCTGAGTGGGCGCGTCGGTTGGCGTTCCACTCGGTATGGAGATGTGTGGGGGCGCACCCTCTATAATGCGTCGAATACTGTAGGGCGCGTCTGTGTGATGTACCTGATGCCGAAGGGCGTGTCGGACATGTCTTTTAATGATGCGGCTGTCTCGCTCTTCGAGTGCTATAAATAGCCGTTTGGCTGAATTCGAGGCGTCCGGTTCATCCATTTAATGTAAATTCATTGCACGGAATTTGGAGGGCCATCCACTTGGCGCGTGGGTTTGATCTGCCCGGCCTATAAATAGTGGCATGGAGAGAAGATTTGCTTCTCATTCCCTCACGTACTTCCAATATGAACTTGAACATACGGGTGCATTCTGCTGACGAAGTGCTCCCGAGGGTGAAGATGAGACGCTGTGTTGTCTTTGATGCACTTGAAGGTGACTGTTACATCCAAAAGACGGAGTCGAGGGCTTCTGAGGCAGGCGGAAGGTGCCTGTTGCATCCAAAGATAGGGATGCTCGAGCCTCGTCTCCGTTATTCTGGAAGAGCCGTAGATCGGAATGGCGGTGCAAGGCTCTCTCTTCCTGCAAAGTGGGGTTTCCCCACTTTGATCATGTCGAAAACTGCTCCTTTAGCCGTGGTTTCGATCACGGTCTTCCTTCGACTTTGGAGGCTCTTTCGAAGCCTCCCCTGGCCACAGCATTTGCGGTGCTCTTCTCTTCCTTGGTTCCAGCCAGAGGGTTAAATGCTTTGTGTCGAAGCATTTATCGGGCGAGCCTGGTTGGAAGAGCGGCACATAACTGGGCTCTGCTCGGCCAGGTGAGCCTGGCTGGAAGAATTTGGCTGAAGGGATGCACATAACTGAGATGGATGTACATGACTGAGCTGGATGTACATGACTGAGCTGCTGAAGATATGGTGGGATGCGTCTGGTTGGAGGCGTATGATGTCTGCTGCGCCTGACTGACAGCGCATGGTGACTGGCAGCGCATGATGACTGCTGCGCCTAACTGGAGGCGCATGGTGGCCGCTGGCTGTAGACTTAGGATCTTTCCTTTGTAGAAATTCTCCTTTGTACAACCTTTTCTAGACATGTAATAGACTTTTATATATATATAAATAAAAAGTCCTTCTTCAAATGTCTATACTTATTGACTTTGCTGTGAAGTTCTTCGTCTGAGTTCTGGCGCATGTAGTGTCTGGCGCATGGGCTTTCTGGTTGTGAAATTTCATGCTTCTACAGCCTACTCAACCAACTTTCGTTCTCCCAAGCCACGGGACGAAGGATCGAGTGTCATTTTTCAATGCACGCCGTACACCAACTCTAAGCCGACCGTTGGACCTTTCCATATTCTAACTCAATTCGACCCGTCGGGATTATTCCCTTTAGCTATGTGGATTCGTCAGTTTTATTATCAAGCCTACTTGTGCAAGTTGAAAACATGCGATTTATTATGTGAAGGCTAAGATGAGGCAAGTTCACCGAAACTATCCCACCTGAACGAGCGGTCGCCTCGACCGAGCGATATCTTCGAGCAGCCGTTGCAAGGCTAAGTCCGAACGCCATTAGCATTTCGATTCCTCCGATTGACTGAGCAGGACGGGGCACTACATTAATAAAGTCAATGATGTTCGGTACAAGTCATATCTTGAAGCTTGCTATGATTTAGGATTATTGGAGGATGACGATAAGTATACCGATGGTATTATTGAGGCAAGTTATTGGGCATCTGCATATTCTTTGAGAAATTTATTTTTCACGTTGTTGTCATCTGGATCTTTAAGTCGGCTTGAGGTAGTTTGGGAAAAGGGTTGGACGTATTTGTCGGATGATGTTTTATATAATCAACGAATTACACTGCATGACCAAGGTAAAATGTTTGTTCCTTATTTTTAAGTTTATATTGTGTTTTTCAGATTATTTGATCTTTAAGATAGCTTTAAAATTAATTTTAATATATTCTTTGTCTCATTAATTCTAGATTTGCTTTTGAGTGAAGATGAGATTCAAATTCACACTTTGGTTGAGATTGAAAAGTTACTGATAACTTGTGGTAGAAGTTTGCGGGAATTTCCATCAATGCCATTTCCAAACATTAATTCCATATCAAACACTGCAAATAGATTGGTGCATGATGAACTACGTTATGATAGAACGACTCTAGCAGAAGAACACATACACCTACTTGCTCGCTTGAATGATGAACAACAATTTGTTTATAATAAAATAATTGATGATGTTAATTCTACAAATGGTGGTATTTTCTTTGTGTACGTATATGGTGGTACTGGAAAAACATTCATTTGGAAAACGTTATCTGCAGGGTTGAGATCTAAGGGAGAAATTGTTCCAAATGTTGCTTCAAGTGGGATAGCATCACTTTTGTTGCCTGGTGGTCGAACAACTTATTCACGGTTTGTTATTCCAATAAATGCAAATGGGGATTCAACATGCAATATCAAACAAAGAAGTCAACTTGCAGAACTAATTGTTACGTGCAAACTTATAATTTGGGATGAAGCTCCAATGATGCATCGGTATTGCTTTGAAGCGTTGGATAGATCGTTGAGAGATATAATGCAATTTAGCAATCCAGTCAGTTCTGAAATACCGTTTGGAGGAAAAACTGTTGTCTTTGGTGGGAATTTTTGCCAAATATTACATGTAATTCCAAAAGGTAGTAGACAAGACATAGTTCATGCAACTATCAATTCTTCTTATATTTGGAAAAACTGCAGAGTTTTGAGATTAACAGAAAAATGAGACTTCAAGGTTCTAGCAGAACACCTGAAAGTGAAGAGCTGAAACAGTTTTCTGAATGGATTACAAGTATAGGAGGTGGAACACTTGAAGGGCAGAGTGATGGATGTGCAATTATCAATATTCCAAGTGACATTTTACTTAGTAGCCTTAATGATCCACTATCAACAATTGTTGAAAGCACATATCCTTTTTTTTGCAAATTTTGTAGATGACCCGGTGTTTTTGAAGCAAAGAGCCATATTAGCACCAACTCTTGATGTTGTTGAGTTTGTAAATGAGTACATGATCTCACTGAATTCTAGGGAAGCCAACACATATTTAAGTTCTGATAATCCATGCAAATCAGATGCGAATGTTGACTTATTAACAGATGTTCACACTCCAAAGTTCTTGAATAGTATTAGATGTTCAAGGGTACCGAATCATGAGTTAAAATTGAAAGTTGGTACTCCAGTGATGTTATTAAGGAATATAGACCATTCAGCTAGGCTATGTAATGGTACTAGATTGGTGATTACGAAACTAGGCAGTCGTGTTCTGGAAGCAAAGATTATTTGTGGAGACAATGCTGGTAATAAGGTTTTGATTCCAACAATGTCATTGACACCTTCTGATCCAAGATTGCCTTTCAAATTTCAAAGAAGACATTATCCATTAATTTCCTCTTATGTAATGATAATAAATAAAAGTCAAGGTCAATCACTTTCTCATGTTGGAATTTTCTTGAAGAATCCTGTTTTCAGTCATAGGCAGTTATATGTTGCTATTTCAAGGTTAACGAATAAGAAAGGGTTGAAACTTTTAATATGTGATGAGGATAAGGATCAATGTAATTCAACAACAAAGGTTGCGTACAAGGAAGTGTCTCAAAATTTATAATTCAGATTGATATTATTTTTTATGGTTTCAAATTATAGTATATTATATGTTTTTATATGCGTTGAGCTATATATTGTTATAATTTGACATTAAACAAATTAATATTTCTGTGTACGATATTATCATATAACCAATATTTTATCATTATTTTATTTAGAACAATACGTATTAGAATTATATTTTGTGAATAACAAAGTTAATCCTGACGATGATTACATTGTTGAAGTTTAATCTAATCTATTTTATGCTATTTTTTTTCTTCTGTGTGTAAAAACTCAAAGATAGTTTTGGTATTTATTTTCCAAAAAAAATAGTTACCAACTTTTGTTTCAATTTCATATGTTATCATACATATATATTATAAACACATTTAAAATAAAATAGTATTAGATATAGATTTCGTGCATCACAAGGGTGTACTGCTAGTCACGAATAAGAGAGAAAAATAGAGCCATAAAGATTTTGTGGGCAAGTTAAAAATTTGTACATTCAAATACATACTTTCATCTATTTATAGACAAAAAAGAGAAGCTCAGCAATAGCCTTAATTGGGAACCCAACCGCAGCCTTATTGGGAACCCAACAGACCTCAGGTGGGGGAACCCAGCAAATGCACATTCTTTGGTACTCAGATTCTATTGGACATATTTGCCTTTATCTTCAATATTGTGTAAACAAAAATAAATAAAATTAAAGTTACCGGCCTGCGGGGAAGTCGCGCACGAAGCACTGCCCTAAGAGTTGATTCGGGTCTATGTGCAGACTTTGTCCGAATGCTCCTAGTGGTAAAATTTCCGCTCTACCGGTATCCCGTCGTCGCACACGACTCGGGGAGATTGACCCGTACTTATCTTTGTCCATAAGATAGAAAGAATTAGAATGGAAGTGGATGATAAAAATGGAATAAATTTTGTAGGAGGAATAAACATAATTTTTAGAGAGTGAAAACATTTTTCAACAACATAAAGAAGACATGTATGTATATAGGAATCATGTCACAAACCAATATATCAATGGTCTTTCAATATGATTCAATAGGAATAAAGGTGTGATAATGGGTACTAATGTGACCGTTTTAGGGGGTTAAAGAAATTATTCATGATAGGATTTTAATGTGAATAAAGGGGAGAATAATATGGAGTAAAATTGGTTTTTTTTTTATACCAATTATTACAACAATACCCCCCAAAAATCCAAGTTTTGAAACCAAAGATAACAATATTCAAAAGAGTAAAGATGAAGAATTTCTGGGCAATGATATACTATGCACAGATGAGATGGACTACAGCCTTGAATCTCACTTAGTGACTATTGTCTTTATCTGAAGAAGTGCTTGATGGACTATGCCTTGAATCAGACTTCTTGAACCAGATTCAGAAAATAACACACATAATACGCTAGAGGTTATTGGGTCTATCGGGTGGCGCATTTGATTGGCCATGCGCACTTTTCCATATTCATGAGAGTTGTCTAGGATCGCCATGTCCTATAGTCACGGTCTTCACGACCTCTCATATAGGTAAGTCCTCAAAGGGTTGGTGATTGGAGTCAACCCTGCATAACTATGCTTGGACCTATTAAGAGTTTTAGAACTCATCCTAACCAAATCACACCGGAACACTGTCACCATAGGGATGAGGAATCATTGTACACATGTACAGCCACTTGGGCATTATTCTAATAAGATTTTAATCTCGGGTCAGTGTTCCATAAAGTCACCTTAGTCCAGCTCACTACCAAAATACAGTAAATTGGCGACGGCATTTTAGCGACGGAATAAATCCGTCGTCAGTAGCGACGGACAACCGACAACCTGGCGACGACTTTCCGGCTAATCGTGCACCATTGTTTTTAAGGGTGAACATCCGTCGCCAATCCGTTGGCACGTCGTCGGTAAAATAGTGACGGAATAGAAACCCGTCGGCAAGTAGTCACTCGGTAGTCATTAATTGGCAGGAAAATGTTAAAAAAATTACGGGAAAATGTCACTAGTTAGTGGAGAAATTGACGACTACTAAGCGACGGATAATCCGTCGACCAGATGATGGGATATTAGCGACGGACATACAGTCCGTCGCTAAGTGGTTACTAAGTGGTTGGAAAATTTTAAAAAAAATGCGTGAGATTAACGACTAAGTAGCGATGGATTTTATCCGTCGCTAAGTTAAAAGCCTAGCTTAAGTTGAACCGACGGGGGAGAAATTTCATTCCCCCCATTTTTTTCTCTCTCCTCTCTCCCTCTTGGACGCGTACGATCGAGGTAACTCTGTCTCTCTCTCTTGGGCGGCAGTGGGGAGCGGAGGGGAGCCGGCGGTAGTGGGAGGGGGCGGGCAGCGGGGGGTGTTGGCCGTGGGGGGGCTGGCCACGGAGGGGGGTGCTGGCGGTGGTGGGGTAGGGATGGTGGGAGGGGGCGGGTAGTGGAGGGGGGTGGCCGCGGGGAGGTTGGCCCCGGGAGGGGGGGTGGGGGTGGGCTGCGGGGGGGGCTGGCCGCGGGGAGGCTGGCCCCGGGGGGTTGGGGGTGGGCTGCGGGGGGGATGGGTTTGGAGGGGCTGGCTGCGGTGGGGGGGAGGTTGGGGGTGGGCTGCGGGGGGGAGGGGGGCTGGCCGACGGGGGGGTTGGGGGGGCTGGCCGCGGGGAGGCTGGCCCCGGGGGGTTGGGGTGGGCTGCGGGGGCCGGGGGTTGGTTGGCCGTGGGGGTAGAGGTGGGAGGGGGTAGTGGGGGGGTTGGGAGTGGGCTGCGGGGGGGGTTAGGGTCTGGCCGCGGGGGTGGGTTGGCCGCGGGGGGTCAGAACACACACACACACACACACACATTTGACTAGGAGTATTTATTTATTTATTCTAAAGTCTTTCTCTTTACCAAGAGCTTTAAATCTTCCTATTCCCAAGACAACTCCTATTCTTCTAAGTGTCGGTGGTTTCCGACTAGGAGTATTTGAGTTGTACAAGCTTGGAGTATAAAAGCTTTATTCAGGAAGGTGTTGAAGTTTGTTCGTGAGCTTCGGATTAAAATACGACGGTGTTGAAGTTGACATGTTCTTCGGAACAAAACACGTGGTGTAATCTCTTTTTCAAATAGTGGATTCAATATCGGGTTGCCGGGGGGGGGGGGGGTTATGGTCTGGCCGCGGGGGGTTGAACACACACACACACACACACACACACATATATATATAATATATATATATATATATATATATATATGTGTGTGTGTGTGTGTGTGTGTGTGTGTGTGTGTGTGTGTGTGTGTGTGTGTGTGTGTGTGTGTGTGTGTGTGGAAGCGGATCAAAAGCCCCCCTTAGAAAACCCCCTAACCCCCTAAAAAACCCCTCACTATAATCCTTAATTTAATGTTTATATTATTGTTAATATTAATCTTAATGTTAATATTAATGTTAAATACTAAAATTAACATTAAACTTAACATTAAAATTAATATTAACATTAATATTAACATTAACATTAACATTAATATTAACATTAACATTAACAATAATATAAAAAAAATAATAATAATAATATTAACATTAATATTAACATTAACATTAATATTAACATTATTATTAACATTATTATTACGAATTAGAGTGAGGGGGGTTTTTAGGAGATTTTCTAAGGGGGGCTTTTGATCCGCTTATATATATATATATATATATATATATATATATATATATATATATATATATATATATATATATATATATATATATATATATATATAATATATATAAAATATATATATATATATATATATATATATATATATATATATATATATATAAAATATATATATATATATATATATATATATATATATATATATATATATATATATATATATATATATATATATATATATATATATATATATATTCGGCACACACACATACACATATATATTCGTCGCACACACATACACACGCACACACACACACACACACACACATATATATATTCGGGACACACGCACATATATATATATATATATATATATATATATATATATATATATATATATATATATATATATATATATATATATATATATATATATATATATATTCGGCACACACACACACACACACACACACATATATATATATATATATATATATATATATATATTCCGCGTGTCAGCCTCATTGGGCTGTGTTCCCACACCCCCCATAGGGCCTCCCGTTAGCTGCGGTCAATGGACCCACATCTTTTGCTAATCTGGGTTTCGAAATCTCGAATATCTTCGAAATTTTGTTGCATTGCGAACTTTTGAGGGTTTCGAACTTTCAAAATTTCAAATTCCTCTTTTAGGCTTTTTTTCTTGCTTTTTAGGGCCCTTTTGTTTTCTGGCCCCGCACCGGTCTGTAATGCTCTTCTAGAGCCTGCTTTATATTTTCAATAAATTTTTGTTAAAAAAAAAAATATATATATATATATATATATATATATAGAGAGAGAGAGAGAGGGAGAGAGAGAGAGAGAGAGAGAGGAGTATATATAAACTTTGGACCGAAACCGAATAAGTAAATTTAGTATATTCAAAACCGAAACTGAACCGAATTTAGTATATTCAAAACCGAAACCGAACCGAATTTAGTATATTCAAAATTGAAACCGAATAAGTAAATTTAGTATATTGAAAACCAAAACCGAACCGAATTTAGTATATTCAAAACCAAAACCGAACCGAATTTTTTAAATTTAGTATGTTCGAAACCGAATCTGAAACCAAAACCAAAACCAAAACCGAATCAGCGGATTATGGCTCGTCTCACCACCAATCTGTATCGGTATCGGTATCGGACTATTTCGTTGAGTATCGGTATCGGTATCGATATCGGACTATTTTGTTGAGTATCGAACTAATTATGTTTAGTTTGTCTTACGATACAGATTTTCACATTCAAATTGAAATGGATCGTTACTTCGTTAATCGTACATGGATGTACCAGCGGATCAACCTCCTGAGAGGGTATTATCCTGAGAACACAGTCCCTGTGTTCAGTCTCATTCCATTTTTCCTTTCCCTCCTTGAATGCATGATAATCTATGTACTATTACACCCTTATATGCCATAAACCTGAGAATAACTGAACCTATAACTTGAGGCTCTCGCCTGTACACACACCTACCCTTAACACACACACACATTTGACTAGGACACACACACACACCCTCTCACTCTTTCACTCTCATTGTCACACCCTTAACACACATACACATTTGACTGAAACACACACACACATACACCCCTCACCATATCACTCTTTGTCTATACACACAATATTATCCTGATTGGGCTAGAAACTTGATCCTGACAGCGAAATATTATCCTGTTCTCAGAAGAAGAACTATAAGGATATATCTTTTCAGTTTTCACAACATGTCACCTTGTCAAAGACCCTTAATATGAATATCATGTTACCGCGGTGTCGGAAGACTAACATGTCATAATTTTCTAAGCCGTGTGCTTTGACATAATCCTTCCAACTCTTTCCTCCTATGTAGTAATCTTGCATTTCTTTATGAAGTTCAAGACGACATATAGTGACTCGTAATGCAAAAATATGTCGTCTTGAACTTCATAAAGAAATGCAAGATTACTACATAGGAGGAAAGGGTTGGAAGGATTATGCCAAAGCACACAGCTTAGAAAATTATGACATGTTAGTCTTCCGACACCGCGGTAACATGGTATTCACATTAAGGGTCTTTGACAAGGTGACATGTTGTGAAAAGATATATCCATATAGTTCTCCTACGGATGTTGAAGAAAACATCATCTTTCTAGACAATGACGATGATGGAACATCTAGTAAGTCCTTCGAATCACTCTATGTCAAGACTTTCTCTTATTTTTTTATTTGGATGGCACAATCGAAGAAGGAGTGGATCCGACAGGACTACTATGAGCACTCCTAGTTCTTATAACTTAGTGAATTCAGTTTAAACTTTTGCATATTCTTATTTCAGATGGCACTCCTAGTTCTTTTCTTCACGGCGTCACTCGTCGCCCTGCTGATGGCTAGCACTCATTGTCGTGGTGCTGGTGGTGTTGGTCGTGGTGCTGGTGGTGGTGGGCGTGGTCGTGGTTGTGGTGGTGGTCGTGGTCGCCTTCAGCCTTCCCAGGAGGCAACGCCCGCTAGCGATCCCGACCCGGAGAGTACCCGGGCACAGACTCATCCCGCCGTTGATCTACCACGGGGCTATCGACACCTTCGTCGAGGGCGTCTCCATCCGCTAGCTGATCCACCAGCGGTACCACCAGTTACTGCACAGTGGGCCCCGGAGTACCCCCGAATTCAGTTACACCCGGTTAATGGCGAGTACATGTGGGGATCCGTGGATCCTCCAATGCCACCAGAGAGGCCGATGGACGAGTTTCGACGAGAGCTATGGCCCGCGGGTGAAGCGTAAGTACATCTCAAGTTAATTTAATAAATTTGTTTCATTTATTCAAGTTAATAATTGTCACGCCCCAGAACCAGAATACTGGAGAGCGGGGGAACGACTCAGCCAGCTACGTATTACGGGTAGATGAATACCGTATAATACGATCAATGCTGTCTAACCAGACGAGGGGGTGCATACTACATAAAGGTCTTACTATGGTCATTTCACATCTATTGTCTCAATCATTCAATCAAGAAGCATAAATAGAGAACATATAAGATAAAGCAGTAAGGCGTCCCAAACGCTTAGTCAAAATGTTCTTGAGATCTGGCTTTACAAAACATAGCCAGATGGTATAGCAAGTATCCATAATTGTTATCAGCTGCAGTCTGACTTAATTACAATTATGTAAAAGTAAGTGCAAGACAATCCGACTAACATGTCGGTGCCAAACGGCTAAGTATAAAGGTAAATAACAAAACGAGCGGTGAAGTAAGGAACCCACTCGAGTCCTCCTGCGATCATTCTCCTAGTATTGACCATCTTGGAGGTAGAAGTACGCTGGATCCTCAGGAACCGGCTCTAAATCTGGCCATGCAAAACCAGAGAGGTTAGACCTCTAATAGTAAGTACCACAAGGAAGGACGATATGAAGGACTAAACCAGTAAGTAAAAGAATATAATGATAATAGATCTCTGCTTTCCACTAGGATTCACATCACATCACGACACTTCGAACCAACCTTCCAACCAAACAAGGACAGAAGTTGGCCCGTCATGTCCTGACATTCTGATCATCCCAGTTAGGTAACAGAGTAGCACAGTACACAAACAAATTATCTTGAACGGCCAATCAAATCCTACGGCTTGCTATTATGAGTCCCAAGTTATCCTGGAATTATGCAAAAATAGGGATTCCTCAGTTCTTACTATGTGCGATCAAGGCTAGTCTATCCAGTCAATCAATTGTGCCAATCATGTAGTTAGACGAGTCCCAGCGGGACGCCCGCCGTTATAGCATGTACAATAATATAAGCAGATACTGTTCCCTGCCCGTGTGACAGATTTACAGTATCTGTGGGAACCAACCGGCCCGTCGGGCACTTAATAGTCCCAAGGGGGCTGCCATGTAAGAACTCGAGAATCCATTCTCTCCATGCCATCATTATTTTATTTAACTTAATAGTCTCTACGTTGAGTGAAGTTCCATGCCGTGGATCATGGTCGTTCAAATGAGTACTTTCGTACGGGGTACGATATGCGCAACTCTACAACAATACCCGTACGGCTAGGTTGTAGGTTTTACATAGCGTAATACAACAATCAAATTAACCACGGAATAATCATGCCTTGACCATAAAGTACACATGCTGTCTTTGTAAGATAAATAGATAATTTAATAATAAATGATTACTTTGAAGCCTGCATGTGCCTGTATGCCAATATTCGGGATCGGCTAATCGAGTATAATAGTTCATTACATGAACGTGTCTCATTCATTCAATTCAATAAGACGACTAGCCAGTCTCTTAGTTCCAACTAGGAACGCATGATCAATTATTAGTCAATGTCACAATCATTATCAATGGTGACAAGGCATGAAAGTCAATTAGTATTACATGGGGTCGAGCCTATAACTCCTCAGAGTTAAGTTCTAGTCATACTGGGTATCCATGGATCAATCAAGACACATGACACATTCCACATAACAATCTGTATTAACAATATTAACATATCATGATTTATCAAGAAATTCATGCAAAAAGGCGTAAGGATATAATAGAAGAATTATCATGCCATCATTAAATGAATAGGTTGAGGAATAAATAAAAACACCCAGGTCAGGAAGTCACGCCAACAAATCTATGCAAAGGCCAAAAGTCACACAAGAAGTCTATGCTTAAGACCAACAAGTCACGCTAAGTCTAGCTGGGGTGAGCATGGAAAATGGGCGTGAACAGTGAGCATGAAAAGTGATACACGCTGGCAAGCGTGAGCGTAAAAAGTCACGCAAGCAAGCACAGCGTGAGCGTGAAAGGAAAATCCACGCACGCACAAGAGAGCGTGACTAAAAATCCACGCACTCATGAAAGTATGCGTGACTAAAAATACACACAGACTCGTGGAGGTGTGCGTGACTAAAAATGCACGCAGACTCGTGGATGTGTGCGTGACTAAAAATACACGCAGACTCGTGAGAACGTGAGCGTGACTAAAAATACACGCAGACTCGTGAGAACGTGAGCGTGACTAAAAATACACGCTAACATGTAAGAACATGAGCGTGTCTCAAAATCCACGCAGACACGTAAAGACGTGTGCGTGACTAGGCTGATGTTTTACGCGAGCACGTAAGAACGTGTGCGTGCACATCTCCCGAACTCCAAGTCCTATGGAGCCTTCGTTCCAGCCAGGAAATGAAGTTCCCAGCCAGAAACACGCTAAGTTGGGAGGACCAAAAACCCATGAACAGCCGAAATACAACAACTTAGATCTAGGAAAAAACCAGCCACAGAAATCAAAAACGTTAAGAACTAATCTCTCTCAGAACCATGAGAGGAAGGGAAATGAACCACAAAAATGGTTCTCCAAGCAAGAAGCAAGATTGCACTTGCCTTCTCCTGCTGCTGGTAGGTGGTGGGGAGTAATGAGAGGAAGAAGAAGAAGTAATGGTGAGAATGAAGTTATGAGGAGAGAGAAAGAGATGGAAGCTTTAAATAGGGGAAGTGGTGGTAGGTGGGAGTTAATGGGCCGGGTCTGTGGGGATCCAGCAAACCGAAACCCAATAACACTAAAGCAGCAAATAAAATGCAGGTAATAAAATTGCAGAAATATAATTACAGAAATAAAATTTGCAGGAAATTAATTAACATGAAATTTTAAGAGCAGATAATTAATTAACATGAAAATTTCAAAGGAATTTAAATACAGAATACTACATGATAAATACTAAATAAATACTCATGAGTTGTATATATATAAAAATACGCATTCCGGGAACGGGGAGTGACATCTCTACCCACCTTAGAAAAAATTTCGTCCTCGAAATTTCAAATCCAAGCAGGTAGAAATATCGGAGCTAAACTAATACAAGCAATTCTAGTGAGCAAGCAATCATTTCTACCATATCAAAAGCAAGTACTATATATGTAAATTCATCAATCCATGATATCAAGTAGCTCTACCCATAAAGCGATAAGCATGAGAAATCAAGACAATCAAGGTATACAGAAAGAGATATACCTTGTGAGTCAAACAGGTGTGGATACCGTGATCGGATATCATCCTCACGTTCCCATGTTGACTCTTCCAAGGAGTGATGACCCCAAGCAACACGGACAAGACTAATTGTTCGGTTCTTGAGTATCTTCTCTCTTCGGTCCAAAATGGACACAGGCTGTTCCTCGTAAGACAGGTTGGTACCAACAACCAGCTCAGAATGATCAAGGACATGGCTTGGGTCTGATACATACCTGCGTAATTGAGATACATGAAACACGTCATGCACCTCTCGTAACGAAGGTGGGAGTGATAAACGATAAGCAACATCGCCTATCCGATCAAGGATAACAAATGGGCCCACGTACCGCGGACTCAATTTCCCGCGAACGCCAAATCTAATGACCCTACGAGTAGGTGAGATCCGCAAGAATACGTAGTCCCCAACAGAAAATTCTAACGGCCTACGATGCTGGTCCGTCCAATGACGATGCCGGTCCTGCGCAACTCTAAGTCGCTCTCTAATTCCTTTAACTACTTTAACCGTCTGAATAATCATTTCTGGGCCTAACATCTTCCTCTCTCCAATATCGTCCCATGCTAGCGGTGACCTGCACTTCTTACCATATAATGCTTCAAATGGCGCCATCTGGATACTGGCTTGATAACTATTGTTGTATGAAAACTCGACCAAGTGCAGGTGACTCTCCCAAGACCCTCCAAAATCTAGAGTGCAAGCTCGCAACATGTCTTCTAAAGTCTGAATCGTTCTTTCTGATTGCCCATCTGTCTGCGGATGGTAGGCCGTGCTAAACCTTAACTTGGCACCCAGACTATGATGTAAGCTCTTTCAGAAATATAATGTAAAGCGGGTATCTCGATCTGACACAATACTAACAGGGACTCCATGCTGCCTGACTATCTGTTGCATATACAACTCTGCCAACTTTTCTGTAGATTGCCCTACTCTGAAAGGAAGAAAGTATGCTACCTTCGTAAGCCGATCTACTATCACCCAAATAGCATCCTTACCACTTGGTGATCTCGGTAAACCGGTCACAAAGTCCATTATAATATGCTCCCACTTCCATTCCGGAATAGGAAGCGGTTGCAATAACCCAGCTGGCCTCTGCTGTTCTGCCTTCACTTGCTGACATACCAAGCAACGGGAAACAAATCTAGCTATCTCCCTCTTCATCCCGTTCTACCAGAAATGTTGCTTGATATCTTGGTACATCTTGGTCCCTCCAGGGTGAATAGAATATTGAGAACTGTGAGCTTCTGCCATAACCTCCTGTCTGATATCTCCACTAGGCACACATAGACGCGATCCGAACCTAAGTGTACCATCTTCGTGGATCCTCATCTCCTTCCTGAGTCCTGACTCACATTATGCCCTAAGCTTCTGAATCCTCGGGTCATGTGCCTGAGCTGCCTTGATCCTGTCTACCAAGTCAGATTGGACTTGTAGACTAGTTAGAATTTCTATATCACTAGGAAATATAACTTCTATGCCCATCTCCTGAAGGTCTTCTAAGATATGCTTCTGCGTTGTCAACATAAATGCGCCGCCTCTCCTGCTGAGAGCGTCTGCCACTATATTCGCCTTGCATGGGTGGTACTGAAGCTCCACGTCATAATCCTTAATCAACTCCAGCCATCTTCTCTGCCTCATGTTCAATTCCTTCTGAGTAAAGATGTACTTCAGACTTTTATGATCTATGTACATCTCCACTCGGTCACCATATAAGTAATGCCTCCATAGCTTCAGAGCAAACACTACTGCCGCTAACTCCAAATCATGAGTTGGGTAATTCTTCTCGTGGTCCCGAAGCTGCCTAGATGCATATGCTATCACCTTCCCATGTTGCATAAGGACACATCCAAGTCCTTTACCTGACGCATCACAATATACTGTAAAACCTCCGAGCCCAACTGGCAATGTAAGGATAGGTGCTGATATCAACTTCTGCTTCAAAGTCTCAAATGATGCCTGACATTCTGTCGACCAAACAAATGGCACATCCTTCCGGGTCAAGCGGGTCATGGGCGCTGAAAGCCTTGCAAAATCTGACACAAACCTTCTGTAATATCCTGCCAATCCTAAGAAACTCCGCACATCTGCTACGGTCTTGGGTACTGGCCAACTCTCTACTGCTTCTACCTTCTTGGGATCTACTACTACTCCAGCTCCTGAGATGATGTGACCCAAAAATAAAATATGGTCCGACCAAAACTCACACTTACTGAGCTTGGCATACAACTGGTTCTCTCTCAGAACCTGCAACACTTTCCTGAGGTGGTCTTCATGCTCCTCTTCACTAGCAGAGTATACGAAAATGTCGTCAAGAAACACAATGACAAACTGGTCTAAATATGGCATAAAGATACGGTTCATCAAATCCATAAATATTGCTGGAGCATTGGTCAAACCAAATGGCATTACTAAGAACTCATAATGCCCATACTTTGACCTGAATGCTGTCTTGGGAATATCTTCCTTCCGAACCCTCACCTGATGGTACCCTGAACGAAGATCTATCTTGGAGAAAACTCTAGCCTTGCTCAACTGGTCAAACAAGTCGTCGATCCTGGGTAATGGGTACTTGTTCTTCACTGTTGCCGCGTTAAGCTTCCTGTAGTCAATGCATAATCTGGATGACCCATCCTTCTTTCCCACAAGTACCACTGGTGCTGCCCATGGTGATACGCTAGCTTGGATGAACCTCTTCTCCTTCAGTTCCTCTATATGCTGATATACCTTGGCTTGCTCTGAATCTGCCATTCTGTAAACCTGATCTGATATCGGTTTAGTTTCTGGTGCCAATTCTATACTGAACTCAATATCTCTAACCGGTGGTAGACCTGGAAGTTCTTTAGGAAATATGTCTAGAAATTCTTCAACTACCTTCGGAATCTGAACTTTCTCCATTGCCGTCACTACTCCCTGCTCTTGCTGAGTTGCCTCTGATCTGACTAAGGTAAATCTCTTCATGCCTGGAATATCAAAAGATACACTCCCTCTACGACAATCTATTGTCGCATGACTGTCTTTCAGCCAGTCCATGCCTAAGATAATATCGAAATTTCCGACAGAAAATTCTATCAACCGGGCAGGTAAGGAATGCCCGCAAACTACAACGCTATATGCTAAAATAACTCTACTAACCCCTACGAGCCCATTACCAGTGAGTATATTCAACCTCCCTGGCAATGCCTCGAACTCCATTCCTAGTCGTGTCGCAAATCGTGCAGATATAAATGAATGGGATGCTCCCGAATCAAACAATGCTATTGCGGGATATGAGGCGACGAGAATGTTACCTGCCACAACATCTTCCGATGCCAATGCCTCTTCCAAGGACAGAGTGAATGCCTGCCCTCGACCTCCTTGCTGATTCCCTTGCTGCGGCCTAGCCTGATGCTGCTGCTGGCCCCTGCCTTGATGATGCTGGGGTGGTCTATGCTGGTGTTGCTGCATCGGCGGTCCCTGCTGCCGAAACATCTGAGCCTACGGTACTAACGGACGCTGTGCCAACGGCCTTACTGCCATTGCTGGTCCTCGATACTGGCCTGCCCCTGGTGCTGGCAGAGCAAGAAACTGTTGCCCTGGTCCTCCTGACCTTAAATTCATGGGACATGTGGTAACCCGATGGTCTGGATTTCCACATATCAGACACAGTCCATTCAATGTCCGACACACATCTCTAGTATGTCCCATCTTCCCATAATAAGTGCAGCCCGCCGGGGGTTGCTGGTTCTTCCTCTGTTGCTGTTGTTGCTGCTGCCTGGGTGGTGCTGACCCTCGTATCGCCACATCGTAGATACGAATGCCGGCGGATGGTGCTGTTGTTCGGGGCGCTGCTCCCCCTCCTCCTTCAATCTGACTGTGGGATCTCTTCTGACCCCCAGTCCTTGTCGCAAGCCTCTGAATGGTGATCTCATGCCTTCGAGTCGCCGTCAATACTTCGTCAAAAGTCTGGTAATTGTGCCCCTCTATCAGTTGCAAAAGTTCAAGATGAAACCCTTGCTGAAACCTCATAGCCCTCTGGCTCTCTGTTGCTACCATCTCTGGGGCAAATCTACTCAATCTGCAGAATTCTGCTGCATAAGCATCTACAGTCTTGCCAGCCTGTCTGAGGCTGATAAACTTCTGTTGTAGCTCAAACTGCGCCACAACTCCATAGTACTTGGTCTTGAATCTTGCTGTGAAATCGTCCCAAGCCACAGGACGTCTGATGCCCACTTTCTCTGATTCCCACCAATCACGTGCGAGATCCTGAAGTAACAACTTTACTAGATCCACACGTTCTTCTGCCGGTACCTTAGCTGCTGTCAGAAAAGCCTCCATATCCTTAAGCCATGCATCTGCTGAAATGGCATCCTCCGTGCCCTCGAAACGGCGGGAGTTGTACTTGCAAAACTTGGCTGATGCTCCTGAATCAGCCCTCACTCCTCTTTCCAATGCCGTCTGTAATCCTTGGTTGAGCAACACATTCTGCTCTTGTAGCTGAGTGTGCATGCGCTGCTGGGCCAACATCTGATGTTGCTGAGCAGCCATCATTCCTCTCATGATCTCCAGAAGGGCTGGTGTGTCTACTCCCAAGGTAGGTGGAACTGTTGGTGGTGGTGGAACCTCCGGATACTGCGGTTCAGCTGCTGGTTCTACTATCACTTCTTCTTGAATAGTCTCCTGAGGTGAGACTGGCCCTTGTTGTTGACCGACCTGGTCATGTTGCCCATGTTGTTGCTGTCCAACTCTGACAGGTGCGGACGAAGTGCCCCTAAGAAAAGGGACAAGAGAACAATCAAACGACCGGACGTGAAGGATCAATGAAGTCAAGGGATACCGGAATGTCAAGCAAGGGTTTTGTAACCCCGCTTTTCCGAATTATTGAAATTTTTAGTTTTCTGGAATCTGAGATTGGTATTGTTATTTTAGAATATTTATTTCGATTATTGGATGCATTTAAAATTTTTCTATTCTATATTTATCAGTTTAGCTATTTATGACTCATGAGTTATATTATGATGAATTAGATATATTTTCCATATTTTCTTGATTAATTCCTAGCTAATGATTTGAATATTAATTCTATTATTAATTAATTCTTAAATCTTTTTTTTATGTTCTTTTATTCCTGATTTTATTTTTCTATTTTTTTTTAGGCTTAATTGCATCAATCGAATGGGCCAACTGACCCATTACAATTCCTTATTTTTTTAACACAAATAATCAGTGATAGAAGCCCAGCCCAGCTTATTAAGCCAGTTCAGCCGGTCTCTTGGCAATACGGGGAGCGGGTTCAGTTCCAGAACCCGATAGATCTACCCTATCCGCTAACCCGAAACCCGATAAGCCAATCAACCGTTTAAAATTCAAAATTTTCAGTTCATTCTCCATTCTTTCCTTTTCCTCCTTTCTGCACATGGGACGACGACGTCGAGCCTGCCCGCCCAACCGCTTGAGCCTGCCCATGCAGACCCTAACCACCTGCCCGTTCCTTCCATCGACTATAAATGAACCCCCAGAGATCTCATTCTTCATTCACTTCCACTTTGGTGAAGCTCTGCCGAAATCTTACCAATTCTTCTCTTCCTCCTCACGCCAACTCGATTTCAAATTCGGCCATGGCGGATTGCTGCATCTCGAGAGTCTAATGAAGAAGAACCGCTACTGTTGAGATCATTGTCGTCGAGAGATTGAGCACATGGAACAATTGATCTTCTCGATCGCAGCGAGGTTCTTCGTCTTCATCATTTGATCGGAGTTCAGCTACTGGACTTTGTGGCAGGATCGGGAAGAGCAGTGAGGATTCGTCACAAGCTCGCAATCACAATTGTTAGGTAAGATTTTGAATCGAGATTTGTATTTCCCCTATCCCGCCTCTGGGTGATCTTGATTGGATTTATTTGACAGTGGTATTGAGCGTTCTGGACAATCGTTTCCTTGGAATTTTGATTGGGAAGTTATTTGGTGAGTTCTTGATTAGTCCTGTAAAATTTCTCCAATTTTGGAGTTGTTACGTATTCAAATATAACTTATATAATTGTTCTTATTTCTTGCACATTGGGTGTTTGACGTTTTGCCAAGGAAGGCTCTGCTACTGGTTTGGGACTCAATCGGACCGTAGCAAACCCTGTTCGAGCTCAGGTATTATTTTCTTGCTCGTTGTAGTATTTTGATTTAAAATTCTTCTATGAAGTCAAATAAATCTTGAGGATGACGGGATCAGACTGTGTCAAGGGACACTACTGCGTGTCTGACCCAGTATTGCGGGGGGATTTCAGGGTGAATGGTTGGATGATAGGTTGGCTACAAGGGTGCAGGAATGAAATGATTTGGTAATCATAGTAATCGTTACGTTTAAAATGTAGCATTTAGTTGATTCTTGATTCCCTAGCCGTTGGGCACAGCCAGGTTCAGTTCTCGACCATAGGTTGGCTAGTCCATTGAATGAGAGAATTGCTAGTAGAGCCTAGCTGATTAAATTCAATAGGGATTCCTTTGTGAAGGTTAGATCCTAAAAATATGGTTTCATGGGAAACTAGACTGCTGACTTTAAGCAAGAACAAGGTTAGTTTAAACCATCACTATGTTAGCTAAGTTAGTAGGCTCAATCCTACAAATCAGGATTTAATTTGGATTTAGTGATTGATTGGACTAAGGCCTTAGAGCTAAGACTATGTTAGATTGACAGTAGGCTAGCTTTCAGACCAATAACTTAGTATCCAAATTATTGATGTCTAACCGACCAAGTCCATGGGATAGGTCAGGTTCTAACTGGTAGTATAGGATTTTGTTATTGTTCCTTGCCTAGTGGGTTTTAGCTATATAATCTGAGTTCTATTTTAAAGGAGGATAAGCTCATGAATTAGACTTGATTCATATACATGTTGTAACTAAGCTTTGAAGGAATTTTAAGCATGTCTATTTAACCATTGAAAGGCTACTAGTAGCAGGCCTTGGGAAGTTATGGCTGAGCCTGGGCCATATTTAGGATTGGAATAACATTGGTAACAATGTTGTTGAGCAAGGTTTTGGTGGGAGTAAATTGGTAAGCTTGGCTTACCAATCTTTAAATTAGTGATATTATCCAAGCAGCTTATTTTACTCAGTTAAATCTAGTAATGTTATTATTTTCCTTAAGTAATTTTGTAGTAATTTTATATAGTAATAATATTGCTAGCTATCATTTAATAATAATTTTTGACTAGTACCTTTACAAATTACTTAGTACAGTTTGTTGGTACGTGTAGACCTAAATATTGATAACATCTATATTAAAAGATATGTTATAATAACTATAGTTATTTTACTAGTATATTTTTACCAATAAATGCATTAAAAACTATTTTCTAGAATTACTATATTCTAAACTTTTACTTGCTACTTGTATAGATAAATAGTTAGCAATAATTAAGTGAGATGCTTGTCATAATCGAAACCCTAACCAACTTGTACAAATCTAGGTGGACATACAGATTTTTACTCTTCTACTCTCGTGCAACCAAACCAAGGCAAGTACACCGACTCGAACCTTTACTCTGTATTTCTGTCTTGCTTCATGTTCTCATGTTGACACGTTGTACACACGATTGTTCACTGTTCATTGTTCACTGTTCATCGTTCATTGTTCATCGTTCATAGTTCATAGTTCATTGTTCTTACTTGTACATTAGGGTGGGGAAATAACTACAGATATGTGACCAATCCTATTTTAGCTAGGCATTGACTAATAGCTTAGGTCTCACATCGTGCACGTGGGACTCTAAGCCGTACCATTATTCACTGTTCACTGTTCACTGTTCATTGTTTACCCAGCCGGTCACATATTCTGATAGTTATTTTAAATGCATGATTACACTGATAGTATAGTTCATTGTTTCTGGATCGGTACCATTGTTTCATTGTTATTCCTGTACTACAGTTGCATATTCCTGTCTGGTACCATGGTTCATCTTGTGAATCTTTTTTATGCACTTCAGTTTACATTGTTTAGAGTTTCTTGTCGGGGTTGTACTTTGCTCTTTTCCTGACAGGATCGTTGCAGGTTTACTTGGGGATGTTGTACCTTCTTCATGGGCCAGAGCCCGAAGCCAGGATAGAGTTGTACCTCAGGATGGACTTAGAATTTCAGAGTTATAGTTAGGTCTTTTCTTAGATTTATTTTTAGAGGATTTCATCATGTATTGTATTGAGGATTTCAGGATTTTATAATTTTTATTCATGTTACCGGATTTGTCTCCGAATGATATTGTATAATTAACTTGTGGATTGTGGTGATTCTGGGAACATGTATAGCAGCTGTGGTAGTTTATATTTCTTGTATCTTGGAGTTTTCCTTAGTATTGTACAGCTTACTTCGTCGTGTCCATCGACGAAGGCTGGGCGTGTCCGACTCGTACCCGATTATTCGGGAGCGGGTCGTGACAGGTTTGAGAATAACGAATCATGAGATCAAGGGGAAATATGTGTGATTGAGACATCCTATAAATCAAAACACCCCACAAGTCTGAAATCAGACCTGCATGGGCCACCACTAAAACCTTGTCACGCCCCAGAACCAGAATACTGGAGAGCGGGGGAATGACTCAGCCAGCTACGTATTACGGGTAGATGAATACCGTATAATACGATCAATGCTGTCTAACCAGGCGAGGGGGTGCATACTACATAAAGGTCTTACTATGGTCATTTCACATCTATTGTCTCAATCATTCAATCAAGAAGCATAAATAGAGAACATGTAAGATAAAGCAGTAAGGCGTCCCAAACGCTTAGTCAAAATGTCCTTGAGATCTGGTTTTACAAAACATAGCCAGATGGTATAGCAAGTATCCATAATTGTTATCAGCTGCAGTTTGACTTAATTACAATTATGTAAAAGTAAGTGCAAGACAATCCGACTAACATGTCGGTGCCAAACGGCTAAGTATAAAGGTAAATAACAAAACGAACGGTGAAGTAAGGAACCCACTCGAGTCCTCCTGCGATCATTCTCCTAGTATTGACCATCTTGGAGGTAGAAGTACGCTGGATCCTCGGGAACCGGCTCTAAATCTGGCCATGCAAAACCAGAGAGGTTAGACCTCTAATAGCAAGTACCACAAGGAAGGACGATATGAAGGACTAAACCAGTAAGTAAAAGAATATAATGATAATAGATCTCTGCTTTCCACTAGGATTCACATCACATCACGACACTTCGAACCAACCTCCCAACCAAACAAGGACAGAAGTTGGCCCGTCATGTCCTGACATTCTGATCATCCCAGTTAGGTAACAGAGTAGCACAGTACACAAACAAATCATCTTGAACGGCCAATCAAATCCTACGGCTTGCTATTATGAGTCCCAAGTTATCCTAGAATTATGCAAAAATAGGGATTCCTCAGTTCTTACTATGTGCGAGCAAGGCTAGTCTATCCAGTCAATCAATTGCGCCAATCATGTAGTTAGACGAGTCCCAGCAGGACGCCCGCCGTTATAGCATGTACAATAATATAAGCAGATACTGTTCCCTGCCCGTGTGACAGATTTACAGTATCTGTGGGAACCAGCCGGCCCGTCGGGCACTTAATAGTCCCAAAGGGGCTGCCATGTAAGAACTCGGGAATCCATTCTCTCCATGCCATCATTATTTTATTTAACTTAATAGTCTCTATGTTGAGTGAAGTTCCATACCGTGGATCATGGTCGTTCAAATGAGTACTTTCGTACGGGGTACGATATGTGCAACTCTACAACAATATCCGTGCGGCTAGGTTGTAGGTTTTACATAGCGTGATGCAACAATCAAATTAACCACAGAATAATCATGCCTTGACCATAAAGTACACATGCTGTCTTTGTAAGATAAATAGATAATTTAATAATAAATAATTACTTTGAAGTCTGCATGTACCTGTATGCCAATATTCGGGATCGGCTAATCGAGTATAATAGTTCATTACATGAACGTGTCTCATTCATTCAATTCAATAAGACGACTAGCCAGTCTCTTAGTTTCAACTAGGAACGCATGATCAATTATTAGTCAATGTCACAATCATTATCAATGGTGACAAGGCATGAAAGTCAATTAGTATTACATGGGGTCGAGCCTATAACTCCTCAGAGTTAAGTTCTAGTCATACTGGGTATCCATGGATCAATCAAGACACATGACACATTCCACATAACAATCTGTATTAACAATATTAACATATCATGATTTATCAAGAAATTCACGCAAAAAGGCGTAAGGATATAATAGAAGAATTATCATGCCATCATTAAATGAATAGGTTGAGGAATAAATAAAAACACCCAGGTCAGGAAGTCACGCCAACAAATCTATGCTAAGGCCAAAAGTCACACAAGAAGTCTATGCTTAAGACCAACAAGTCACGCTAAGTCTAGCTGGGGTGAGCGTGGAAAATGGGCGTGAACAGTGAGCGTGAAAAGTGATACACGCTGGCAAGCGTAAGCGTAAAAAGTCACGCAAGCAAGCACAGCGTGAGCGTGAAAGGAAAATCCACGCACGCACAAGAGAGCGTGACTAAAAATCCACGCACTCATGAAAGTGTGCATGACTAAAAATACACGCAGACTCGTGGAGGTGTGCATGACTAAAAATGCACGCAGACTCGTGGATGTGTATGTGACTAAAAATACACGCAGACTCGTGAGAACGTGAGCGTGACTAAAAATACACGCAGACTCGTGAGAACGTGAGCGTGACTAAAAATACACGCAGACTCGTGAGAACGTGAGCGTGACTAAAAATACACGCTAACATGTAAGAACATGAGCGTGTCTCAAAATCCACGCAGACACGTAAAGACGTGTGCGTGACTAGGCTGATGTTTTACGCGAGCACGTAAGAACGTGTGCGTGCACATCTCCCAAACTCCAAGTCCTATGGAGCCTTCATTCCAGCCAGGAAATGAAGTTCCCAGCCAGAAACACGCTAAGTTGGGAGGACCAAAAACCCATGAACAGCCGAAATACAACAACTTAGATCTAGGAAAAACCAGCCACAGAAATCAAAAACGTTAAGAACTAATCTCTCTCAGAATCATGAGAGGAAGGAAAATGAACCACAAAAATGGTTCTCCAAGCAAGAAGCAAGATTGCACTTGCCTTCTCCTGCTGCTGGTAGGTGGTGGGGAGTAATGAGAGGAAGAAGAAGAAGTAATGGTGAGAATGAAGTTATGAGGAGAGAGAAAGAGATGGAAGCTTTAAATAGGGGAAGTGGTGGTAGGTAGGAGTTAATGGGCCGGGTCTGTGGGGATCCAGCAAACCGAAACCCAATAACACTAAAGCAGCAAATAAAATGCAGGTAATAAAATTGCAGAAATATAATTGCAGAAATAAAATTTGCAGGAAATTAATTAACATGAAAATTTAAGAGCAGATAATTAATTAACATGAAAATTTCAAAGAAATTTAAATACATATACTACATGATAAATACTAAATAAATACTCATGAGTTGTATATATATAAAAATACGCATTCCGGGAACGGGGAGTGACAATAATCCAGTCGTTGCTTCTTTGTAGGTTTTTTCCGTGGGATGCTACCAGGCTTTTAGGACAGATTATCCGGGCTAACTACCATGGCCCCTACCTCAATTTTTTTGAGGTGCCCCTAGACTTGCATTACCGTTGGCTCGACGAGATGAGGGTATATATATATATATATATATATATATATATATATATATATATATATATATATATATATATATATATATATATCTTGTGATTAATTATTAATTACTCTTTAATCAACTATTTCTTTAATATCGTGATAATTGAATTTGTATGTCAGAGGACCTTCTGGTGGCCCCTCCATCGCGAGGAGGCGATCCACAGGACCTATAGAAGCGCCGCCGGGAAGAAGATCCGGGATGCGGTTTATGACCTTCGAATGACACATTCGAAGAAGGAGTGGATCCGACAGGACTACTATGAGCAACTCTTGGAGAAGATGGATGCTCCTGCCTTCAAGGAGAAATCGGAAAAAGCGAAAGCGAACCAATGGGCCGTGGGGCTACATACGGGGGGATCAAAGTCCCACGCAGCGACGCTTGCAGATCTGGTGAGATACCGCAAATTTATTCACTATCTAATTCGGTACTATTAATATACTTAATTAATTAAATTCTACGAATATTTTGTATGAAGACCCAACAGGCGTTAAAGGAGGGAAAACCTGCTGACTCGGTCACTATGTACGATGTATTCCAGCATGTCCACAAGAGGCGGAAGGACGGGAGCTTCGTCGACGAAAAGGCCAAGGCGACGGATGTAAGTACTTACGTTTATGAGATTTACGTTAGAATTATAAGTATTCAGACAATAACTTAGGTAAACTTAGGATTCAGACAATAACTTAGGTAAACTTAGGATTCAGACTATAACTTAGGGTAACATAGGATTTAGATTATAACTTAGGTAAACTTATAGTATAATAAACACATTCATTTGATAGGCTGCGTATCGTGAGGCCCTTAGTCGGATTTAGCCATTTGCTCCCGAGGATGTCGGCAAAACGACGCCCGTCGGGACGCCCTCTTCTACGGCCACTCGCTACGACGACTTATTCGTAGATACCGTCGGTGGCTATAGGAAAGGGCACATGTACGGAGTCGGCTCCCTGACTAATTTGCACTCGACGACTCCGAGATTTCCACCTCCCTCGCCTCCTCCCGCTGCCCCGGCAGACGATGATGTGAGGTCCCAGCTTGCGCATCTGAACGAGGCGGTGTCGGAGATTCGGACGTAGTTGTCCACGTACATGCATCCTTCTACTGGTGCTGCCGGTCCTTCTAGTACTGTCAGTCCTTCTTCCGCCGGACATCTTTCTTTTGACCCTACTGCCCCTATCGTACCGCCTCCTACTTTGACGGCCCTCCTTGACATGATGACGCCAGAGCAGCTGTGCCAACTTCCAGGCCATGTCTTAGAGGGATTGCCGCCGTACTTGGTGGACGAGTATATGAGACGGGCGCAGCAGGGAGTACCACCCCCAGCGGACGATCGCACCCCTCGTCGTTGATGTTTATATTTTTAGGATTATTTTATTTGTAAATATTGAATATTGAATATTTGTGTTTAAATATTGAATATTTGTGTGTTTTGTGTAAACAATTTGAATGCTTGGGATTATTTGTGTGTTTATTTGTATTTTTTATATTGGAATTATGTATATTGGAAGTGTGTATATTGGAATTATTTGGGATTATTTGTGTGTTTTGTATATTGGAATTGTGTATATTGGAAATGCCCAGTTTTATACAAATTTTTTCAAAAATTCTCCAGCTACCGACGGACTGGCGACCAATTTCCGACGGACTATCCGTCGCTAACTGGGGGATTCCCAGTTAGCGACGGATGCGCGACTAAAAGCCGACGGATTATCCGTCGCCAAGGTTCTGTAATTATGAAAGATTCACAGGACATGGCCGACGGATATTCCGTCGATATGCCGTCGCTAGTAGTCGGTAAAACATTAGCGACGGATAATCCGTCGCTATAAGGCCGACCGATTGGCGACAGTCTAGCGACGACTCACGACGGAGTAATTAACGACGGATTATTCGTCGCCAATGTTCTAGAAATATGAATAATTCACAGAACCGGGTCGACGAATATTCCGTCGGTATTCCGTCGCAAATCCGTCAAAACTTAGCGGCCATTCGCGACTGATTGGTGACGGAATTTGCGTATCAGAAACTCTCTGATACGTATTTACCGACCAAATAGCGACGGATATGTCCGTCGGTAAGTGATACGTCATTACTTCTTTTGATACGTGATTTGACAGTAATCCGTCGACGATTCGTCACAAATTGCACGAGTATGGTTGACGACAGTCCGTCGCTAATTCGTCGCTGGGCGACAACTTGCCGACGAATTGTAGTTAGCGACGAGGCTTTTTTCGACGACCTTTTTTAACCAATATTCGTCGACCATCCGTCAGTAATTACATTTACCGACGGATTTTTGACGGATATAGCCGTCGCTAAATCGATAAATTTTTGTAGTGGCGTGATTTTCTATATGTTAGCATAATTATTAGCAATCAAAATTGTGTATATATAAGAACAAGGGTAAATTGCAAAAAACCCCTTGTTAAATATGCGCCTTTTGTGTAGAAAGACCTTTTAGAATTTTTGTGGCAGTTTATCCCTCCTTAGATTATAAATTCGCTCGATTAGGCCCTCCAGCCAAATTTTAAAAAATTTATACCTAAAATACCCCTATCCTCCTCTAACCCCTCCCTCCCCCCTCCGGCGGCGCCGGCGATGGTGGTCCCCCAGCCCCCCCCGACCCCCCCTCCCCGCCGGCGATCCCCCAGCCCCCCGACCCCCCCGAACCTCCCTCCCCCCGCCGGCGAGCCCCCAGCCCCACCCTCCTCGCCGACGAGCGCCCCCCCGACCCACCCCCCTTCTCCTCCCTCGCCGGCCTCGACCCCTCCTGCTCCCTCGCCGGCCCCGACCCCCCTGCCCCATCGCCGGCCCCGACCCCCCTGCTCCTCCTCGCCGGCGAGCGACCCCCGACCCCCCTCCCCCGCCCGACCCCCGCCTCCCCACCCCTCCGCCTCCCTCGCCGGCGAGCGCACCCCCTCCTCCTCCTCGCCCGCGAACACAGTCCAAACAGCCGAAGAAGGAGGGGGGAGGGGTAAAATTGACATTTGGGGACAAAATGAGCATATTTCAAACTTTTGGAAATTTTAAGAGCATGGGGTCTTTTAGTGCAAAAAGCAGAAATCTAACGAGGGATTTTTTGCAATTTACCCATAAGAACAATAATCTAAATAGAATTGTTAAACAATGTACACAATTAAATCAGATGTGACAAAATGTATATATCTCTACATACTTTATCCAGGTAATAGTTCTAATCTATTTGAGAACTATCAAAATATTCTATAGAACAAATTTTGGCACATGAATTTATATTTTACTAAAAATTCTTATGCCAAATGCCTCTGCAATTGCATATTCTATTTATAGAGATGCAAAATTCTATTTGTTGTAGTTACAAATAGCAAATTTGAACAAAGTAGCTTATCATAAAAATAATAATTCATCGGTACATGCTACATATTGTTATCAATCAAATTGAAATAGTGGAAACGCTAAATGCTACAAAGTTGGAATTGACAATATCCTCAAGATGTTACAATTGGCTCAAGATACTGCAATAAATTTGAAAATAAACTTTATTCATCCATACATTTTTCATATTATTCCTAATTGGAATAGAACGACATGTTCATTCTGTGCTAACAAGTATAAGAATGATGGTATAGAATATTTTGTACTAACATTATGAACAAATATAAAGAACTATTCCAGATGATATGGAACGTAATAAAAAATTCACTAGGAATTAGTTATGATTCCAACCATTACGGACTGAAGGAGTAAAGAGCTTGAGTAATTGTCATGACATAAATATTCTCAAAATTATTCATTCTATCCATATATTAAAAACATGAAATATCCTATTAATCAAATTTGAAAGATACTTACTACAAAAAGGAAAAGAAAGAAAAAATAAGGAGAAACAATTTTTTGTATCATTTAGATGTGCATGTCTCTATTGGACAACTATGGTGTTGCACATTAAGTGTCCAAATTCAAATTTTATTAATGGATGACACAAAAGAAAAACTTCACTAAGCAAAAAACATACATGAAAATTATAAATAGTTCGTTAAGTTTGCAAAATAGAATAATTACATTAATCATAACATTTTATATGTTATATTTGTAAAATAGAATATAAAAATGTGTCCATATATTCGGTCACGTAAACAAAGTAGTGTGTACTGTTAACTAAACAAAAAGTAGTAGACATTAGTCACAATATTTTGTTGACAAAGTGTTCTTGTACACTATAAGAACATGTAACAACAAATAAGGTCAACAAAAGTTTCTAATAAATATGAAACCTCAACAATATTGCATTATAACTTGTATAGTTCAGTCATTGGCATCAAAATTATCAATTTGTATTATGACATAATTGCTAACATATGTCTGCATATTACAATGTTCCACAAAATAATTGCTAATTCTATAACCTTAACAATCTTAAAATAACGAATTCTTTGAAACCCGATCTGTAGTAGTATATCATTATTTCATACAAAAAAAACATTAAAGATAGAAAATCACAAAATTCACATTACGGTTAATATTCTCTGGCATAAAGGGAATAAACTTTTCCATGACACAAAAATGGAATATGAAGGACCTTGCATTCTCTTCAAATTATTTCAACACAAAATAAAGGATAAAATTCTTTTCCGAGAAACCAATATATTATATTAACAATTATGTTTCTGAAACCCAACATATAAAATAAAATATTATGATAGTAGGATGACAATGATCACATTTGGAATCTGACATCTTCATTATTTGAAGACATTACTTAGAATTGCGTTCTAAGATCGGAACACTATATAATTCATATCTAGATTTCAATCATATGAAACATATTAGTATATACATAATTAAGCAAGTAATAACGAACAAATTTTTGGAATAACGTCTTCTCAAATTTACAAAGCTATAGCATAAAATTTATATATATATATATACACACAAAATATATATATATATATATATATATATATATATATATATATATATATATATATATATATATATATATATATATATATATATATATACACACACACAATCTTATGACGTCGAATAACATATACAAGAAAAAGTTATTGAATAAATTCTATTGAAAATTTGACATAATATGTATATATGCATGTGAAATATCATGTGCCAAACTTTGTTAAAAAAGAACAAATAAAATAAACACATGAATCAATTCTTAGATTGTTGGATATATTTGCCTTTATCTTCAAAATTCTGTAAACAAAAATAAATAAAATTAAAGTTATCGGCCTCCGGGGAAGTCGCGCACGAAGCACTGCTCTAAGAATTAGTTTGGGTCTATGTGCAGACTTTGTCCGAATGCTCCTAATGGTAAAACTCCCGTTCTACAGGTATCTCGTACGTCGTCGCATACGACTCGGGAATATTGACCCGAACTTAGCTTTGCCCAGAAGATAGAAAGAATTAGAATGGAAGTGGATGATGAAAATGGAATAAATTTTGTAGAAGGAATAGACATAATTTTTAGAGAGTGGAAACCTTTTTCAACAACATAAAGAAGACATGTATATATATAGGAATCATGTCACAAACCAATATATCAATGGTCTTTCAATAGGATTCAATAGGAATAAAGGTGTGATAATGGGTACTAATGTGACCGTTTTAGGGGGTTAAAGAAATGATTCATGATAGGATTTTAATGTGAATAAAGGGGATAATAATATGGAGAAAAATTGATTTTTTTACCAATTATTACAACAAATTTTTCTGCAAATGAATGGAAGTAGTGGACATTGGTTAATTATTTGTCAGAATTCAGCAGCTGTTTCAAAGTTCTCCATAAATGAACCCGTTGTCATAATGTATTACATTTTCAAATTTAGAAATCCACTTTAGGTGGAAACACATATTGTAAGCATTTATGTAAATTTAGTTTGGATGAATGCATGACTACTCTGTTGTCATAAAAATCAAATGTATGACTATTCTGCTGTATTGACTACAAATTTGTCACAATTTTATACTGAATAATAATCATGCTTGAACTATTCATGCATAACTATTATGCTGTCACATTTTTGGCGGGAAAGCCACTATTTTGCTATTATAAGAATATAGATAGGGAAGGTGTGTCACACTTGACATTGACATTTTGCCCATACCTTTTGTTGGGTTGCTGGTTAGGGCCATAAAATTGTGGTCTTGCATTGTTTAATTTTAGAAATAGGATATGCGGAAATGGTTGTGTTTGTTGGTACTTCGATCCTGAAAAGAGAAGGAATTTGATACATCTGCTCCCTTTGTTTAATTTGTGATGCTGCTACTTGAGGAACGTGAAGAGGTCTTAGGGTGCTTTATGTTATGTGATAATGTGATATACATTGTTTTCTACTCAGTACTTTGTTTATTTCGTAGATAATCTTGTTTTATTTGACTGCTGGGACCTTAAATTTTTGGTCTTTCATGTTTAAATTTTAGGGAGTGGGATATGTGATACTGTATTTTCTCTTACATTTTCACTAAACAGGGAATGGATGTCACCACATGGTCTGCTGAAATTTATGTTGCATTATATGATTTTCAGAAGAAAAAAAAAACGTAGATCTTCAATTTATTTTGGTATACTTTTAGTTGCGGGCTACTTGATTTTTTGGTCCTATAGATCTTATGTGGTGTGGTCTGCATTGTCTAATTATAGGAATGCATTGTCTAATTATAGGAGATGAGATCTGTGGCAATGGGGTTATGTGGTTTTCCTCCTGTAGACTCCCTAAATAGGAAATAATTTTACACCTGTAGAATTGGTCAATACAACGATGTTTTTTTTTCCTATGGATGCTAAAATTTAAGGCTTTCTTTCTTTTGGTTTCTTATGGGAGTACTGCTGGTGATTCGTGTGATTTAGAGAAAAAGTGAGAAAGCTAATATTTGTTTACTTCTTTCCTTTGAGTATAAAGAAAACCCTGGCCATTGACCTTTATTTCCCGTCAAACTCCAATGCTCTCCTAGTAATTTCACAAAATGTCATCTCACTAGAATTTGATAACTTTTCGCCTCCACAAATCCATTTCTGCAATCCTCCCGTCTCTTCATTTCATTATTTCTTACCTTCCCATTGTTTGTGAAATCTCTTTTACAGTACGTGTAGGGTTGCTGTTCAATTTGAAGCTTCCAGTTTCTTTCGTTTCAACAAGGTTCCAGCTCAATCTCAATAGCATAACCAGATTTGTCGAGTAACCTATGACCATCACGCCGGTCTCTACCTCAGAACCCTCTTCAATGCACTCTGAACCCTTACCTCAATCGCCACTGACATCCAGAAACTATTCCTACCTCTCCTCTCACATGGCCATGGCCGAGTACAACGAGCAAATCCTCTCCGCGCTTTCCAAACTCTCCGACCGAGATACTCAGCAGGTTGCTGTTGCAGAGCTCGAAGAAATGATCCAAACACTCCCCTTGGATGGCATATCCATGCTCTTAAACTCCCTCCTCTATGACCGAACTGAACCCTACCCCAATTCTTCTATTTTCTATCGCGAATCTCTCCGTTTTCTTACTCTTGTGGCATATTCACACCCGAAAGCTGCATATGCCCGTTTGCCCAAGATCATTTCCTTCGTTCTTCGCCGGATTAGAGATCCAAATTCAGATTCTTTGGTTCGCAATGCCTGTTCTGATGCAATTGGATCTTTAGCTGCACATTATCTGAAGTGCGAAGAGGGCCATGATGTGGGTGGAGGTGTAGCAATCACAGCAGGTTTGTTTATAAAACCATTGCTGGAGGCTATGGGGGAAGAGAGCAAGACCGTGCAGGCAGGGGCGGCACTGTGTCTTGCAAAAGTTGTGGAGTGTGTTGGAGGGAGGGGAGAAGGGACAGTAGCTGCAGTGGCATTTCATAGATTGTTTCCTAGGATCTGTAAAATGATTGATGATCAAAGCTTTCTTGCAAAGGGGGCTATGCTTTCGGTTGTCTCAAGATTGTCTCAGGTTTGTCAGATGATAACTTTTGTCTGTTTAACTTTGCATTCTTATAGTTTTTTAAACTGTCTATGAAGGTGAGGTTTTGATACCTGTAACCTGCATAAGATCTATATCTAGATAGGATGCTTTCAATTTCACCACCCTTGCATAATGCCATAATCTTATATAATTTTGTAATCTTACCAATATGATTGAGATGTTGGATTTCATGATGCATCTTTGACCTTTGGATTTCTACTTACCAATCACAATGCCAAGCTTCTCTTGTTCTTTTGCTCTTCTGTAAAGATAGCTGGCAATAGTAGCCCTCATGTCCCTGGGATGGGGGATCACATGCTCAAGGTCAAGGACATTGAAAAGAGAAACGAGAGAATAACTGGATTTGTCTCAATTTGTTTTTGTTTTTTTTTCTGTTGTTAGTCATGTGGTGTGATGCAGCAGTGCAGATGCGCCAATTCGAATGTAAAGTTGGCCCACTTCATAGGTATAGCTGAACTTCAAGGTGTTAATCGGCCAGGCCGGGCCGGTCGGTGCCAGAGTCTAGGGGTGAGCATTCGGTTAATTCGATTTAAACCGAGCCAAATAATCCAAAATTGAACTGGACCGAAACCGAATAAGCAAAATTGAAACCGGACCGAATTGGTCCAAAATCGAATCAAACTGAACCGAATTAAATCGGTTCGATTTTCGGTTTATTCGGCTTATTCATTTTTTTGATTTTTTTTGTTAATATATATATATATATATATATATATATATATATATATATATTGGGTGGGCGTTAAAAAAGGATGTCCATTTAGTATATAAAAAGTTGTAAATTTTTTTGTAGTAGCTAAACTAGGGATGAGCATTCGGTTTATTCGATTTCAAACTAATCGAAATAGGCAAAACTGAACAAACGAAAATTCTACAAATCCAAAACCGAAATCGAACCGAAATTAGTCAAAACCAAAACCGAACCGAACCGAATAATAATTCGGTTTATTCACTTTATTCGTTTGGAAGATTTATATATTGTTTAATGGGTCGAGTCGTTGGAGTCCTGGTTAAATTATTTTAAAAATTATAATTTTTATAGACATATTTGTTATTTCAAAGTTGTGCAAAAATTTTGGACTGGTTGTTAAATTATTATTTTTTTTGGCTTAATTGTACTTTGATACCCTCAGCTATTTTAATTTTTTAACTTAATATCCTAAACTTTTTTACTCAACAACTCGATACCCTCAATTATTTTAGTTTTTCAACTTAATACATAAAACAAAAAAAAATTCCGAAACTGCCCTTGGCTCCCTCTCTCTCCCCCCATGCACCCCCCTACCTCTCCGACGATACACCCCCTCTCCCTCTCCGATGATGCTCCCCCCTCCCTCTTTGGCGGTCGATGCCCCCTCTCCCCCCCCCCCCCCCCCCCCGCGGTTAAATAATTGAAAGTATCAAAGTACAATTAAGTTTTTTTTTTTTTTTTTTCCTTTTTCAAAACATAAGAATTGTTGTTTCAAAATATACACATTTTTAATCGTAAAATATACATAAAATTGAGAGTATTACTGTACAAATTTTATTCGATTTTTAATTTTGGACCGAAGTCAAAATCTAAAACAGAAATCAACTTTTTAAAATATTTTTAAAATCGATGTTGAATCCAGTCTCTTATTCGGTTTGATTGGAATAATAGTCACCCGTAAGCTCAACGAAAATTGCTCCCCCAACGACGACGCATGCTGTCAGAATTTTTTGATTGTTGGGATGTCCATTCAGTCAGCTCCCTTTTGTCTCCATCACTGGACCCTGATAAAACAGAATAAATAAATTATTTGTTGCTCATTTTAGTTGTGTAGTTTATTAGGTGGTGGGCTTATTTAAGAATGGTAAATCAAATCCTTTCACATGATTGGCACATCTCAACGTATCATGTGCTGAAGTTGTTTGCTTCCACCATATCTGGAGTCAGAAAAAAATTGTTTGCAATTTTTCTTTTCTTTTATATTTCTATAAAGAAAAAGAAATGATAAGTTTAATTTCCTCATCATGTTATGCAGAACACCTGAGCTCTGCAGAGCCAAGCCAAGTATAGCTGAGACAGTGAACCTCTAAAAAAAAGAGAAAAAATAAGCCAAGCATAGCTGAACTGCAATTTTGTTTCATTAAATTATTTATAATTGTAACTTATTATACACAATAAATGTCTAAAATTAATAATAATAATAATAATAAAAATATTATTATTATTGTTATCATGTTTAGTTGATACTATCTGGTAGACCACCATTTGGATAGAAGTAGTCAGTGCACGTGGTGTGACTGACATTTTCAAATGTCTAATAAGTAATCTCTTGCAACCTTTTTTTTTTTTTCAAAAGAAAAGTTATTCTAATTTCTTTTTCTTTCTGAAGTTTGTGCTTATGAGGAGAATAGTAAGAAAACCAATAAATAAATATTTGTTCATAATTAACACTTATTTTTTTTAAATTTATTTGGTGTCTTTTTTCCAAGTCGAGGTGTGGCTAGATAAGCCACCCAGCCGTCAGAGAAAATTCGAATCCAAATCTATGCTTGGACGGGCAGTGGCCCTCCGCACTATCACTAGACTAGTGCCTTACGGGCTAATTAATATTTAAATATTTTGTTAAAGAAAATGGAATAAGTCCTTTACGTTTTTAACTTCACTCAAGAATTGAGGGACTTATAAACACATACCCAGATTTGAGGGGACTTCACTCAAAGTATTGAGGGACTTATAGCCAACTTCAAGACTTGAAGTAACTTTTATCAAGAAAAGCCTTGAAAAATAACAAAATTGAGATATCTCTTCATTGCAAAACTCCCCATTTCATTTTTTTCTTCCTCCAAAACAAAAACCCCTTCTTGTTCTTCTTCTTCTTCCACTCCATTCCCAAATCTCTCCGTTTGCCATCTATGAAACCCTAACCCTAGAAGTCCCCCTTCAAGATGCCATCTTCCTCCCCGAAGCCCGTCACCAAGCTCTCCTTCCCCATGGCCATGGCGGAGCTGAAGACCCGCATCCTCTCCTCACTCTCCAAGCTCTCCGACCGCGACACCCACCAGATCGCCGCCGCCGACCTCGAGGACGCCATAAAAGCCCTAACCCCGACCCATCCGAAAGCCCTCGCCATCCTCCTCGGCTGCCTCCTCCAGGACTCCCCCTTCGACTCCTCCTCCTCCCCCGTCCTCCGCCGCGAGTCCCTCCGCCTCATGTCCCTCCTCGTCTCCACACACACCGCCGCCGCCGCAGCCCACCTCCCGAAGATGGTCGCCCACGTCGTGCGCCGGCTCAAGGACCCGGGATCCGACTCCTCGGTGCGCGACGCGTGCCGGGACGCCGCGGGCGTGCTCGCGGGGCTGTACGTCAAGGGGGAGGATAACGGGGCGGCGGCGGCGGCGGCGGCGGTGGGGGTGTTCGTCAGGCCGCTGATGGAGGCGATGGGGGAGCAGAGCCGCGCTGTGCAGGCCGGGGCCGCGGCATGCCTCGCACGGGTCGTGGAGTGCGGCGGTAGGGAGAATGTGGGTGGAGTGGCTTTCGGGAAGATCTGCCCGCGGGTGTGCAAGATGGTCGGCGGGCAGGGGGCTCTCGCCAAGGGGGCGATGCTCTCGGTTCTCGCTAGCCTCTCTCAGGTTTGTCCGGTTTCTCACGTTTTATGGACGTGCTGTTTGTGCTGCATTGTTATGTTGCACGGGCGCGCACGGGAACTGTTTTCTGAGTGTCAGTGCAAGAGGTTTAATTTGGTAAAAGACATAAAATTTGTGTTCTTTTATGCTGCATTGTGCCTGGAACATATTGGAGCTACACAGAAACTCCAAAATACACTAGGACAATACCTTACTTTTGTGGTAAAAGGGCTTAAATTTGAGTTATTGCATTGCCTACTTGATGGGTTATAAGTGCATTGTGAGGTTTGGAGAAATTGGTTATTTTTTGGGGCCTTAAAAGTTGTGGTCTTGCATTGAAATGTGGACAATGGGTTATGGTGTTTTTTCTGCATTGTTTCTAAGTAGGGAAGGAAGGGCGAAATTGGGGTTTCTACATGTTTCAGTATGGATTTCGAATGCCAGTAACTTGGATTAGTGTTGCTTTGAAAGTTTTATGAGAACATGGGTTATATGCTGTTATCATAGATAGAGAAGGTGTGTCACACTTGACATTGACATTTTGCCCATACTTTTTGTTGGTTTGCTGGTTAGGGCCATAAAATTGTGGTCTTGCATTGTTTAATTCTTGAAATAGGATATGTGGAAATTGTTGTGTTTGTTGGTACTTAGATCCTGAAAAGAGAAGGAATTTAAGACATTTGCTCCCTTTGTTTAATTTGTGATGCTGCCACGTGATTTTGGAGGAAAATGAGGAGGTCTTACGGGGTGAATTATGTGATAATGTGTTATACATTGTTTTCTACTGAGTACTAATTTGTTCCTGAATAGTGAAAGGCCACCAATGAAATTGACATGTTGTAGATAATCTTGTTTTATTTGACTGCTGGGACCTTAAATTTGTGGTATTGCATTGTTTAATTTTAGGGAGTGGGATCTGTGGATACTGGGCTGTATTTTCTCCTACATTTTCCCTAAATAGGGGATGGATCCCACCACAAGGTCTCCCATTTGGTGAATTTTATGCTACATTATACGATTTTCAGGAAAAAAAAACATAGATCTTCAATTTATTTTGGTATACGTTTAGTTGCGGGCTACTTGATATTTTGGTCCTATAGATCTTATGTGGATGGGATATGTGGCAATGGGGTTATGTGGTTTTCTCCATTCTCTTTTTGGTGATTCGTATGATTTAGAGAAAAAGTGAGAAAGGTAATATTTGTTACTTCTTTCCTTTGAATATATAGAAACCCTGGCCATTCACCTTTCTTTCCCGTCAAACTCCAATTCTCTCCTAGTAATTTCACAAAATGTCATCTCACTAGAATTTGATAACTTTTCGCCTCCACAAATCCATTTCTACAATCCTCCCGTCTCTTCATTTCATTATTTCTTACCTTCCCATTGTTTGTGAAATCTCTTTTACCGTACGTGTAGGGTTGCTGTTCAATTTAAAGCTTCCAGTTTCTTTCGTTTCAACAAGGTTCCAGCTCAATCTCAATAGCATAACCAGATTTGTCGAGTATCCTATGACCATCATCCCGGCTCTACCTCAGAACCCTCTTCAATGCACTCTGAACCCTTACCTCAATCGCCACTGACATCCAGAAACTATTCCTACCTCTCCTCTCACATGGCCATGGCTGAGTACAATGAGCAAATCCTCTCCGCGCTTTCTAAACTCTCCGACCGAGATACTCAGCAGGTTGCTGTTGCAAGCTCGAAGAAATGATCCAAACACTCCCCTTGGATGGCATATCCATGCTCTTAAACTCCCTTCTCTATGACCGAACTGAATCCTACCCCAATTCTTCTATTTTCTATCGTGAATCTCTTTGTTTTCTTACTCTTGTGGCCTATTCACACCCAAAAGCTGCATATGCCCGTTTGCCCAAGATCATTTCCTATATTCTTCGCCGGATTAGAGATCCAAATTCAGATTCTTTGGTTCGCAATGCGTGTTCTGATACAATTGGATCTTTAGCTGCACATTAGGGCCTGTTTGGTAAACCGTAAGTGTAGGAAGATATGGATTTCGACTTTCAAGTAGGGAAGAGAGATAGGGATCCATTCACTTTCTTGTCCCCCCAGTAGGGGACAAATGTGTTTCGTTAGGATAAGGAAGTGAGAAGTGGAAAGTGGAAGAGTATGTTATAATAATAAAATTTATTTAAATTAATTACTATCAAAAAAAATATTTGGTTAATTAGTTAATAATTTTAATTATATAATCAAATATTCTACTATTAAATTAATACTTTAATTAATTTACCAATTAACTAATATTAAATATAATTAATAAACTATTTATATATTTTTAATATTAGTTATTAACTATATTAATTATAGTAGTCAATTAATCCTCTCAAAATTAAATAATTATTTAATAAATTACTATATAATAATTTACTGCTATAGGAAACCCCCTCTCCCCCCTCTCTCTCTCTACAATAGGAAACCGTCTCTCTCTCTCTCTCTGAGTCGGTTACCAAACCCTCTTCTTCTCTTCCCCTTCTTCAGAACCCCCCACGATTCTCCATGGCATCTCTCTCTCATGCCATCTCCTCCTCCCTCTCCCTCTCCCTATCCCTCCTCTTCCTCTGGAAGGCCTATAGCCATAAAAACTCCTCTCACGCTCCTCCTTCTCCGGGACCTCGTCGTTCCCACTTCTTTGGTGATCGATGACGTCGCTCCTCCTTCCCCGGGACCTCACCACGCCACCGAGGATTGATCGACGGACAAAGAGGTCGACGACGTTGTGAAGCAAGCCGCGGATGGCGATGGCGTCCAGTTCCTTGCCAGTCAGATGTTCCTGATTTCCGACGACGATGGCGTCCAGTTCCTTGGCGGAGCACAGGTTCGTGAGTAGATAAGTTATTATATGTAAAATTATTAGTTAGATTAATTGATAGTTATTGTTATAAGTAAAAAATTATTGTCTAGTTCCTCCAACATCCTAAAAATTTGGTAGGAAGTGGATTGTTGGAATTTGGAGGGGACAAAGAGGGGACATGAACTGCAACGTTCCTTTCTTTATCACCTTTCCATCCATTTTCCAGTGAACCAAACACCGAATTTGCTGGATTTGGCTTCACTTTCAGGTGGAAGTTGAAATCCAGCCCCAATTCCAGTTTACCAAATAGGCCCTTATCTGAAGTGCGAAGAGGGCCATGATGGGGGTGGAGGTGTAGCAGTCACAACAGGTTTGTTTATAAAACCATTGTTGGAGGTTATGGGGGAAGAGAGCAAGACCGTGCAGGCAGGGGCGGCATTATGTCTTGCAAAAGTTGAGTGTGTTGGAGGGAGGGGAGAAGGGACATTAGCGGCAGTGGCATTTCATAGATTGTTTCCTAGGATCTGTAAAATGATTGATGATCAAAGTTTTCTTGCAAAGGGGGCTATGCTTTCGGTTGTCTCAAGATTGTCCCAGGTTTGTCAGATGATAACTTTTGTCTGTTTAACTTTGCATTCTTATAGTTTTTTAAGTGTATATGAAGGTGAGATTTTGATACCTGTAACCTGCATAAGATCTACATCTAGATAGAATACTTTCAATTTTACCACCCTTGATAATGCCATAATCTTATATTTTGTAATCTTACCTATATGATTGGGATGTTGGAGTTCATGATGCATCTTTGACTTCTGGATTTCTGCTTACCAATCACAATGCCAAGCTTTCATTGGACAAGGAGGGAGAGGTTGACATGCAAGTTTCCATTGTACAACAAAAGGAGAGGTTCAGATGATTTGAAAAGACCATTGTTTCTTACAATGATATATTTAAAACTTTAAACACTAACCACTTTTGTAAGAGAATAAGGAGCATTCTCTCAATTGCTGTATTCTTAGTTTGCTTTCCTTTAATATTTTTGTTTTAGCAACTAATTGAAGGAAGAATAGTAGAATTGTTGAGAAAGTCAGACCATCTAATTTAAGTGAGATTTTGGAGCTTCTTATTTTTACTATTTTTATAATAAAAATTTGCTCAAGTCCCGTTTCAATCTGATTTAACAATCTCTCTCTCTCTCTCTCTCTCTCTCTCTATCTCTCTTGTTCCAATATTTTACAGTAAATTATTCCTGATAAGGAATTATGGTCTAAATTATGATTTTTTTCCCACTTCTTTGTGATAGTGTTTCTTACCCTTTTCTATGTAAAAGACAATTGGCCTTTATTGTCCAATTTGATAATATTTGATGCAAAATTTACTTCTTTACAACAACATAAACAGCAAGGTCTTTATCATAAACTTTGGGTGTTTGCTACATGGATCCTTTTATTCTATTATTGTCTGTTAAGATCAGTTACTCTAACATGAGAAAATGATCTATCCCTGTTATAGCCTCAATTAAAGTTCTTCTAGCCCTATCCCTAGTTGTAGCAACTCCTTACTAAGTTATAACACCCCTAACCATTGCAGTTTGCTCCTACCGTGCATGCCCAAGTCACCTAAAAACATCTAATGATTCCTCTAATTTTATCCTCAATTGGAGCTACCAACTTCCTTAAAAAATCTCATTATTATCCTTTCTTTCAATGTATTGACAGTCATTCATCTAAACATTCTTTTTTCAGCTATACTCATCTTGTGGCGTATGTTTCCAAGTTGCTGAGCATTCTCATCTGTACAGCGTGGATGGTCTTGTAGTTGTGCTACATAATCTTCTTCAAGTTCAAAGTTACCCTGTGATATAAAAGCACTCTAGAAGCATTCCTCCATGTCAACCATTCCACTTATTCAGTTATTCTATGAACAACATACTTCTCGATCAATCATAAATCATGAATAGCGAAACTACCACTTTGTTGAAATTGATTATGCTTGTTTTTCATGTGTATGTCTCTGGTCTTCTTACCTGTGATTTTAAAAGGATTTTGTCTTTAAAAGGTTGAATTTTTCTGTCAAATTCAGGACAATGTATACTGCCTCATCAAAGGGAATCACAAACCTCCTATTTATCCTTTTTTTTTTAATAAATAAAATGCTATAAATTCTAGCCTCAAAAGTCAAAAGAAGCTATAAGCCTTCATACCTTTAGGTTCTCATTGAACAGCTCTTTCTTGCAATATAATTTTCTATTTTTTTGTTGTTTTAAAGTTTCCTCCTTTGCTTTTAGTTTATATAATTTTACTATTCTTATGCACAATTTATTTGCTTTATGTAAGTTGTAGTTGGATATTTATTAATCATAATCTCTGTTCGGGATATTGGTCATATTGGGTGGTAATATACAAGCCGATATATCGTTTTTGGAGGGAAGCAATACAATATGACTAACCGATATGGGAAAAACCGGTCAAGACCCATATCAATGGTATCTGGGCCAAATCAGCCAATATATAGGCCAAATCAGTCAATTATATCGGTTTAACTCGCTATGAGTTGGATCATTCGAGTTTAAACCCCATTAAAGGAATTAGTTCATACTATATATGTTTCCTTACTAATTCGTTCATAATATATATGTTTTCATAGTGTGACTTAGAGTATGTATGTGTGGATAGATCCTTATTCTAAATTACACTAAAATTTGTTGTACATTTCATATATGAAATGAATGATTATCCTATACCACCATGATCATCTCTCTTGATATGTCCAGTGTATATATCGCTCGGTGTCCGATTTCCGATATGGCTACCCCTGGCGGGTATGGGTTCGATATCCGATATCAGGAACCTTGATCATAATATAATTTTTTCGTATGATTTTTTATATTGAAGTTTCTCTCTCTAATTATTTCTCAATATCTTATTCATCTACCCTTTCTTTCTTTGCTTTTGCAATGTTATAATTCATAATACATATCTTTATTCGAATTTTTGTAATTATTGATGGAATTCAGTTTTCCCATTAAGATGTTTGTACCAATGCCCATAAGTCTGTATATCAGTAATTTGTTGCTTTCTGATTTGTGATTGAAATCATATTTATATTCTACAATAAATGCTTAATGACTTCCCAAATTGCTTAGTTCTTAGCTTTTGAATATGACAATGAAATATTAGTAATACTTGCAATTTGATATATGATGTTCAATCCCACTGAATCTATGTTACACTCTTTCAACTTGTCATACTACCAAATTATATAGAAGGAAAATTGTGCCTCCAAATTAAGCTTTGAGAATATGTTCTTAATTTCTGACCCTTTGTAGTTGATCTCCATCAAGATGTTCCCTATGTAATATTGCTGCAGGTAGGAGCAATCAGTCCCCAGAATATGCCTCTAGTGCTGCAAAGCATTCGTGAATGTCTTGAGAACAGTGACTGGGCAACCCGCAAGGCAGCTGCTGATACATTGAGTGTGATAGCATCTCATTCAAGTCACTTGGTTACCGATGGGGCTGCTTCAATAATTTCTGCACTTGAGGCTTGCCGTTTTGATAAGGTATCTTTATCTATTTCACTCTCTCAAGGCAGTACGTAGATATAAAGCACACTTTGGTTAGTTAGATCTGTGGTCTGGGCCACATTAAAGTTCATGATGGATGCATTACACGTCCAAGAATGTAGACATATGAGAGTCACAATATGAATCCAAATATGAGGTCTGTTGGTGGTGAAGCAGGATCCATGAACCCGATAGTTGCCGAATATGAGAAAGTTGTGTATATACCCTTGGATTGTGACAATTGTCTTAGCAGATTTCAGTTCTCTCAGGAAGAAAAGAAAACAATGCATTGGATTTCCATCTGCTACTTAGCTTGGGTCTGACTCATCAACTGGCTTTTTCTCTCTTTTAAGTACCGAATAGTGATGAGTGATGCACACGGCAATGCCTTTTCTCTTCACCCAATGGAGGGCAGGATCAAGGGCTCCTTCCTGTTGAGAACCTGTATCTCCTCATTCCAGATTATAGTGTTTTGTTTCCATATTTCATAATTTTCTGTATTTTAGAAACCCGTCCAGGAACAAAAGAAAAAAAGAAAAAAAGAATCCTTCTTGAAAATTTACATTTTTTCTCCAGATTTGATAGTTTTCATGCATGCCTTCACCTTTGATTGAAGTATTTAATTTTCAGATATAGGGTGTAGAAAAAATTGCCTGGGTTTTGAACATGTAATGTCTTTCTTGAGAGTTAAAAATATCCGGGTCAAAGGGACTGTCTGCGTACAGTTCATCCTCTATCTTATGATTCCGTATTGAAAGCCTTTTGATGTTGGTGGTCATGGTTTCTGATGTGGGTTCCTATATAGATAATGTAGTTTGCAACTTCATGGGAATTCTTCCTTGGCTTGTGGTTCAGTGCACGCATGTGGACTTTCAACTTCATTTGTCAAGGAAGTAAATGGCTATTGGTTGTTGGTTTATGACAAAGGATACATATAAAAGTTTTGTCACTTGCAAAATGAACTATCTGAAGTTACTGCTTTCCTTGCACCAATTTAAATCAAAATGTTAATTTATCTCTCAGGTGAAACCAGCTAGAGATAGCATAATGGAAGCATTGCAGCTATGGAAGAAACTTATAGGAAAGGGAGAAGATATATCTGAGAATATGAAAGGTATGTCTACATATCTACACCAGAGGGATCGAGCTCTCTCTTATATTTCTGTTCCTATCAAAAGTTACCTAAATTTAGATAGGTAAAAGTGATGATAAAGGCTACCTAAAATCCTTTAAATATGCATAGACACATACATGTGCAAATGTGATTCCAAGTGGAAGTTTTTTTTACAAAAGAAGCAAGATTTATCAAGAAGATTCACAAGAGGTTGCCATATATTTCGAGATATGGTGTATGTGTATGTGTGTGAGGCACCTACTTGGTTGCAACCGGTGTTCTAAAAATCGCTGTGGGTTCGGTGCGGAGGAGGGGAGCTTAGCGCCTAGGCGCCTAACAATGGTCTTTGGAATATTGCTGCAATGGCCTAGTTCTTCCTACCAGTGGTCTCTGGAATACTCCCATGGGGCCTAAGGGAATACAGTCATGGCCAAGTTTTCCATAACAGTGGCCTCTGGAATACTGTGCCAAGTTCTCCATAACAGTGGCCTCTGGAATACTGTCATGGCCAAGTTCTCCCTAATAGTGCCCTATCATTGGCCTCTGCAATACTGCCATGGTTAAATTCTCCCTAACAGTAGCCTCTGGAATACTGCCATGGCCAAGTTCTCCCTAACAGTGGCCAAGTTCTCCCTAACAATGTCTCTAGAATACTGATGGCCAACTTCTCCATATCATTAGCCGAATAGGGAGTTTTCGGTTCGGCCTAGGGGCGCCTAGGCGATCGAACATGCCGATTTTTAGAACAATGGTTGCAACCAACACTAGCATCAAACATAAGCCCATCACAAAATATCCTTTTTGTTCTCTTTGCTTCAAGCCTTCAACTAATTTTTGTTCTGACTCGTCAACATGTACAGATTGGGGTTATTGGTGAAGTACTCTCCTATGGTCATAAGAAATAAAAAGGTTAAATTGAAGAAGAGTTAAAGTTGAATTTTGGGTAACTCTTGGATAACTTGTTTAGGTAAATTAGATTTAGCCTCTTGCACCTATCTAGGGTAAAAATGAAACTTTACCGCGTAGATATAGAACGGGGGTGTAAAGTGGCATATAGATGAAGTGGTAGCGGAAAATTAGTGATGTAGAGGGTCCTAATTGCAGTTAGCCCGCATGGGAGGCATAATGATCTCATCACTATCTCAGAGAGGCTTGGTGAAATAGATCATAGTTTGCACTATTGACCGATACCGATATGATGCGGCTAATATGTATCGGTCTTTGTATGTCCCGATCCGATATCAACCACCGACCGCTACTGATATTGACCGATATCGACGTTGGGGGTCTCTTTTCAGTTCAATTCCGCAGGAAAAAAATTAACAAAAAAAATGAAATGAAGAAATAGTGTCAACACAATGGCTCAATTGTACAAAGGTTGACAATATTACAATGTGTAGATAAGATTCATTATTGATGAATTGTAACTATTACCATTTGTCGAAGTTATATATCTATAAATTCACAAGATTCATCCATATTGATAGTATTCAACTCAAAATTATTTATTATGGTTGCACGTCTAAAGACGATCAAATAAACAATTAGAATATTATTCCATTTACAATTATGTCTATTACAAGTAGAATATTTTTCCATTTAAAACTGACGAGAAACAACATATGATATATAAAATTGTCTCAATATATCACATGTTTTTTCTAGCTTCTTAAAATACTTTTTTTTTTATCATAATTGGCTTTCGGAAACGAAAAACCCTATACTCCGATTGTCGAACTTCTGAAACCACTTATAGTGATACTCATATGACAGCTCTGAAACCGATTCCGATCTGGGAACCTTGAAATAGACGTGTCTGGGATTTATCTAGAAAACCATCTATTTCTTTCCTATTAGCACCTGGCTTCATGTGTCTGTCCCTCTCCTCTTCTCTTGTCTCTCTCCATCTCTCCCTTTTGTTTGTTTCAGTTGTCCACTTTTTGGCTACTTCAGTAGCAAAGCTGTTAGATCAAAGAATACAACTGTGTTTTCTCACACTTCTTCATTTTTAACTTTTCCTTTTATTTTTTGTTTAGCACCCATCTATTTTTGAGTAATTTCAATGTTGTTGCAGATGGTAAGAAGTGTGAATCAATTAATCCCGAAGAGAAGGTGGATAATACAAAGTCAAATAGTGGTCGTAGAAGATCAGAATGTGTTAAAGATTCATCTGCTACTTCTTCACCTACTAGCAAAGATTCTATCTCAAAAGAAAAGGACAGTAATATACCTGAGCAAGCAGTGGTTATATTGAAGAAAAGAATGCCTTCTTTGACTGACAAGGAGTTGAATCCAGAGTTCTTCCAAAAATTAGAAACAAGGAGTTCTGTAGAAGTGGTGGTGCCTCGAAGATGTCAGCAGTCTTCACACTCACAAGGGGAGGAAGAACCAAATATGATTGATGGTGATTCAGTGGCTCCATCAAAAGAAAATGAAAATGTAGGCAATGAGTCAATTGACTCTCATGCTCGCACAAGTGCTGGTAATCAAAACATTGAGAAAAGAGTAGGGGTATACAATAAGCTGCAATCCTATGATGATTTTACTCGGGACAAGTGGACAGAACAAAGAGGATTCAGGGCTAAAGACTCGAAAGCAAGGGTATCTGATGCTGATGATAGAGCTGAACAGAGTCAGAGAGATCCCTTTGCGTCCCGTTTGAATCTCTCTAGAACTGACGCAGACGGTTCCTTCATGAACAGCAAAGGAAACTGGTTGGCCATTCAGAGGCAGTTATCCCAGCTAGAGAGACAGCAAGTCAATCTCATGAACATGTTGCAGGTTCGTTTGAAAACAAAATATTCTTTCCAATTTCTCTCACACGATTATATGCAAACTTAGCATTTCTCACTCCAGTTTGAAATGTATGCATGTTTTCTTCTATGAAATAATAATACCTTTATTGGTATTTTTGTTGCATTACCAGGCAGAAAACTAATGGTTCCCTTTGATTGTTCACTGCGTTTTCTCACTTTCTAATATTTGGAAAAAGGTGGATATATGGATGACATGATTATAAATTTATAATCTGCTTTTCCAACTACGAGTTTGCTAACTGGGAGTTGTTTTTGATAGTATAAATATTACTTCCTAGTTCCTATTGTTCTTTCTTTGTGTAAGCAATTTTTTCTCTCGCACCCATTTTTTCTGCTTAAGACTGGATTGTGTGAAGTACTTCTCCATTTATGTATTTTTTTCTCTGCACTTTAACACTTCCACTAGGTTCCCTCATCGCTCGTACCGTTTAAGCTTTGTGCCATTCTCACATACTGGAAGCTCGTACCGTTTTAAGCATAACTTTTAGAGCCAACTCAAGCTTTGTGCCATTCTCACATACTGGAAGCTTTAGCTTGCCCGTTGTTGTATTTCTCTGAGAGAATATTGGTTGCTTAAGTTTTCAAATGTGGGTTAAAATACTGTGACTTCTGATGAGCTCTACTAGCATTTTAGGTTACTGAATACCTATTGTTTCTTAATGCAAGAATTGCTTGATGATCAGTGTAAGAGAGCCCCCAATTATTTGGTTGATAACTTAATATGAAACATGTCACAAACTACTATGGCCACACTTCTTTCATAAATTTGCATTTCATTTGGAGTTATATGCTTTTTGTACCATGTGATCTTGCAAAGGCGTGTACAGGGATATGTCACGCCCCGCTCCCTTAGGAGCGATCGTCCTCGCTAAGGCGTGATGCCGCATGAGGCTAGATTGCGCTCGTGCAAGACAGGTTCCATAACGGCCGATTACAGCGGCTGCGACGGGGTCGTCGCACAGAAGTCCCAAGCAGAGACATTGAATAATAGCAGCAGAAATTTAGAACAAAACACAAGTCATTCAAAAGATGCATTTTATTGATATTGAAACAAGGATTATAATGAGACGCAAGGCCAAGATTACAATCACTCAAGCTCACTCTTCTCACATTACAAGTCACTCAGCTCTCTCTCATCTCTCAATACAAGTCTTGAACCAGCGGATGCTTCGGAGAGGCGATGTCCATACATTATGTCCCGTATAAGTCCTGACTCAACGCGGTCGCATGCCTCAAATCGCCAAGGAACTCCGTGCCTCGACGCATCCAAGCGAGCTCCGGGCCACGAGCTTCTACCTATGCCTGCACATGAAAACTATGTGGGTGTTAGTACTCAACTGTACTGGTGGAATGAGCTCCTCGCTCACCCATACAAACCGACACGTTTATTTACTTTGTGCAACATAACCCTTTTGATTGTCTTTCTACTCTTGTCTTAGGATCAGTTTTAGGACTGACGTCTTGGCCTATTTTGTGTCTCAAGACCATCCCGTGCTTGCAACAACAACGTCAACTCATACTTTGCCTCTAGACCCCTTCTCGTACCAACAACGTTAACCTATCAAGTCGTGTTTGCCTTACGGTCCAAAATCAGAGACGCGACTACGCGATAGTACCCAATTTCCTTGTGACCGTGCTACAAATCCATCGTGTCGTGCCTCACAACTCAATATGACTTAACCATATCGCCGCCTCACGGCCCTTGCTACTTTAATCACCAACTGACCCAAATCGAGACTTATGGGCTAAGTGTCACTCGACCGACTTTGCCTTGCGGCGTTTCCTGACTTAAACTCAACGACTCAAATCATACTCATGCAACTTATATGTCAACAACTTAAGACTCGATGCCATATCTCGTGCCGAAGCACGTCGCCTACGTTGAAGCCAAATCTTAGGCCCAACTATCGTGTTCTAACTGTACACACATTCAACTGACTCAATCCAAAGGCACACACGCGGATTGTCGTCCGTGCCGACCCATCTATATGAATTGGTCACTAACATCACAAGCTATCTTGGACTATAGCCTTGCTATTCGGCGATCCTTTCAACGTAAGTAGCTAGCCCCGTTGAAAGTTTTCGAATAACCCGAGCGGTTCGTCCAGCTACGACTATACCGTGTTTCCCCCCAGGACGACGCGGTCCCATGACGCCCAGGGTTGCCGCTCGTGGAAACTCCTCCTTGTCGACAAGTTGTCCAATGACCATGCAAGACTCGACTTGAACTGACGTCTCACACAGTCATTTTTCTTCTAGTGTTACCATCTCTTTTAGGGCCAAGTTCAATACTTCTCACATCTAAGACCGTCTCGACGACCCATGGTCGCGAGCATTCTTCTTTCTTGCCCTATCATTCCATGCAACTTAGGAATGCCTATTTGAAAGCTCCTTTTTCCAAACTCAGTAAATCAACCATGGCTCGTGCCTTAGAAACACTAAGCCCGTGATATCGTGCCTTACGCCAATTGATGTTCTGGGTGAAACTATCATCTAAGACACTTTATACGACGGGCCTTAAAGGTCGTGAAACCAAGTAATTTCGACAACCGCAGAATACGCGGAATAGTGCTTAGAATGCCTTCAATAGCCTAACAAGAGTTAGACTAACTTAATCGCACAACAACTCGACGAGCAAAGGCTGCGTCAAGCCTCGCATCGTGGAAACGTGCCGCGCATGCGTTCGACTTTTGAACGATCAAGTCATTTGGGTGCCTAGCCTTATGTCACAAGCCGTGCAACACAACTTAACTCATGGGGCAAGCCAAGGCTATGCCAAGCCTTGGACGATGGGACCGTGCATGCTTTATGAAGCATTTATGCGGGCGACGCCTATGACTTAGGCTAACTCTTAGCTTTGCGGCGAATACCAATTTTCCGTCTCCCAAACCACGGGATGAAGGATCGAGTGTCATTTTCAAAGCACGCCGTGCACCAACTCTAAGACGACAGTTGGACTCTTCCATATTCTAACTCAATTCGACCCGTCGGGATTATTTCTTTATCTATGTGGATTCGTCTCTTTTATTATCAAGCCTACTTGTACAAGTTGAAAATATGAGATTTATTATGTGAATGCTAAGATGAGGCAAGTTCACCGAAACTACCCCACCTGAGCGAGGAGTCGCCTCGACCGAGCGATGTCTTCGAGTCGCCGTTGCAAGGCTAAGTCCGAACGCCGTCGGCGTTTGGATTCCTCCGATTGACTGAGCGGGACGGGGCACTACATCATACACCACTCAGAAAAAGTTTCGTCCTCGAAACTAACTGAGTACACTTATCGACTTATAACTTGATTCAACATTCAATGACTCTCGCACACACTACTCCTATGCGTTCTCTCAATCCGAGCCACGTTCGTGCTTACCATCAATCTTTTCTTCACAACACAATTTCAAAATCCTCGATACTTGTCCGTTCCTCAAGTCTCACTTGAATTCAACGTATCACTTAGTTTGGATCGTGCACACATTCCACGTGTCCCCGAAATACATGCATTTCAACCAAGCCTTGTGATAGTGAATCCAATCCCACCTATCGATTCATCCACTCAATCCCTAAAATCAATCGTACCGATGCTAACTCTCGCAACATGGACATCTCGTCTAGCCGCTAGGCCATCTCTCTAGGCTAAAGTCAATTGTCAATATTGGAATCATAGTTCCCAAACAACGATATCAACACTGACCCCATCCTAAGGTCAAACCAAGTTGATAGTACGAGGTTTTTTACCCAAGCTCGCATTACTCCGATTTCTAAACTTTGAGCATAGATTTCCTACATACATACCGACATTAGTCACCGGAGTCCGAGTCATTCAGCAAAGCCATTCTACGACAACTCGCGTTCAACCAATCATTGACATAAACATATCGCTCGTCCAACAAGTAACTTGCATAGTCTATCTCTTCAAACACGTTCGACATAATCCACATATCAATCCTTCTCAAGTCAAGCACGCTACGACACAATTTGTTACTAAACCATAATTCACATTTCATATTTTCTAAGTCGTTCATCACGATCCACGTATTCGATCATAAGGTCGTCTAGCTTAACAATATGGTGCACCCCGATCTCACGCGAGTCACATTATCCACGGTGGACATGAATCACCATACACGCTCCCGCGGGATACTTATCCTCATCGGGACGTAACTCTTGTTTTGTGTCTAGACTAATTCATTCTTGATACGTAGATTGGATCAATTCAATCCTCAAGTTTATCCAATCATCAATCGCAGTCCAAATATCCTAGAATTTTTCTTCACATCAAACCAACAAGTCGGGACAATCAAAGTTGCCGCGTCTTGATTTTCCGAGTTCGATCATTTTCGCGACATGAATCACCATGTCAGCGTTCACGCGGAACGATCGTCCCAAATCCGACGCGACGCATGTGCGAGGCTAGAGTTGCCCTCGCACAAGACAAGAATGTTGACGTTGTGGTTATCCGCGTAACCATCAAGACACTTTTGTTTTCATCCACATTTATTTTCATCCATCAGGACAATAACACTTGCACGATCGTCATTCACCGAGTCAGAGTACCCCCGAGTTATTACATATCGATCTTTGATACGTTTCAATACCATCGATGACATGTGTAACCTGACGATCTTCCTTTGCAACGAATTTCGAGTCGTGTGAATGATGCTATCATCCGACTGGATAATCTCATTGACATTCAAATTCAATTTCGATCATTATCCCTCGAATCATTCACAACATCAATTTCTTCAAACCCAAATTCGCGTATTGTTCATCCGTCTATCTTAAGCCATCGACCAACATTTTTTTCCAAATCACATTATTCCTTGCTAACTCAAATCATCGAACAACATCCATTACAATCCTCAGAGTCATTTTCAAACATTCGAATCAAACTTTTTATGCATGCTATCTTTCCGTCGTGCTAACTTTTCGTATACGATCCGTATCGATTTCCTCGATCAAGTCATCTATTCGTACACCATAACTTTTCCTCGATTCGATTTTACCTACTCAATCATTTCCACCTTTCATACTTGTGCAAATCTCGATCCCGTGCTCGTCATTTCTAACTTTTGTTCGAATCGACTTATCAAATCTCAAGACTGTAGGAACGAAATCGTAAAGCAGAATACTCTAGAGGGGGGTCAATAGAGTAGGTAGCGGAATATTGCTAATTAAAAATCTTGTTAGCAGTTAGATCACAGATATAAAAATAATCACAAAGTAAATGACAGAAATTAAAAGTGATCAGAAGGCAAACGCAAACACCGAGATTTATACTGGTTTTCCTCTTGTGAGGACTAGTCCAGTCGGAAGAACTCTAGCTTCCAGTTGAATCCACTATTGGAAAATCTCGCAAGTTTTCATACGAAGTCCTTGCAACTTCTACAGACGCGAGCTTTGATACGAAGAACTCGACCAACTTCAATTGTGAAGAGTTGTATCTTCTATCAAGCCTCTGATTACAACCGCTCTGAAACTTCTAGACCGTACCGCACTGGCAAATCGACTAGAGGATTGTAACTGGCTTAGGATTTGAAAAGGAAAGCTTTTTAGAACTCTTTGGAAGAAATGTAAGCTTTAGAAGAGAAGAGATTGAAAATGAATTTGTGATTTGAAATGATCGAAATATTTCTCTATTTATAGTTTTTCTAAAGACAGAACTCTGACAGAATTCGGACAGAATTCAGACAGAACTCTTTGTAACAAACCGCAACTGAAGGGTGACCAAGTTCAAAATCAAACGTTCACTAACGTTCATCTTGGCCGAACTCTGGCCGAACTCTGGCGGAACTCGGGCCGAGTTCTGCTAGGGTTCTTCCAGTTCATTTTTGAGAAAAATCAATTTGACTTTTTGAAAAGTCCTTCAGAAGCTTTTTGTAAAAAGGATGTTTTTCTAAAACATAGGTCATTTGTAAAAGGATAGGGTGGTTTTGAAAAACGATTTCAGATAGCCTATTTGCCAGTACGACTCGGTGTACAATGTATTTCTAGACTCAATAAAATGAAAAATTACATTGCTTCAAAGGAAATACATTCTGAATGGCAAACGGCTTCAGTCTTGAACATCGTAGATATCCATCGTTGAGCAGTGTCCAAAACGTCGTAGGTAAACATCTGAATTGACTTGCTTTATATCGAGACAGAGTTTGATCAATTATTAAAATCAGGTTTGACCATGACCAATGGGCCAACAATCTCCCCTATTTTGATAATTGACAAACCTTGCCGATATAACATCTAAGTTTGGATCAATTCAAAAATGTATCAAAATAAATTGTTCATAACCTGTATGCATGAAGATGTTAGATCTATTTATCCCCCGTTGTCACTTAGCAAAATAATTACAAAAGAGAGAGCTCCCCCGCAATAAATGCATAAGTAACAAACAGTGAAGAAACGCAAAAATATATATAAAACATTCATCACAGGCATGGTAGAAACAGTTAAAAAGATATTGTATAAACAACACAGACATGTTATATGTCACAGGCAGTTTTAATATGAAGCAGAAAGAGAGATAACGCTAGAATAAAACTGAAACAAATAAAGTGCTGAATAATAAACTAATATGCCAAACTGAGGCATAATAAAAACCATGTCTATGAAGAGTCACATAATAACTAAAATAAAATGTGCTGATAATAACTTGGAATGTCGGAGCATTTCCAAGTGAACATAAGACAAAAATAATAGTCTCAAAAATCATAACATCTCAAAAGTCATCATCCTCATCATCATCGTAGAGCGTAAAATTCACGCACATAGTCTTGAGGTAGAGAGCTAGCAGAGTGACCCGTCTGCGCAAATCTCAGATCGGCGAAGGAGTTGGCAATAGCCTGGAACCGAGTCACGTCACGGAACTCATGTTCCCTGAAAGTCTCAACATAAAATGATTGCAGATCTGATAGGTGCTGATGAATACCCTCAAATGTCATAGGGTAAGAATGAGGAGGACCAGGTGCAGTGGGAGTAGGTGCAGCAGGTGGAGGAACAGTGGCAATGCTGCGATGAGAGAGTTTGAGGAACTTGGGTTCAGGGTCAACAGCATAAGTAGATAGGTCAATGTCAAATCTCTGAAAGATGCGTGGGATGATCATCGCATAAAAGAGGTTGCGGTCCCTTCCGCGACATCTACCCATCATCTGAATGATAGTCTTAGGGGCAGAAAAAGGAATTCCCTTAAGAATGTGATATAGAGCAGAAAGCTCAAGTGCAGTGACATCATCTTTGGAAGTGGATTTTGGAAGTAAAGTGGAATAGATGATGCGATGTAATTCGTAGTTAAACAAGTTCAAGTTATTAGCCTTGAACTTTCCAGGACGAGCGCGTGCGGGCGCACAAAGCTCATTCTTGAAACTAACGAGAGTCGTACCATCGGGAAAATCAAAATCAGTGATGTCATCGAGCGGGGCACCTTCGTTTGGAATACCAAGGATTTCCGCTAACGTGTCATCAGTGAATTCGATATCGATCCCTCCGACACGTGTTCTCACAGTAAAAGTGTCTAACACGAAATTACAATAGAATAATCTAATGGTATTAGTAGCAATAGGAAATTGTAAGGTAACAAAGTGTTGTAACCCTAATGCCTCAAAGTAAGGGCGGTGATCGGGAAAGACAGTCCATTTAATTGGTGATCCGGTGCAAATAGTACGCATAATGAAATCGGCATACCACAATAAAGCTTGGCCGAAAGTTTTAAAGTAAAACTCGTCCGATGCACCGTCGTCCGATTGGACCGGAGAAAAGAGGCAATCTGTATGCGGATCCGAAGACGATGCCTCTTCACTGGCATTGGTCTTCTTCCTCTTGAAGGGATTGAACTTAGGCATTATTTCCCTAAATTCTAGAAACCCTAAGAATTTGAAAGTGGAGGAGAGAAGGAATTATACCTTCCAAGAATTGGATATGTTGTTGAGGACGAAATTCTCCGCACGAATCCAAAGTTTGGACGAAAATCTCCACACGGATTGGAAGAACAAGGGTGGAGAAGAGCTAGGGTTTGGAGGCACGGCTGCTGTTGTTTGAGGATGTTTGGAAGAATGAAGAAGATGGGGGCCTCAGGTTCTGGCTGGTACATATATATACCCAGTCGAACTCTGGCCGAATTCTGACCGAGCTCGGGCCGAATTCGCCAAGGGTTGCCTGGCTATATATATATATATCAAAAATAATAGAAATAGGGCCACATCTTTTTCATTAATTCGTTTCAAATGTTTAATTCAAAGTTTAGTAATTTTAAATCTCAAAATAATATAATTAATATTATTTTATAAATTACTATTCTTTACTCAGCATCTGTCTCATATTAGCAGTAGGGGTACTGGCCCAGCTAACGGAGGTTCACCGGGGAACACTTAAATACCGTTTCGCTTCGACCGTAGTCGTGGTGACAGACAGACTCTTTTTAGGCTTGTCTCGAAAACAATTATCGAGTATCGAATAAATAATTAATAAAACAAAATTAATTAATATTATTGATATCTAAAATTCCTAATTCTCGACGTAAATAATTGAAACGATCTTTTGCTAGAGGTTTTGTGAGTATGTCAGCTAATTGATTCTGTGTGTCTATGTATACAAGGTCTATATCTCCATTTTGTTGATGATCTCTAAGAAAGTGATGTCTAATCTCGATATGTTTAGTACGAGAGTGACATACTGGATTCTTAGTTAAATTAATAGAACTAGTGTTGTCACAAAAAATGGGTATGTGTGTAAAATGCAATCCATAGTCTTCTAAAGTTTGTTTCATCCACAAAATTTGTGCACAACAACGTCCTGCGGCGATATATTCAACCTCGGTTGTTGATAATGCAACAGAATTTTGTTTTTTACTAAACCAAGAGACTAAAGCTTTTTCTAGGAAATGACATGTGCCGCTGGTGCTTTTTCTATCTACTTTGCATCTGGCAAAATCAGCATCAGAATAACCGGTTAGGTCAAATGACGTGGTTTTGGGATACCATAAGCCGACAGAAGAAGTGCCTTTAAGGTATCGGAAGATACGCTTAACTGCGCACAGATGTGATTCCTTAGGATTAGCTTGAAAGCGTGCACATAAACAAACACTAAACATAATGTCTGGTCGACTAGCAGTTAAATATAGTAAGCTACCGATCATATCTCGATACTTACGTATGTCGACAGGTTTGCCTTGTTCATCAATATCAAGCTTGGTTGAAGTCGCCATTGGAGTGCTAAGTGGCTTGACTGCTTCCATGTCGAACTTCTTTAATAGATCCTTTGTGTACTTTGCTTGATTTATGAACGTTCCATTGTTGGTTTGTTTGATTTGTAGTCCGAGAAAGAATTTCAGCTCTCCCATCATGCTCATCTCAAACTCATTCTGCATACACTTAAAAAATTCTTGACAAAGAGATTCATCAGTAGATCCAAAGATAATACCATCTACATAGACTTGAATCAAAAGAATATTGTTGTTCAAAGATTTTATAAACAAAGTAGTGTCAACTTTTCCCTTTGAAAAGCCGTTATCAAGTAGAAAAGAGCTTAGACGATCGTACCAAGCACGAGGGGCTTGTTTCAAACCGTATAAGGCTTTCTTCAACTTGAAAATATATTCAGGAAATTTGAAATCAGTAAAACCAGGAGGTTGAGCTACATAAACTTCTTCTTTTATAAAACCATTTAAAAATGCGCTTTTGACATCCATTTGAAATAATTTAAAATTATGAAAACATGCAAATGCACATAACATGCGAATGGATTCTAATCTCGCAACTGGGGTATAAGTCTCATCGTAGTCAATACCTTCTTCTTGATTGTATCCTTGAGCTACGAGTCGAGCCTTATTACGAGTCACTAAACCATTCTCGTTCAGTTTATTTCGGAATACCCATCGGATGCCAATGACCGGATGATCAATGAGCTAGGAAACAAGTTCCCAAACTTGATTCCGTTCGAATTGGTTTAATTCCTCTTGCATAGCATCTAACCAAAAATTATCACTACATGCTTCATCAATATTTTTGGGTTCAAACTGCGAGACAAAAGCAACACAAGAAGCTATATCTTTATTAGAGGAACGAGTACTTTCACCCTTGGTAATCTCACCAATTACCAAGTCCTTTGGATGATTGGCCAAGAATCTCATCTCTTTTGGTGTAGTCTCAAGATTGCTAGTTCCGGCTTCTTTGCTTGGAGGTTCATCTGATGCCTGATGTGATGGTTCTGTATCTTTGTGTGAAGGTTTTGCAGTAGCTGTACTTGGTGCGATTATGTCTTCATTGTCATCATCGTCTAAGTGTTGATTTAGCTCATCAAACTTGACATTGATAGATTCTTCGATGATCATGGTTCTTTTGTTGAAGACTCTGTATCCTTTGCTCTTTGCTGCATAACCTAAAAATATACCTTCATCGGCCTTTTCATCAAATTTACTCAAATTATCTTTAGTATTAAGAATAAAACATTTACAACCAAAGATTTTAAAATATGAAACGTTTGGTGTTCTATCAAACCATAATTCATAGGGAGTCTTCTTCGATATAGGTCGAATTAGGACCCTATTAAGAATATAGCATGCTGTATTTACAGCTTCAGCCCATAAGTATCTAGGTAGACTAAACTGGTTTAACATAACTCTAGCCATTTCAGATAGAGTTCTGTTCTTACGTTCCACAACTCCATTTTGTTGCGAAGTCCTAGGGCAAGAGAATTCATGCAAAATAACCGTGTGTGTCACAAAATTGCTTGAATTATGCATTCTCAAATTCGCCGCCATGATCACTACGAATACGAGTAATCATGAACCCTTTTTCATTCTGTACTTTCTTGCAAAAGGTGATGAATTCTGATAATGCATCGTTCTTGCGTGCAAGAAAATAAACCCATGTATATCTAGAAAAATCATCTATAATGATAAATGCATATAACTTACCACCTAGACTAGCAATTCTACTTGGTCCAAATAAGTCCATATGCAACAGTTGTAAAGGTCTAGTGGTACTTACAACGTTCTTGGATTTGAATGCGGATTTGGTAGCTTTGTTCCTTTCACATTCACTACATACCGTATCCTTCTTGAAAGAAATATCCGGTAAGCCGCGTACCAACTTCTTTGTAGATAGTCTTGAAATTGTATCCATGTTTGCATGACTGAGTCTCATATGCCATAGTTGACTCTCAACGCTTTTGGCCATCAAACATCTACCTGCTGTGTTAGCATCTTCCAACAAATAGAAAACATATATATTGTCTTCCCTAATACCTTCAAATATAATACTACCAGTTGAACTATCAACTATAGTACATTTATCTTTTACGAAGTTAATACCATAACCGTGATCAGCTAAATGGCTTATGCTGAGCAGATTATGTTTTAACTCGGTAACTAGACAAACATCTTTAATCACTGGATAGGGAGCCTTACCAATGTCACCGATACCGATTATGTATCCTCTTAAATTATTACCGAAGGAAACGTATCCTTCTTTATTCCTCTTCGACAGTGTTGCGAATAATGAAGCGTCACCGGTCATGTGCCGTGAGCAACCGTTGTCGAGGATCCATTTGCTCCTAGCATGTAAAGGGCGTCCCACCTACAAAACAATTTGCAGATGAAACTCTTGGTACCCATTTCTTGTAGGATCCTGACTGGTTAGTTTTCGGTATCAATGCATAAACATTTAAATCTACTAACTTTCTGATTCTATATGCAGAAGATATATGACCAATGAGGCCACAATAATGACATTTAGCATGTTGAGTGTTGAAAGTAATGTGAGGTGCATGATTGGTAGGTTTTGGTTTTCTAGTATAGAAGAATGCATGCCTATTAGTCTTCTTGGGCATAGTTTTGGTATAGTTTGGTCTGACAGTGTTGGGCGTGTTCTGATGATTCGGTAATTGACACGTGTTAGAATAGGAAGCAGCAACTTCAGGCCGTTTTCCTAAACTAATTTTCAACTTTTTGGAAGTGTCATATAATCTAGTATAGTCAGATGTGAGTGATTCTAATCTGACCTGTGCACATTGGAGACTCTTTCTCTCCTTAGATAGGTCTTCCTTTAACTGGATAATAGTTTGGTCTTTTTCTTCGGATAGCTTAACAGTCTCGTGTAACAACAACTTAATAGATGAAAGCTCACCAGACTAATTTGAAGAGTCATTATCTCTAACATGATCTAGTAGGTCGGTAAATCTTCCTATTTCACCTTTGTACTCTTTGAGTACCTTCTTAGAGGTTTCATATTTACTACGCAGTTTCCTGTAATCATCTAACAGTTCACTGAAAGCCTCTCCTAGTTGCTCAAAGGTGAAATCATCATAAGGATCAAATAGAGGATTAGTGATTACCTGATCGCAAGCCATCAAGCACACATTTGTAGCGTTATCTGATTGTTCATCTTCTGAGTCGCTGGCTTCACTTTCATGCCATATGCTTGTGTTGGCGTACTTTCTTGATGTAGATTTTTTCAGATAGCCTTTGTCATATTTGCTGTTTTTCTTTGATGATGATGCTGTTGGATAGTCTTTCTTCATGTGTCCTTTCTTCTTGCATCCGTAGCAAATATGATCTTCCTCATTGTTGTTGTTGTTGCTGTCTTTTGTTCTCCTGTTAAATCTCATGAACTTCTTGAACTTTCTTACCAGAAGAGCTTGATCTTTAGAGTCGGAGTCGCTGTCATCAGAATCATCTTCGATGGTTCTTCTATGTTGAGCCTTGAGAGCGATCGTCTTCTCTGACTTCTCCTTTGGTGTAGCATCTTCAAAGTCTTGAAGTTCTAACTCGTGAGTGAGTAGCTTACCCATGAGTGTTTCTAGAGACATTGTTGAGAGGTCGTTCCCTTCAATGATTGCAGTAGCCTTTGGAATCCAGTTCTTTGTAAGGGCTCGTAGAAGTTTGCGAATCTTCTCATGGTTACTGTAATCCTTGCCTAGTGAAGACAAAGGATTTACAATATCCAAGAATCTTATAAACATCTGAGTGACTGATTCACTTGGCTTCATTTTGAACGTCTCGTACTCCTGAGTAAGTCTGCTGATCTTTGACTCCTTGACTTGTGTTGTTCCTTCGTGGGTTACTTCGAGAAGTTTCCACACTTCGTTTGATGTTGTGCAAGTAGACACCCTGTTAAATTCAGTTCTGTCTAAAGCACAAAATAAAGCGTTAATAGCACGTGCGCCAAGACTGGCCTTTTTCTTTTCCTCCTCTGTATATTTGTCATGGGTCTTTTCAACTAAAACACCATCAACATTAATACGAGGTGGCTTTTTATAGCCATCAATAACTACAGACCATAAGTCAAAATCACGAGATTTCAGAAAGAAACTCATACGTGTTTTTCAATAAGTGTAGTTTGTGCCGTCAAACAGTGGAGGTCTGTTTGTGGCTTGGCCTTCACTTGTGAATTTCACAGTTGTCATGTGTAATGCTATGACCTATATAAAAATTGAATATAACTGCAATTTTACCTTGCTTTACCTGTATAACCCGCTTTGATATACCTCTAGATGGAAAACCTGCTCTGATACCAATTGTAGGAACGAAATCGTAAAGCAGAATACTCTAGAGGGGGGGAGGTGAATAGCGTAGGCAGCGGAATATTGCTAATTAAAAATCTTGTTAGCAGTTAGATCACAGATATAAAAATAATCACAAAGTAAATGACAGAAATTAAAAGTGATCAGAAGGCAAACGCAAACACCGAGATTTATACTAGTTTCCCTCTTGTGAGGACTAGTCCAGTCGGAAGAACTCTAGCTTCCAGTTGAATCCACTATGGGAAAATCTCGCAAGTTTTCATACGAAGTCCTTGCAACTTCTACAGACGCGAGCTTTGATACGAAGAACTCGACCAACTTCAATTGTGAAGAGTTGTATCTTCTATCAAGCCTCTGATTACAACCGCTCTGAAACTTTTAGACCGTACCGCACTGGCAAATCGACTAGAGGATTGTAACTGGCTTGGGATTTGAAAATGAAAGCTTTTTAGAACTCTTTGGAAGAAATGTAAGCTTTAGAAGAGAAAAGATTAAAAGTGAATTGGTGATTTGAAATGATCGAAATACTTCTCTATTTATAGTTTTTCCAAAGACAGAACTCTGACAGAATTCGGGCAGAATTCGGACAGAACTCTTTGTAACAAACCGCAACTGAAGGGTGACCAAGTTCAAAATCAAACGTTCACTAACGTTCATCTTGGCCGAACTCTGACCGAACTCGGCCCGAGTTCTGCTAGGGTTCTGCCAGTTCATTTTTGAGAAAAATCAATTTGGCTTTTTGAAAAGTCCTTCAGAAGCTTTTTGTAAAAAAGATGTTTTTCAAAAACATAGGTCATTTGTAAAAGGATAGGGTGGTTTTGAAAAACGATTTCGGATAGCCTATTTGCCAGTACGACTCGGTGTACAATGTATTCCTAGACTCAATAAAATGAAAAACTACATTGCTTCAAAGGAAATACATTCTGAATGGCAAACGGCTTTAGTCTTGAACATCGTAGATATCCATCGTTGAGCAGTGTCCAAAACGTCGTAGGTAAACATCTGAATTGACTTGCATTTATATCGAGACAGAGTTTGATCAATTATTAAAATCAGGTTTGACCATGACCAATGGGCCAACAAAGACTACAATAACTAAATCAACAATACTCGATCTACGGTTTTGCATACACACGACGCTTGCTGATAGACTCATCGACAACCCGCATCCTCAATCGATCGATCGACATCCCTGAGGCTATCGCATACACTACTCAGGGATAAAGTCATTCAACAAATCCTCAACTTATCATTCGATTCACAATCGACTTCTTCAAATTTTTTCGTTCGAACCATTACTCGAATTTCAAGCACGCTCATCTATATCGCATCGACGATAACATCGTCGTTCGATAACACCCCTATCGATAAACATCCCATCTACTCAATCAAGTCTAACTCATTTCGTGCTCGACACATTACGAATCCCGCACTCGACTTTGCTAAGGTCGACACAATCTTTGGTGTATATGCCCAGCCCGACTTAGCCAACCGTGCTTACGCAAACCATCTTTTTGTTTTGTCAAAAATTGTTCTCCTACGTTTTACACAATAGATAGACTTATTGTATGGACATCCCGTGGGACATTTGAGAGAGAGCGTACCAATGATATCAACTTTGCGGAAGCAACACTTTAGAGTTTGCGGAAACAACGGAGTTAAAGAATTCAATCGAAGTCCAAGGACGTAAAGCCGTGCTCTGATACTATTATGTCGCGCCCGCTCCCGTAGGAGCGATCGTCCTCGCTAAGGCGTGATGCCGCACGAGGCTAGATTGCGCTCGTGCAAGGCAGGTTCCATAACGGCCGATTACAGCGGCTGTGACGGGATCGTCGCACAGAAGTCCCAAGCAGAGACATTGAATAATAGCAGCAGAAATTTAGAACAAAACACAAGTCCTTCAAAAGATGCATTTTATTGATATTGAAACAAGGATTACAATCACTCAAGCTCACTCTTCTCACATTACAAGTCACTCAGCTTTCTCTCATCTCTCAATACAAGTCTTGAACCAGCGGATGCTTCGGAGAGGCGATGCCATACATTATGTCCCGTATAAGTCCTGACTCAACGCGGTCGCACGCCTCGAATCGTCAAGGAACTTCGTGTCTCGACGTATCCAAGCGAGTTCCGCGCCACGAGCTTCTATCTGTGCCTGGACATGAAAACTATGCGGGTGTCAGTACTCAACTATACTGGTGGAATGAGCTCCTCGTCCACCCATACAAACCGATACGTTCATTTACTTTGTGCAACATAACCCTTTTGATTGTCTTTCTACTCTCGTCTTAGGATCAGTTTTAGGACCGACGCCTTGGCCTATTTTGTGTCTCAAGACCATCTCGTGCTTGCAACAACAACGTCAACTCATACTTTGCCTCTAGACCCCTTCTCGTACCAACAACGTTAACCTATCAAGTCGTGTTTGCCTTACAGCCCAAAATCAGAGACGCGACTACGCGATAGTACCCAATTTCCTTGTGACCGTGCTACAAATCCATCGTGCAGTGCCTCGCAACTCAGTATGACTTAACCATATCGCCGCCTCGCGGCCCTTGCTATTTTAATCACCAACTGACCCAAATCGAGACTTATGGGCTAAGTGTCACTCGACCGACTTTGCCTTGCGGCGTTTCCTGACTTAAACTCAACGACTCAAATCATACTCATGCAACTTATATGTCAACAACTTAAGACTCGATGCCATATCTCGTGCCGAAGCACGTCGCCTACGTTGAAGCCAAATCTTAGGCCCAACTATCGTGTTCTAACTGTACACACATTCAACTGACTCAATCCAAAGGCACACACGCGGATTGCCGTCCGTGCCGACCCATCTATATGAATTGGTCACTAACATCACAAGCTATCTTGGACTATAGCCTTGCTATTCGACGACCCTTTCAACGCAAGTAGCTAGCCCCGTTGAAAGTTTTCGAATAACCCGAGCGGTTCGTCCAGCTACGGCTATACCGTGTTTCCCCCAAGGACGACGCGGTCCCATGGCGCCCAGGGTTGCCGCTCGTGGAAACTCCAACTTGTCGACAAGTTGTCCAATGACCATGCAAGACTCGACTCGAACTGACGTCTCACACAGTCATTTTTCTTCTAGTGTTACCATCTCTTTTAGGGCCAAGTTCAATACTTCTCAAATCTAAGATCGCCTCGACGACCCATGGTCGCGAGCATTCTTCTTTCTTGTCCTATCATTCCATGCAACTTAGGAATGCCTATTTGAAAGCCCCTTTTTCCAAACTCAGTAAATCAACCGTGGCTCGTGACTTAGAAACACTAAGTCCGTGACATCGTGCCTTACGCCAATTGATGTTCTGGGTGAAACTATCATCTAAGACACTTTATACGACGGGCCTTAAGGTCGTGAAACCAAGTAATTTCGACAACCGCAGAATACGCGGGATAGTGCTTAGAATGCCTTCGATAGCCTAACAAGACTTAGACTAACTTAATCGCACAACAACTCGACGAGCAAAGGCTGCGTCAAGCCTCGCATCGCGGAAACGTGCTGCGCATGCGTTCGACTTTTGAACGACCAAGTCATTTGGGTGCCTAGACTTATGTCACAAGCCGTGCAACGCAACTTAACTCATGGGACAAGCCAAGGCTATGCCAAGCCTTGGACGATAGGACCGTGCATGCTTTATGAAGCATTTATGCGGACGACGCCTATGACTTAGGCTAACTCTTAGTTTTGCGACGAATGCCAACTTTTCTTCTCCCAAACCACGGGATGAAGGATCGAGTGTCATTTTCAAAGCACGCCGTACGCCGTGCACCAACTCTAAGACGACTGTTGGACCATTTCATATTCTAACTCAATTCGACCCGTCGGGATTATTCCCTTATCTATGTGGATTCGTCTCTTTTATTATCAAGCCTACTTGTGCAAGTTGAAAACATGAGATTTATTATGTGAAGGCTAAGATGAGACAAGTTCACCGAAACTACCCAACCTAAGCGAGGAGTTGCCTTGACCGAGCGATGTCTTCGAGTCGTTGTTGCAAGGCTAAGTCCGAATGCCGTCGGCGTTTGGATTTCTCCGATTGCCTGAGCGGGACGGGGCACTACATGATACACGACTATGACCGTTGATTGACCTCCACGAATAATAGTTTTCTTATAAGGAGCAGTGCACCAGTTTTGGTGTAGTAGGAGGCAGTGACGGACCCTTCTTTTTTGGGGGGGGGGGGGGGGACGAAAATACCTTAAGCGACATTGAGGATTGATCTTGGGACCTCTTGGTTAAAAGCATGTAAAGTTACCACTAGACCTTAGAAGTTAGAAACGGGACGGGAGCAGGAGCGGAGGAACGCGACTACTTAGAAGAGTCTAAAGTTGGGCGTATGTGCTAATAAAAAATTTATGTTTATTAATTATTGTTATCAAAACTTATAAATATCTTACTATTTATTAGAATTTATAAAGTTTAGTTCAAAGTTACAGAGAGATCATTCGCATGTTGATTTTTTATGATGTCAATGTAAATAATTTTTAGCTTCTTGATACTTTGATAAATGTGTATTAAAATCTTCTAACTTTCTTCCCAAAATTTATGTCATGTTTTAAAATTATGGTCATATTATTGGAAGCGCTTATATCGTAGGAGAAACGCGCTTCAGTCATCGTAGAAACGCGCTTCCGTCATCGGAGAAATGAGCTTCCGTCATCGGGGAAGCGGGCTCCCAACGAGCTTCCAAGTAAGAACTGCCGAATCAAGATTCTTATTGAGATTCGTTGATCTTTTAGGAATTTCTGGCTTCTAAGCACCAGACTGCAACTTAATTGTGTTATAAACTCTCTCCCTTATATATATATATATATATATATATATAGAGAGAGAGAGAGAGAGAGCGATAGAGAGAGAGAGAGAGAGAGAGTAGGCACCCGAAAATCCGGGAGGTGTGTGTGGGGGTGGGTGGAGGTAGAGGCGCCCCGGCCTAAGGTAGGTCTGCCCCTTGTTGGAGGGACTTAAACATAATATCCAAGCAACTCAATTTCGATTCTCCTGTCACTCAATTTTGATTCTCCTGTCACTCATTTTAAGTGTATCTTATGAGAAGTTATAGTGCTACACGAATCCAACATTCTATCCAAAATTGACATTCAACTTGCACTAGCATGGTAGAATAATATAAAATATAAAACCCTCACAACAACTCTAGAGTTTTGGTACAATAGCATGGACTTTAACATAAAGTATTAGAGAAAGTTATATGTTAATATTATTCTAAGATAAGTCGAAGGTCTATTTTGGATAGCGAGCTGGATTCATGCAGTGCTATACCTTTTTACAAATTGCAAGCCAGAGGGCTGTGAACCTTGGGTTACTGGTGATACCATGTTAAAGTCTATGTTTGGATCCAGCTTTAATCCTCATTGTCTTCCAGGAACTTTAATCCGACCCTGTAAGTATTGCATTATCCTGTGAAGTGTAGATGAACCTACCCATCAGTTTGTTGCAAGCCTTCTGTGTCACTAACTTTAGCCTGTGAACGTGATTCCATTTCATAGTATAATTGGAAATCCATGATCCATTACTATTATTCAAGTCTGGCAAGAGTTTGGGGTGGCAGATAAGTGGTTTGTGTCATGAAGCATGAGAGCACTGTAGTTCTCCATTCTCCAAGATAGCAATTTTAGCAAGAAGCTACAAACATCAAAGTATTATGGACAACAACTAGATACAATTTTCGGAAAATATAGAAGGGAGGTGTTGATCTTGTCATCTGTACATAAGGTGGAGAGAGGGGACTGAACACTAAGAATTTGGGAGGATGCTTTTCAGCAAAATTGGAATTATGGTGGATAGAACAAGATTATGGAGGATAGAACCAATATAGATGGTTGTCATTTAGCAAAAACGTGGGAGACATCGAAGAAGCAAATTTCAAATCTTGGGTGAATGGGTTTTGGTGCATGATAGATTCATTCTGCCGTCTTCCAACAATCTGAATGTGACAAAAGATGCCTAGTCATATAGAGCTACCATGTACCAAATTTCTCTGGTTGAAAGGGGTCAACTATATTGGGCTTATGACATAGGGGAATTTCATTCGCCTATACTTGGGGAAGCTTTCTCACAAGGCCAAATCCTTCAAGGGCATAGGTCTTTCTTTTTCTCTGATGGATGCTGTTGGAGTCCAATATTTAACTCCCCTGTTTCTCTGTTGGAAGCTGTCTCACGAGACCAAATCCTTCAAGGCATATTCCCCTTTTCAGCTCCCTTCTGGTAGTTGTCCAATATCTATATGCAATAGGGGGCAATATCTATATTACTCACCAACATCATGATCCCAATTCCTGCCTTCTGGGGCCTTGTGAATCAAATGCACAGTGGACATTTGCCAGCACATGAATCAGAAAAATGACATCCCCTGGCGCAATATAGTCAAAAAGTATAGAACGCAACTATTAGAGTGCCCACTTCAGAATTGAGCAAGATTTCTGGCACATTGTTTGTAATCAGCTTTCCTACACTGTTGCAGTAATTCCTACTTTCTCATATTGGCTAGGGTGCTGGTGTGTGTGGAGGAATAAATGAACAATAAAGTATATATTTATGTATATTAAGCTCAAGTTACATCAATAACTGAGAAACAAGAACACATAATACTGGATCAATGGAACATAGCGTGTGCCAGATAGTGGATTTGTTATATCCTTGTGTATGTACATGCGGTATTTTATTCGCATTTTCCTCAATAATAGTATATTATACATTTCAACAGAAGATAATAGTATAAAAAAGAAGAAAAGATGAACATCATTTTATTGGATCGATTTCTTATCACATATCTTCAATGACAATATACTATTAGCCTTGATTTAAACCCAAACTTAGCTAGCATCAATTTCCTCAGGTGGTTTTCCTTTTCTATGATGCAACCTATCCTTGTTTCTTTTGAAGGAAAGCAACCTGTCCTTACATCACAATAGAGGAGCTTTGAGGTGCACCATTGTTCTAATTATGTGGAAGTGTTGTCAAGGTAATTATATAGCTGTGTTTTCATGAAATAGAGGAAAAAGATTCATATGGTGAACCTCAAAGATTTATAATGAAGGCTTTGTTGTTACTTGTTACTAATTTTCATCCCCGGTTATAAAACCTTGCTCCACTATTATAGACTGGTTCAACTACATTGGTTTTTGTAGATTTTGCTATGATCACCAAGGGTTCACTTTTGTTAGTAGTTCCCTTTGGGCTATTAGGTTCAGCCTGACGATCGCAAATTGGATAGATCTTGCTTTGTTGCATCAGATAAAGGTTGGAGGAGAGAGGTTTGAAGTAAATACAACACCTCATCCTCGACATGTCTAGCTTCATTCAGCTTCTTTTGTGGTCCGTCTTAGCCTGTTCCCCAAAAGAGCATTTTTATACTACTGAACCAGCCATTGAATTAATTGTATTTTGGATCTGCAACTTGCCATTATTTTTAAAATTTTGCCTGCATTTAGTAAATAAACATAGCTTCTTCTCACGCGAGTGCCTGTCAAATGAAATTTCAAAACCAGATGCGTTCATTTTGGTTTTGTGATTTCATGGTCAATGAACTCATATATTACTAGTTTTGTGGTTATGATATACTGGTAACTATATCTGATCTACGCTACAAAATTTTCAAGTTTATCTCAACTTTTCATTGTATTTTATTGTTAAAATTCAGGATTTCATGGGGGGCTCCCATGATACCATGATTACATTAGAAAACAGAGTCCGCGGGCTTGAGAGAGTTGTTGAGGAGATGGCACGGGATCTATCACTGTCCTCTGGCAGGAGAGGCAGTAATGCTATGCTTGGGTTTGAAGGATCCCCTGGTAGGTCCTCAAACAAGTATAATGGCCTTCATGACTATGCTGGTCCAAAATTTGGCAGGGGGGTTGATAGTCGGATGCCATTTGCAGAAAGGTTTCTTGCATCTGATAACATACTATTGGGCGTAAGGGGCAGGGATCCTTCTTGGAGACCAGATTCTGAAACATGGGATTCTTATGCTTATACTTCTTCCAGGAATGGGCTTATAAGCTCTAGGAGAGGATTTGGTGGCGCACTGGTTGATTGCAGATTACCCAGAACTACTGAACATGAGGGTGACCAACCTGGCAGCAGAAGAGCTCGGGATAAAGGACAAGGACCATTTAGGCTTGGTGAGGGTCCTTCTGCAAGAAGTGTTTGGCAAGCCTCGAAGGACGAGGCCACTCTAGAAGCTATCCGGGTGGCAGGGGAAGATAATGGGACCTCTCGAATTGCAACACGAGAGGCAATTCGTGAACTAGATGCCACAGATGACAATTCAGGTCAGGAGAGAGGACCACTTTGGGCATTGTGGTCACGTGCCATGGATTCACTACATGTTGGTGACGTGGATTCCGCGTATGCTGAGGTAGTGTCCTCAGGGGATGATATGTTGCTTGTGAAGCTGATGGAACGATCTGGTCCAGTTGCGGATCAACTTTCGAATGAAGTGGCAAGTGAAGTCTTACATGCTGTTTCACAGCTCCTGCTGGAGCAAAGCCTTCTAGATACAGCTCTTGCATGGATTCAACAGGTATGATTTTCAATTCATGGTTTAGTACCCTGTCACAAATAAGTGATTCCATCATCTTGTTACTGCTTAAAAACTAAAAAGAGGAAATATGTTACATTCAGTCACACACACAAATTGTCATTTTCTGGCTTTATTGAAAAAAATCACCTTCTTTTGTAGAATTAATACTACAAAACCTGGTTAAGTTCATGTGATTGTTTATGTTTGTTACACAACAGGCAATATACATAATTGCGGGCTAATACTTTATGACTACATGCATCCCTACATCACAACATACACCTAAGCATGGCATTAGTGCTAAGGCTGTGTTGAACATCCATATCCATGTCACGCTTTGGCTACTTCTAACGAAAATAATCATAATATTCTGTCTGTTATTTTCTATTTGCTATACTTAGTTTAAGAAATAGGAGTGTCGTATCCTATGCATATATTAAAATGTTCTGTTAACATGTCTTCACAGCGTTATGTTCATCCTATGCATATATTAAAATGTTCTGTTAACATGTCTTCACAGCGTTATGTTCAGCCCATAACTGATACTTAATTATCCACCAATTAAACTTGTGTACTCCTGACTGTGGTTGTCTAGTTAAGAAGCTTTAACAGTTGGCCAATGTTCTGCTTGAAATAAGCTCAGACAAAACATCAAATGAGCTGAGCTTGAACGTACCAGCATGGGCGGATCCACTCTTTAGGTTGAGGGGGCTCAAGTTCCCTCTGGATCAAAAAAGAAGAGAATATTTAGTAAAGGTCCTGAAAAGATTTTTTTTTGAGTATAGGATCATTTCAACAATTTCTTTAGGTTTTGTATCCTCAAACTTCCATACTTCGATTTTTCCAATCTCCGTCATCGCAACCTCCCATTGCCATCCACCTCCATAGTCTCTGTCTCCACCTCCTCTACTCGGCTCCAGCAATTCCTCTTCTGACCACTCCATCACGACCACCTCTCGGCTTTAAGCCGCCTTCAATTCCGGTTCCTCCTCCAAGGATAACTGTGGCGACTACTTATTCCTCGAACAACAACTTCAACTTCTATTTGTGTTGAAATAATGATACTTTTGTAAATTTTACATTTTGACATCACATTTCTGACCCAATAATGTTACTTGCAAAACACGGTAGTGAAGTCTGCAACTTATGCTCATTAGTCAACAAATGCAGCATAATGCTTCCACAACGCACCAGCCTACGAGTCGGGCTCATGATCAGTGTTATTAAAGGCTGTAAGATGGTCTATCACCATAGGCAACTGCCTCAACCTACCTTGATGTAAATGTGACCCCACCAGACCCAATGACATAAGGTTGATATTATGAATAATTTAATATCAATATCAAAGAGGAAAGGAATATTAACCTTTTCCCTTTGTCTTCTAGTTTTCTAATATTCCTTCCCGTCCTTACCTATCTGAAATATCATCTCCGATTCTGGCGCCCATTGCTGAATGGCAACATGTAAGTCTCTTTCTCTGTCTCCTTTCTTTATATCTCGCTCACTCATTGACTCAATTTTTTTTCTTTCTGTTTAGTTAGAGTACTCTTAACAATTGTTTCTTGATTGAAGTATTAAACACTTCATTCAATTGATGTTGAATTCTCAAACTTCTGCATGCAATATGCACAAGAAGTTTTACATGTGATGTTTATTGTTTTTATATAATACATTTGTTATACCAGTTAGGAGGAAACCACGACACAAATAGGGATAATTTAGCAAATACCCCCATTCTAAATGTTAAAACTAGCATATACCTCCACTATTTTTTTTATCTAGCAAATACCCCCACTCCTATGTAAAAACAGTAGGAAAAAAATTTAAAAGTGGGGGTATATCTTAATTTTTTTTTATTTTTCCATACTAAAAATGGGGGCATTTGCTAGATAAAAAAAATAGTGGGGGTATATGCTAGTTTCAACATTTGGAATGAGGGTATTTGCTAAATTATCCCCACAAAATATCAGTCATTAACTACAAAGCTTGTCTCAACTTATCTACTGCACATCCCTAGCTTTAGTCTTGAGGCGCCCGCCTAGGCCTTTTGGTCATCCCCGCTTTCGAAAGCTTGCCCTTGATGGTAAACAAGCCAAACTCTAATAGACCTCCATGTTATTGGTCCTCTTGAATAAACTTGATTCCCAGTTTCTTCTTCAGAGTTACACTGTTACTGCCTTAATGATCATGTCTGGATGAAGGCTGTAATCAGCTCCAGTTTTTAATAGAGGGTAAGCAAGCTACTTGCTCCCTTGTCCTAATTTTGTAATTAATAAGCTTGATAATACTTACGAAATAAATACACCAACCTCCCTATGTTTCATGAGTATGACATGGACAACCCCTATTCCGAAAATAATTACACTGACCACCCCTCTCCTTTAGAGATTTTATAAAACATAGGGGTTGTTAGTGTTACAAGTTTCTATAGAAAATAGAAATTATAGGGTGGTCCTTGTAATTAGTTTCAAAGTAGGGGTAGTTACTAGTAAGTGTAAACCATAGGGGTAGTTAATGCAATTTGCCCTAATATTTATTATTCTAACGTATCAAATGATATTTTTGTAAGTAAAAATTTCCTACACTTCTCGCATCCATATCTTCAAGAATAACCATTAGATTAAAGATTGTTCATATTAGACTCTGCCTGTGGAAGGTTTCAGAGGAAACAGTTTAAGAAGCAGCTTGGGTTAGGGTTGTTTGTTATCAAGGAAACAGGCTTGAATAAAATGCTCTGCTGAATTTCTACAGAATGTTGTTAATAAAACAGAACTGTTGGTGAAGTTTCTCCAGCAATCAAGTGGTCAAGAGAATTGCTATATAAAACTATATGCAAGTTCTTTTTCGTCTCGACTTCTCACATTATCCTGCGATAAATACTTGATTACGTAGCCCAATCCTTTAACGCGTGGTACTGTGATCTTGTCTAACCAGTTCTACAAATCGGGTTTTGCAGTTTACGGAACTGATAGTGGAAAATGGAGTAGACATGGGCATCCCCATGGGAGTAAAGAAAGAGGTTCTGTTTAGCCTTCACGAAGCTTCCGCAATGGAGCCACCCGAGGATTGGGAAGGTGCAGCACCAGACCAAATTATGGATCAACTAGCATTGGCGTGGGGAATCAATATACATCAACTCATCAAGTAGTATGGATATATTCACATAACTGGGAGTGCAGATTGTGAATTTGCTGTATCATTATTATTTTTTGGTTTTGCTTGGTGCATTGAAGCATGTATTACTCCATATCACTATACTAATTAAGAGATGATGTATTTTATTTGCACATCCCCACAATATTGCAGTCGAAATCTACTTTATGATCTATTTGTCTCTCTTTTGTATGGTTTATTTAGTTGTTGGAGTGGGATATGGAAACCGACCATAAGAGCATCATTAGTAAGGCCCATCCCAATTTCTAGATTCAAGATTCAGAATGTAGCTCATTCAATTGAAGTTCCATGATGGTAACCCACCCATAGTAGCTATAGTTTAGGCCTTATAATTTCTACATTAAGAATGTAGGAACTCATTTTTGTAGAATAGTATTCAATTTGGAGTCCCAAATTCTAGATTCTAGATGCCATATTATATTTTTACCACATTATATTTTTACCACAATCTTTCGGACCAAAAGATCATTTTCTACTATTTTCATACAAATTCAACCTGTTCTTCATTTATTATTTTGTTATAAATTTGGATTTTGAGATGCATTTTTGAGTTCCATCTACTAACGATGCTCTAGGAAAGAAACCACAAAAATACAGCAGAAATGATTTATGGACCAAACGTTTGCTTTTGTAGCAAAGAATAATTTGGGTATGAATCAGGGACTAAGTTTCATAAACGTACAGTTCATTTTTGTATTAGAGCAAGTAACAGTGGATATATACCCTACAAATTTAATTCCAATATATTACTCATCCCTCAAAAGCATAAAATAATTGTTTATAAATTAAAAGCATATTAAAACATCTACAAGAAGTTCTCATCTTCAAATAATTATTTATCAGACCTTTTTGAGCTCTCATCTACACTTAAAACATCCCCAAGAAGTTATGGAATCGGATCATGCACAACACTCTTCAAGATGTAGTGCCCTGTGTCACGCCCCGACCCGGAATCACCCGAATCATCGTCCTCGCAGGGGGGCGTGATGCCGCACGAGCCTGGAGTTGCGCTCGTGCAAGGCAAGATGACAAGTTCTCAAATGGTTATCTTTTGATTTGATATTAACAACGATAGGAAAACAAAGTATACGAAACAATTCTCTTTATTGATATCTGAAACTGAGATTACAATGGCTTTCGATAGCCTAACAATATATGCCAGATTGGCTACAACACTCAGGTTCTCTCTTGCCCACAAAGGATTTCACCGTTCCATACATCATGCCTTCTATATCTCGGCCGCGTCAATCCAGCTGCGTAGTCCGAGCGTCAATGCGATAGCACGCTTCAATGCGCTTCGGCATTCCAAGCCTTAACACGTTCAAGCAACGCTTCGCCGCGAGCAATCCATTCCCTGCACCCTGCATGAAGCTGGTGGGGGATCAGTACGTTCGTCCTCGCATGTACTGAAGCAAAGATCATCTTTCCAAACCGACATTTTAATCTTTATGTTGAATCATGCAACTTAGCTTATGATCTTGCTATGTTCTCCTTAGGGTCAATTTCATGGCATCTTCGAAAGCGTAAAGCATGTTATCATAGCATCATGTTATCGAATTGAATGTACAAACAAGCAACAAGTATTCTCGTGTTTGATTCGTGGCTTACCAAGTCGACGCACTCGTCATTGCGTCCCTTGCACTGACGCAAGGTGAATACGTCCCATTTCTTCCCTGTCATGTTATATGTGCATCTCTAGGCAGGATCTATGTGCGGGACGCATTCGCGCCTACACTTTCAATCCATCGTTCCTTAACTATATGAGGGCCGTTGGCGTATCTGCGCCGGAATGGACTAAAGGAGTTCCTTTCTTTTCTCTCCTTCTTTTCTCTCTATTTGGTCGGGCTGCCCGGCGTTTCACGGGTTGGGTCACATCCCAACAACCGAAACGTTCCCGCTGCATACCATCATTTGCGGCTTTTCCCATCTTGTTTAAGGATGTGCGCCTACAAAGATTATTCGAATCCCTCCTAGGCTAAAGCGGTTCCGGGGCGCTCCGGCATTTAACCGTTTGGGGGAAACACCCGTGCACGGGCGATATCACATTTTATCTCGAGCCCATTCCAATCGACCATGCAACGCCCTATCATTCAAGTAATCAAATTCAAACAACCAAACATAGTCTTGAGTCCGAGACTCAGACTTATCGTCTCGCATTTCTTCCATTTAGCTTTCTATGTTCTTTCGTTTCGCACTTCGTTTCGATGATTCAATGGCATCGTGCCTCAACTCAATGCTCGTCAACCGAACGACCCGAAGGTCTCGAACACCTTTCGAGGCAACATGTCATATCCGACAGTTCCGCCACATTCATACCGCAACTGTATTCTCTCGCAACGAAGCCATCTTTTATTATCCCGTGCACGTAGGCACGTTTCGACCGTACTTCCAATGTTCTACAACTTAGCATTCAATGTTTGGGACTTGCGCGCTAGGGCGCTCGCCTATTGTCTTTCAATGTTCTAGCCGTCTAACTCGTGCAGCAAAGGCACGGTATGGTTCGTGCACTGAGGCACTCGCCGATTACAGTTATCCCATGTTCTTGCGGCTTGCGCACCGAGGCGCTCGCCTTAGCGATATCCAATGTCCCATAGCGACTCGTGCATATTGATGCACGTTTCATTTCAATTGTTCTAACTTAGTGTTCGACTCACACTATGATTTTATCTCCGATCGGCCACGCCCGTGGCGTCGATAGGTTAACTTTAGCATACAATGGTATATTTGACTTATCGAATGAAGGAGTAAAAAAAAGTCAATCCTCCCACCTTGAGTCGATACGCCTTCGTCATTTCGCCGAGCCGATGCGGCTCGATTCCTAACTTTGTTGCACGGCCACTCTCCTGACTTAGCCATTCGAGCACTTCGTGCTTCATTGAGTTATACGTCTGATTTGCCTTAGCGTGCCCAAGTCTCGGCCCGTCGCAAGGCGACGATTTGATTTCGCGGACCCCTTACTAAATATTACAAAAGATCGACCTCTAATATTTTTCCGTCAAAGTATAACCTGCACACGAAACCAACTAAAATCAATACTTCAACGATTCGGACTTGCGCCTTGGTCGATTCGATTTCTTAGAATCTTCGAGCCGATTCAACGCACTCATCCTTCGGGGCAACGCGGCACTTCGCATTGATTCACTCGATGCATTCTTAGGGACAAGGCAACTCTTCGCATCGACTTAGTTTGATGCGTTGCTCGGAACAACTTAACTTTCGTATCATTTTGCATCGATACATTCCCTTGCGTCAACGTGACTCGTTGAGTCAACGCTTCAGCGTAATGCGCCGTGCGGAGCGGGGCATTACAGAATATACCACTCAAAACAAGATTCGTCCTCGAACCAAAACCAACACTCCGACTAAGTGTTTTATAGATCGTTTCACGATCTCGCCCCACCAATGTTGTTCGATTTCATACTATCTCGCAAGCTTTTCACTAACATTTCCAAGTCCTCCCTGCAGCTCGATTTGAATTTTGTATACAACTCGATTTGGATTTGTACCTATATTCAAGGCGTCCCGAAGATATGTGTATTTCGACCAAGTCCAGTCGTAGCAAATTGGAATAAAGCTGACAGGTAAATTTCAATCCTATGCTTGCCATCTCGTACTCTCGATCGGACTTATCCATAGTACTTGTTCTCGCAATTTTATTGCATAACGCTATGCGATTCAAAATCGCATTTCTCATTTCGTATGTTTTATATGGACTACCAACTCTATGCGTCGCGTCAAGCCGTCGCGCATCCAATCACAACGAGTCTCCGCAACGCCTTGCGTTCGACGTCGCTGTCCAACTATTTCCGAAGTCTCGCTTGCAACTTGTCTCGATACGATTTTTTTCGTTGACTTGTAAATGCATCAACATTCAGGGCTACGCCCGCTAGGTTACTTTCCAAGGCACCGTGCTTAGATTCTCCCGACGCAAGTTTAAATTGACATTGCACAAAGGCCACAATCTATCCGACACGAAAGTTTACATCAAGGCGATGGTGCTCAAGGCAACGATCGCCTTGGCACGAATGTCTTAACGACGCGTCTTACATTCAATTTCCTAACGAGTAGGAATTCACTAGCCAAATTCTCAACTTATCCGTCTCGCAACATCGAACATAATTTCGATTCACGCAAGCTCAATTGCAAGGTGAATCCGGATCTAACGACATGACTCGTAAGCCATTCCCTTATCGTTCCCTCTCGTGCATAGCACGTTCCTCGCAATCGCCTAGACTTATCATCAACATGCACCGTATTATATTTGTTATCGGTGCAATCCCATATGCGATATCGTATGGGTCATCTTACGGTCTGCAGTATTCAATTTGATTTGGCGGTCAAGTCTTCTAGGGTCAGCTGCCCCGAAGCTACGCTCGATAATTGTGGATCATTAACGAAGGACAGTTTAATACGAACCATGCTATATCTTATTTCGGAGCCAAATCACGTTCCGACAATTCTATGCGACTACCCAATTTCGGACAAACTATTTCTATCGGCGCAACTGATGCGCAACTATCCTCCGAGTCAAGTCATGCACTGCCGTCGATGATTCCGCAATTTACGAAACATCTACTCGCATCAAGTTCGAGTCTATCTTATTCACGGGTCGACACACGAGATGTTATACGCATCGAGCAATCGTCGATGACTTATAGTCTCGTCTTGATTAATCACAAAATTTACGATCAACTAATTTCGTTCATTCTCGTATCGTTACTTACAAAAAAAAATTTGATAGCGCAAGGCGCACTCCATTTTGTATTCTCACATCGTGCTTATGTTTTCTTGCGTATCGATCTTGATAGTTCATATCAATTTCGATAGCAATTAGGTCGACTTCGAATCCGTTTCAACGTCGAGTTAACTCGCATCGCATATGCCCAAGTTCGCCACAAACTTTTCTATACGCATCAACTTGTTTTCCGATTTGTCGCATCCCGCTATACTTTGATCGCGTAACTGAGTTACCGATTATCCAACATCGAGCCCTCAAGTTATACGATCACGCCCTCTAAGTTTTGCGTATTTTTCAGTCGTACTCAAATGAGTGTCGCCGTAGCGTAACCAACTATTTCTTAGGCACGATTACTCACGTCAACCAACTTTCTTACCGAAGTCGCACATCGTGCGATTCACTTTCATTGTTTGTATCGTCTAACATTTCTATCGAGATCGCAAGTCGTACGATTCGATTCGTCTCGCCCAACGTTTCTACCGAGATCGCAAGTCGTGCGACTCATTTGTAAGCTCGAGTATTCCTTTCTCGTTGATCCGATTATTGCGTCAAGGCAAAATCGTTTTGCTAGTCTCGGTCGTCCGACCGACTTATAACTTCCGTCCGACGTATCGTTCATCGATACGAGTCTCGCCTTATCGTCCCAACCGATTTCCGAAGAACACTTGCATCAACATATCGCCATACAAATTTTCAACGAGTCTCGGTACTCTCCCGTCCGTTGCGGACAAACCTTCCGCAATTCTTACAACGTGTCAATGAAATTTATCGCACAAGTGCTATACCATATACCACTCGAAATCGAGTCATTCATCGCCTACGTGGTATGGCATATACCACTCAAAATTCAAGCTATTTCCCTCGCGTTATACTTAGTATAGGCCAACGTTCTCTTCCGACTTACGATTTTCCGCAGTGATCGTGCTTGATCACAACCGTAACTTTGATTCTATCAAAATCCGACACGATTCGGTTAATGTTCTCGCTTGCCAACATAAGTTTGGTGTGCAACCGAACGATTCGTTCTATCGATTTACGATTTCAATTCTTTCCTTACGTTGCATCTCGTACAACAATTTATTTAGATACGCGTTGCACCCTGTGCAACAAATTTCACTTTCGATATGCGTTGCACATCGTGCTACGATTTATTTCCGACACTTTTATTTTACTTTGTACAACGATTCATTTCCAATTTTCTTTGCACTTCGTGCAACGATTAATTTGATATGCGTTGCACCACGTGCAATAATTTTTACTTTCAATACGCGTTGCACATCGTGCAACGATCATTTCCGACATTTACCGCACCTCGTGCAACGAATTACTCTTGACTTTCCAAGTCAATGCACAATCCGTTTTAACACATTCGGTATTGGCTTATCACTTCGCACTTTCATTTTATCGCATATTCACATTAACTCGCTGCACTTCGTGCATCATTTTATTTCTCATTCAACATGTTACATTGCGACAACATCTCAAATCGTATTTCACAATTTGTTGCGCTCGCAGCAACTAACATTTTTACGGCTCGTTTGCATTCAATGCAATATACCCCTCGCGACTTTCTTAGCAAACATCGTGTAATTTTCAAAACACATGCGGCAAAATTACACGATTTGTATTAGACTTATTGTATGGAACATCCAGTGCGGCATCGAGTAGAGTCAAGAGTGATATCAAGTGGTGGTGGGCAACTTTTCGAATTGTAATGAAGCAAGCGTCCAGAGGAAATTGAGCCTAGAGCTCTGATACCAATTTGTCACGCCCCGACCCGGAATCACCCGAATCATCGTCCTCGCAGGGGGGCGTGATGCCGCACGAGCCTGGAGTTGCGCTCGTGCAAGGCAAGATGACAAGTTCTCAAATGGTTATCTTTTGATTTGATATTAATAACGATAGGAAAACAGAGTATACGAAACAATTCTCTTTATTAATATCTGAAACTGAGATTACAATGGCTTTCGATAGCCTAACAATATATGCCAGATTGGCTACAACACTCAGGTTCTCTCTTGCCCACAAAGGATTTCACCGTTCCATACATCATGTCTTCTATATCTCGGCCGCGTCAATCCAGCTGCGTAGTCCGAGCGTCAATGCGATAGCACGCTTCAATGCGCTTCGGCATTCCAAGCCTTAACACGTTCAAGCAACGCTTCGCCGCGAGCAATCCATTCCCTGCACCCTGCATGAAGCTGGTGGGGGATCAGTACGTTCGTCCTCGCATGTACTGAAGCAAAGATCATCTTTCCAAACCGACATTTTAATCTTTATGTTGAATCATGCAACTTAGCTTATGATCTTGCTATGTTCTCCTTAGGGTCAATTTTATGGCATCTTCGAAAGCGTAAAGCATGTTATCGAATTGAATGTACAAGCAAGCAACAAGTATTCTCGTGTTTGATTCGTGGCTTACCAAGTCGACGCACTCGCCCTTGCGTCCCTTGCACTGACGCAAGGTGAATACGCCCCATTTCTTCCCTGTCATGTTATATGTGCATCTCTAGGCAGGATCTATGTGCGGGACGCATTCGCGCCTACACTTTCAATCCATCGTTCCTTAACTATATGAGGGCCGTTGGCGTATCCACGCCGGAATGGACTAAAGGAGTTCCTTTCTTTTCTCTCCTTCTTTTCTCTCTATTTGGTCGGGCTGCCCGGCGTTTCACGGGTTGGGTCACATCCCAACAACCGAAATGTTCCCGCTGCATACCATCATTTGCGGCTTGCGCACCGAGGCGCTCGCCTTAGCGATATCCAATGTCCCATAGCGACTCGTGCATATTGATGCACGTTTCATTTCAATTGTTCTAACTTAGTGTTCGACTCACACTATGATTTTATCTCCGATCGGCCACGCCCGTGGCGTCGATAGGTTAACTTTAGCATACAATGGTATATTTGACTTATCGAATGAAGGAGTAAAAAGAAGTCAATCCTCCCACCTTGAGTCGATACGCCTTCGTCATTTCGCCGAGCCGATGCGGCTCGATTCCCTAACTTTGTTGCACAGCCACTCTCCTGACTTAGCCATTCGAGCACTTCGTGCTTCATTGAGTTATACGTCCGATTTGCCTTAGCGTGCCCAAGTCTCGGCCCGTCGCAAGGCGACGATTTGATTTCGCGGACCCCTTACTAAATATTACAAAAGATCGACCTCTAATATTTTTCCGTCAAAGTATAACCTGCACACGAAACCAACTAAAATCAATACTTCAACGATTCGGACTTGCGCCTTGGTCGATTCGATTTCTTAGAATCTTCGAGCCGATTCAACGCACTCATCCTTCGGGGCAACGCGGCACTTCGCATTGATTCACTCGATGCATTCTTAGGGACAAGGCAACTCTTCGCATCGACTTAGTTTGATGCGTTGCTCGAAACAACTTAACTTTCGTATCATTTTGCATCGATACATTCCCTTGCGTCAACGTGACTCGTTGAGTCAACGCTTCAGCGTAATGCGCCGTGCGGAGCGGGACATTACACCCTGTTCCACGAAGGCATTAGATAAACAGAGAGATCAGATTGCTGACTCTGCAACAGAAGACAGTTGATCTGGGTGAGTGGATAAAAACTCATTTTATGATTCACTTACGCCTAATAAGAATATGAGTTTTTGAATGAATGCTATTGCTAATAACAAGATGGTAATCATTGAGTATGCTTATAAGAGAATCCACATGTTGCCATGCTAAGAACAAGAAAAGAGATAACCTGTATGCTAAGAAGAATTATTGCCTGCTAATAAGAAATGATATGATACATGTCATGCTAAAGTAGAATGTTGCCGCAATCAATGAACTGTTGCCGTGCTAAATAAGATAAAAATAGAGTATGCTCTCACGCCCTAATTGTATGCTATCAAAGAATAGACTGCTATGCTCACTGTTATAGAAATGTTACTATGCTTAGCTAAAGATTGTCTCGTGCCTGATGGTATGCTGAAACAGATGAATGAATGACGACAATTGTATCGATCGAATGAATGAACGGAAAAGAGAAAAGCAGTGCTATGACTGTCACGACCCACTCCCGAATAATCGGATACGAGTCGGACACGTCCAGCCTTCGTCGATAGACACGACAAAGTAAGCTGTACAATACTAAGAAAAACTCCAAGTCACAATGTAATGTAAACATCCACAATTTATATATAATGTTCCCAGAAAATCACCAATATCCACCAATTCATCTTAGTACAAAGTCATCCGGAGACAAATCCGGTCAAATAAAATATACAATGATGAAATCATAAAAAATACAATCTCCAGAAAAATAAATAAAATAAATGCTGCAATATCTAATGCAATCATCATGCTCCATGTGGCCTCAAGCTCACATGCAATGTATCCTGTCAGAAAAAGAGCAAAGTACAACTCCGACAAGAACAATATACAATGTAATCTGTAGTACAGAATACAAGGTGAAACCAGAATACCAGAACTGAAAATGAAACTACGGTACCAGAAATAAAATATAAATTGCAAGCAATGGACGCGACAATCAATATGCAAGACAATGAACACGGCTATCAATCAAGACAATGAACACGACAATCGATGCAAGTGTGACATTTTGAAATATTAAACTAATGTGTGACCGGCTAAGGACCACAATCAATCAATGAATCAATCAATTCTGCATGATCCGGCTTCATCGTACGTGAAGTGTACGATTAGGCTATCCACAATACTTATGTTGGGTGTGGTCACACAAAAGCTAATATTTTTCCCAATCCTCGCAATAAACAATGACTCACGATGCAATGAATAAGGTACACGACAATCGTGTGTATCTCGTGTCCGATATGAGAACATGGCACATGAATGTAAGACATAAAGACAAAGTAAAAGTCGAGTCGGTGTACTTGCCTCGCCTTGGAAGCACGGGAGTAGTACTGCATGGATGTTCACCTGTTAATTTTTGGTACAAATTGTTAGGGTATAAATAATGTCAATTAGCTAATTATTACAAACTAGCCATATACTAGTTATATTTATACTAGCTAACAATTTTTAGAATATATATATATATATATATATATATATATATATATATATATATATATATATATATATATATATATAACCTTGATAGAATGAATAATAGTAAAATACTTAACCATGTTTTAACAAAATCCTTTATTTAATAATATTTAAAATGATTGAAAGCTACCATTTACAAAATAGGGATATTAGATTTTTTATCTAAATAGTATTCTAATTAATATTAGCAATATATTTTATTTTACTTTTTAAAACATTTCTTACAATTTAGCTTTAGGCAATTTAGGAGTAAAAATCATAATAATAATTTAACTAGCAAAATGGTTTTAACTAAAATAACTATCTATATAACCATGGCAAAATATTTTTAGAGTAAAGTAGTTGCTATAAAAAATACTACTAAGTGTAATCAACATTTATTGCTAGCTACAAGATCCAAAATTTAATATGTATTAACTAAATATTAATTAACATAATAACAACTGTACTAAAGAATTATAAAAACAATGTTCTTAATAGTCAAATTAGTTTGAAATATGTAAACTATTTTAGAGGTATTACTTTTTAAAACAATACATATTATAATAATAATAATAACAGATGTGTTATAAAATATTATATTGTGAATACTTATTACAACTATTTAATTGGCATAATACTACTATTTAATTGGCATAATACTATATTATAAAGTCTGAAGAGTACTACTCTTCCTCGGTTAAGAGAGAACAATGTGGAAAACAAAAGTTTGACATATAATTCAACTTAGTGTTGTTTCCCATTATTTCTCAGCAACTGAGAAACAAAATAGAGAGAGAGATTCCTCTATGGAACCGAGGAAAGCCAGAGAGAATGAAGAGGGAGGAGGAGGAAAAAGGAGAAGCCTCACCGAGTAGCTCCGGTTGGCTCACGGCCTAGGCAGGAGGACCGACGAGGGGTCGACCGTTCCCGATCTGGCCAGAGAAGCTTCCCGCGATGGCGGAAGTCACGGAGAACGAGGACGGGTCTCAGTCGTCGAGCGGCGCACGACACAGATCAGGCCGACCCGGCGACGCATGGATGCGGAGATGTGTGCGGCACGACGAAGTTGTCGAACCTCTCGAGCGAACCAACGGTCCTTGTGCTTCCTCCAGCGGATCTGACGACGGGAGGACTCCATCGTCGTTCACTCGGTGGCACATGCCTCGAGTGGTCTTCAGTGACTCGGTAGCAGCTTCGACTACATCCGGCTCGTCAACGGCGAGATATGGCGGTGAATGATGCTTGACTGGTTCTCTCCGGCGCTCATTCCACGAGGAGGTGGATGCTCGTTCTTCGAAGCGTCGGCGCTAAGCTCGAAGTGTCAGCTCTTCTCTCGAAGAGAGCTCATATTTCGAGGTGACAGCAGATCTGGCGCTCGGCGAGGTGAGGAGATTCCGGTCGGCTTGGCGAGGGCTTCCGGCGACGGGAGACGAAGTCTGACGACACTCGCGGCGATCTCCACGGCGGAGTTCGGCCGGAGCGTCGGGATCGGGAACAATGGAGGACAGTGAGGGGTGTGTACAGTGTGATGCATTGAGAACTGTGCAGATGTGATTTGTCAGTGACATAATTATTTATAATAAAATAACTGTGTGTTCTCCAAGATAAGTCTGATGGCACTGTAGTAAATATTTACAGATCTGGGGGTAGCAATTTAAACCTATAACCGAATTGTAACAAACTTTATAACTAATATTAACAAAATAACTAATTCAGTTATAACTATTAATAACAGACTTAAAATTAATAAAACCACTACAAAATAAAAAGTATATATATATATATATATATATATATATATATATATATATATGATTAGTAAAACTGAATATGAATAGAGTCACCATATTAGGTAATAAATAATAACCAACAAACAAAAAAATAGCAGCATGAGTAACTGAAAAGATCAGCAGTTAAAATTGAGAAAAATTAAATCTACTCATAAATGATCAAATTGGTTAACAAGATAATTTACTAGCAATACTAATAGTAAATTAGAATTTGTTTAATAAAATATTCAAAATACAATAATAATTTTACAGTTGGTAGTCATATCAGGACTAAGAATTTAACAAAGTTAACTAGAATTAGGAACATACTTCCAAAGTAGAAATTTTAAGAAAATTTTCTAAAATACATAAAAATTGGTTTAGGGAGTTACAATGACTCTGTTGTTTGAATGAATGAAATAAAAATAGGTTTTTTTTAGGGGCACCTCCACATTTACTAAGGGGCAACCCAAAATTTTTTTGAAAAAATTACAAGTTTGCCATTGGATTTTTTACTAGGGGGCAGCCCAAAAAACATTATATAAGCCAACTTGATTTTAGATTTCATCTCTCTCTTTCTTCCTCCCTCTACTACTTCTCTTCCTCCACTCTTTTTTTCTCCTCCTCATATAAACCTATAATTAACCCTAGCTAGGTGAAATTGTCCCCCAACCTAAAATTTTTGGTAGAATACAGTGTCAATCACTTCTCCCATTAATTTGTAAGTCGTCGAATTTATTTTTGTGTAATATTTTAAGTTTTAACCTAAATTTTACATATAAAAGTTGAATTTTGTGTTTAATGTAGAAAAAAATAGAAAATGGAACAACCCGGACCATCAAATGCTGGATACTCTTCTTCCACAACTTCCGAAGAACACTTTGACGCATCGAAAACCCTCGTGGTAACTACACTTGAACTTTACTTCGGGTCAAAAATTGGACTTTGACACAGAGGACTGCCACTACATGTCAGTCCCGTCTGTCGGCTATTTATTTGCCAATAGGTACATGATACCTCTCGTAATTTTCTCGATGGGTATTAGAGAAACATTCTTTCCGATGTGCGCACCTCCGTCGGACCACGGACATTCTAACCTATGTACTATAGGTCACATCGGTGATCACTTCGTCATACTAAAGATGATCGGTCATTCTCCGATTCCTCCACCTTCAACAGTTTGGTACAAAAGAGCACCGGTCGAAGCCAGAGCTTGGACCACACCTTTCGATCATCAAATCGACCATTGTAAGAAGTTGTTGAAGTTTGAGGAGCCAAGAGACTTACCTGCAGACCACTGTGACGTCGAAATCGACTGAGTATCAATGTGTTATATGGAGGACCACTTTTGTATACTTTTTGGCATTTTGGTTATAGAGTACCACTTTTGTATACATTAAACTATGAAATATGAAGTCCAATATATGTTTCTTACTTTTATCCATGTGTTATATGTCTTTTATCTGGGTGTTATACATGTGTGTTTTGTGTGTTTTGGGTGTTATACATGTGTGTCATACATGTGTGTTACTTTTATCCAGGTGTTGTCTTTTCTAGGACTGCCACACCCAGGGCAGTCCTTCACATGTGTTGGACTGCCCTGTGTGTGGCAGTCCTAGATGAAATGTTCTGTGATCAAATCACAGAACATTTCATCTAGGACTGCCACACACAGGGCAGTCCTTCACATGTGAAGGACTGCCCTTTGTGTGGCAGTCCTAGATAAAATGTTCTGTGATCAAATCACAGAACATTTTAGCAAGGACTGCCACACACAGGGCAGTCCAACACATGTGAAGGACTGCCCTAGGTGTGGCAGTCCTAGATGAATTGTTCTGTGAACAGATCACAGAACATTTTAGCAAGGACTGCCACACACAGGGCAGTCCAACACATGTGAAGGACCGCCCTGGGTGTGGCAGTCCTAGATGAATTATTTTGTGAATTAGGACTGCCACCCTCTGGCAGTCCTACATTGAATTAGGACTGCCAGGGTGCTGGCAGTCCTAATTGAAACTTGTTGTTATATAAATGGCCATTCTCCTGTGTTTTAGCACGGAGAATGGCCATTCTCCGTGTAATTTAGCACGGAAAATAGTCATTACAATGTTAAAACGCAGGAGAATGACCATTCTCCGTGTAAATTAACACGGAGAATGGCCATTCTCCGTGTTAGAAACACGGAGAATGACCATTCTCCGTGCTAAATTACACGGAGAATGGCCATTCTCCGTGCTAAATTACACGGAGAATGGCCATTCTCCGTGTAAGTTAAGACGGAGAATGGTCATTCTCCTGTATTTTAATACTGGAAAGACCATTCTTTGTGTAAATTAAGACGGAGAATGTCCATTCTCCGTGTTAAAAACACGGAGAATGCCATTCTCCGTGTTAATTTACACGAAGAATGGTCATTCTCCTGCATTTTATGGTCAGTTGAAACTTTGGAGGGCCATAACTTTTGACTGGGAGGTCGAAACGAGGTCCCGTTTGTCGCAAAAGGAGCGTATCTTCGAGGAGGCTGAAAGTAACAGCTTCATAGTTAGACGGCCTTCCGAAATTTTAGAATCGCAAAAAAATGATGTTTGGACCCCCGTTTTAACAGTTTTGTCGAATGTGGGAGTGTTCTTGAAAGAAATTTGGTAGAGGAATTAGGATTAGAGTGGTGGAGGAGAATTTTCTAGGGTTTAGGGAGAGGGAGAGAGAGCTCTTCTTCTTTTTCTTTTGGAGGAGAGAGAGAGGAAATGATGAAATAGGAAGGAAATGTGAGTTTGGGGGGTTGGGCTGCCCCTAGTAAAATTTGGGCTGCCCCTAGTAAAATCTCCACCAAATGGGCTGCCCCCTAAGTAAGGGTTGCCCCCTAGTAAATATGGTGGTGCCCCTAAAAAAAACCTAAAAATAGGAGCTATTGCCTCTGTTATACGAAAAGAAGAAAAAAGACAGAATGATTGCTGATTGGTAACCTGTACCTTGAATAGTTTTAGTTGATAGAATGAATAGTTCATGCATTGGTCTCAGACAACTTCTGCACAAGGTAATAGTCTCTCGACGGTTCCTGGGGCGCTGAGAATCAATCGGCCCGGGAGAGATTGTAATAGCATCCCTGAGGTAAATGCATCCTAGAGGTAAATGCTAGACCTCACGATTAGGGGGGATGTTGTGCTTATTAGCGACAAGCTGAACCATGAGTCTCAGCGGCTAATCATGGAAACGTACCCATGGACCATCATATAGATATGCGTGGATTGGTAAAGAGCTGAACCCTGAGCCACAGCTGCTAGTATATGTGCATATTAGTGCATAGCTGACCCAGAGAGTCACAACTGCTGGTATGTGTACGTACTAGTGCAGAGCTGAGCCTTGAGTCACAGCTGCCAATCGGATTGCATGAGTCGGTAACTGTTTTGCCAAAAGGTATCAGTGTAGAGACGAACAAGAGAAATGCTAGTTATATTATGTTTATGCTAATCCTTATCTTGTGTAGGGATGGAATGTCGGCTATGGTAAGAATCACTGAAAAGTGATACATTTGTTACTAAATTTTCTGAATATGAGTTGCTTAAAGAATGAATGTGTTGCCAAGAATTTTTATTTCCCTTTGAAAGAAAACTTATGATAATCGTGCTTGTAACTGACCCTGAAAATGTCTTGAATAAAAAAAAAAGAATGCCAATGCTTTTGTCCCTGAGAAATGATTATGGTTCATGAAACACGCTGCGCACATCACAAGAAATGAGTAGTCATCGTGCATGAAATGAATAGTTCCTTGTATGCTTGAAATGAAAGAAATGATATGTTGACTTTTCAAAGTGTTTTTAAAAGATGTAAACTGACTCTGTACTGCATAAAATGAACATAGGTAAAAAGTAGCAACATCACATCACAAGAAATATTTTCTCACTAAATGAATTAGTGATCGTTTCAAACAAATGTAGCCTTTGTTCACAATCACCAATATGTTGATATACTGACCCATCATCAGTCTGCACACAGGTGCAAGACGCATCGAGAAGGATAGTCCGAAGCGATAGCCCGAACCTCATCCTCAGGAGCCAGAAATCAGAAGAGATGCCAAGAGAAGAACATCTGTTGCAAAGAGTTGATTTTGTATATAAGGGGATGTAATATATGGAACGGGATCATTGTAATTTGTAATATTTCCGAGAGAATGTAAACATTGTATCAGAGAGAATTGAGAACTTGTAATCTCTGTTCAAATGAAATCAATAAAGAGATTTGTTTCTGCTACCTTGTGTTCAATTATATTCTGCAAAATGTACGCTGCTACTTAAAATATCTGTAGTATGCTCCACTGCGTTATTGTCAATCTTGTCTATTTTGTCATTGTACATATCTTGGCCTTGTGCAAGCACAACTTAGGCTTGCACGACATTACGCCCAAGCGAGGATGAACGGTCTCACAGAGTCCGAAGTGAGGACGAAAGGACTCTGCTGGATCGGGACATGACACAAGATACATGCACACTCTTACATCTGGAAGTCCAAAGAATAAAAATAAAATGATATCCAAAGAAAATGAAATAAATACACTGAACTCCCCTATGTTTCATGAGTAGTACATGTACTATCACTATTTTGAAAATAATTACACTGACCACCTCTCTGTTTTATAATTCTAATAAATTATAGGGGTGATATGTGTTATAAGTTTCTATAGAAAATATAAACTATAGGAGTGGTCGGTGTAATTAATTTCAAATTATGGATAATATCTATAATAAGTGTAAAACATAGGAATACTTAATATAAATTGCGGTACCCAAATATATATTGCAGCATCCTTCCAGAACCAAATAGACTGTCGAATGATATGTCGCCGTATGTAGGGATGGCAACGGGGCAGGTTGGGGCCGGGGACCATACCCCCATCCCCGTCCCCGAATTAGTGTTGGAATCCCCGTCTCCATCCCCGTCTCCAGTCGGGTTAATTTTTTAGCCCCATCTCCGTCCCCGTTAAAAATACACTCCCTGTCCCCGTCCCCATCCCTGTTTTCGTTAACACTTTCGGCACCGGGTTTCCTGTCCCCATCTCCATCTCCATTCCCGTTAATACTTTTATCATTTGTTGCATTGTTAACTTTTCTTACAATATCCTCGACTTCTCTACCAGTTTCTGAACTAATGATGAACTGCTTAATATCATTATTGATAAAGTTGCAGGCAGAGTGTCTCATAAGTCTAAATTTGACAAGGGAATTATATAATACATTTAAAGGGAAGATAATATTATGCATAATAGTAAGTGAAGAGTCTAAAGACAACCGATGAAAAGATCATTCCAAGTAAATAACAATGCGAAAGCTAAACAATAAATTCCAAATAACAATTGACCTTACCAATAACATAGCCTATTATTAGTTGTTGTTTCCATCTTATCAACGGTTAACATCCAAATCCTTATTTCAGCTCTGGAAAGAGTTTTTATACAAGATGACACTCCAACTTGAAGATTATCTTCAATGGATGTGCACCCAACTACCCAAGTAGAGCAAGACCCTTCTTAATCAAATCTAGTACACTTTGTACAAATAAACAATTTACGAAGCAAGGAAAAGAACAAACAAATTCTGCGGATCGTACTGCAGGGCTACTTAGAGGAAATAATAAAGATCAAAGTATAAAATAAAAAAATTAACAGAGCATTTGGTAACATGAAAAAAGAAGAAGCAAGCATGTACATAGTATAATAACATACATTTGTACAGGTCACATGTTATCCAACTTATCCGTCAAGTGGTTAATAAAACATGAGTTCATAAAAAATATATTCCAAATAGAGGTCTACACTACAGTTTCAGACAACAAAAAGAGAGAATGTTAACCCCACAAAGTTCTAAAACAAATATTTAAGATAGCTTATTTGTCAATCATCCACCACATCCAGAACTAGAATGATCCCAAATCATGCACGAGTCTAAGCCTGTGAGAATGACAAGAAATGACATAAATTAGAAGAAGTTAAATGGATAAATAAATGTCTCCAAATGGTTAAACTTGCCTCACTAACATCTTCATCGTCTTCAACAGTTAAGCAAGATGAATGAATCTCCATGAGAGAAGAAGCTAAATTCAAAACAGAAAAGAAAAGGTAAATCTTTAGATTTTGAAAGAAAATAAACATAAATAGTATATAGAATAAAAAAATATGAATCAATCTTCATTACCTCGTCACTTCGTAACCAACTTTGAACACACAATAATGCCTCCAAAGTGTTTGGATTAAGCCTACTACCATGAGGACTTACCAATCTGCCACTAGTACTAAAGGCCGAATCCGATGCAACTGTTGGGATAGGAATAGCCAAGACATCCCTAGCAATCTTCAGCAATGTTGGATATTTTGTTCCATGGGTCTTCCACCAAGCTAATATTTCAAAATCCGCACTTCTTGGCAAGGCATCATCCTCGAAGTAGTAGTCCAATTCAGATTTCACAACCATATTACAAGAACTACTACTAACAAATACATCATAATTGCATAGGAAGTTGTGCTCTTTAGATTCAAGTACCAAACAAGATTGGTTATGAAGATGCAATATTCTTCTCTTTATACTCCTCGAGTAAATCATAACAGAGTTGGCGAACTCTTTGAATTTCAATGGAAGCATATTCCTTATATATTATTGGAAAGTAAAATTTCAACAATTTCATTCTGTATCTTTGATCCAAAACAACAACCAATCTCATCACACCATTAACTTAGGACCAATACTTGTTAAATTTAAGCTTCAACTGTAATGCCATATCTCTAATCACTTCATTTGAAGACTCAGACCATTGAGATAATGACATTCTAATCTCATATATTTTAGGAAAAAGAATGTTAGTTGTAGGATATTTAGTCCCCAAAAAAGTTTAGTTATAGTATGAAACAACTTCAATTTCCCACAAACTTCTCCAGCTAACTCCCAATCCCTTTTTGTTGGCACACATTTATAATGAGTTTCACGTTGAGCTAATCGAAAAAAAACTTGTTTATAGTTCATAGCCACATTCAACATCAAATATGTCGAATTCCATCGAGTCTTACAAACAAGAGACAACTTTTTAGTGCTCGAGATTTTCAATTGGCGAACAGCTTCTTGAAATGTTTGCTCCATTTTAGGTGAAGATGTCCTATAAGAAACTTTCCCTAACCCTTTCTATGCCTTTTCAATAACTTTTAAACCATCTTGGACAATCAAATTAACAATATGTGCACAACATCTCATATGTAATAAAGATCCATTCAACAAAAGTGAACTCATGCTAAGCTTGTCCAAAAGATGATTAATGATTCCATCATTAGTAGAACAATTGTCTAATGTCACTGTGGATAATTTTATATCGATATTCCAATCTAACATGCAAATGGATAAGGCATCAGCAAGAGCTTTTGATGTGTGAGGAGAAGGCACATGGATAAACCTACAAATGCAACTTTGTCTCACTACAATTATAATTTGTTGATAATATAGATATATGTAAAAATTTGTAATATATAGACAAGTGTAAACATAATTTGGTATAACAAAAAAGAAAAAAAATACCTCATAACCAGACTTTGCAAAGCCCAGTTGTCGTCAATGAAGTGAGCTGTAACTACCATGAATCCTTTTTTTTTGGTTGCTTGGAGTCCACAAATCAGTAGTTAATGCCATTCTACCTGGGCTCTGTTCCAATAACGCCATAGTTTTTTATTTTTCTTGGTAAAATTTTTTGAGACTGTCATTTTTAACGGTGTTTCGTGAAGGAACCTTGAATAAAGGTTGAAGCCCACACGAATATTTTCTAAATCCAAAATGCTCCACAATAGAAAGGGGGTACTCATGTAAGGCAATCATACTAGCAAGATCATATTTTGATGCCTCTTGATCAAAATGGTAATTACCAATTGTCACTTTGGAATCCAACTTCTTTTTTTCCTTTGCCAAGATAAATTGCTTTATGTCACTATGAGGTTGTCATTTACATGTTTAATGTGATCAAGCAAATGTTTTGTCCCATTTCTACTTTCTCCTCCAAGTTTATTACCACAATGAATACACTCAGCCTTTTGCACACCTTTAACATTGATTAGTTAAAAATAATCCCAAGCTTTAGATCTCTTTCTCTTATCTATAGTTCCAATGACCATATTTTCAGAAGAATCAGAAGGATTTGAGACATCTAGATTAATTGGAGAATGATTGCTACCGGCTGCTGATTGTGTAGTTGTTGGTCTTGGTGTTTGAGAGCTCTTGGGATTAGTATCTTCTGTTGCCATATTAAGACCCCTACAAAAATGAAACAAAATTTTCAGTAAAACAAAATGAACATATGTGATTAATTGTACATATCTGAGTTCTTTTTGGAGAGAAAAAAGATTAAAAAGAGAATCAAATATATACTCTCTCAAATTAATTGTACATGATTAGCAAATTATATATATATATATATATATATATATATATATATATATATATATATATATATATATTTTTTTTTTTTTTTTTAATATATATATATATATATATATATATATATATATATATATATATATATATATATATATATATATATATATATATATATATATATATATATAAGTATATATAAATATATATACACTACCAAAATTTGTCGATTTAGCGACGGCCAGATCCGTCGCCAGTCCGACGGGAATTTCTATTAGCGACCGATCACTGACGAATTTTGGCCAAAAAATCCGTCGGCAATCAGCTCGTCGCTAATAACGGTCCGTCGCTACGTAGTCGTCAAGCGACGGACTAGCGACGACATTTCGACTTCACAATACGAAGCATAAGCGACTACTTTCCGACGGACTGTCGTCCATTTCAAGTATAAAATACTGAACTGTTTAGACAATAGCGACGTAAAGTTTCGTCGGTAAACCGTCGTAATAGCGTATCAGAGTGTATCGTTCCGTCGCTAATCCGTCGACCGCCGTCGATAACAAAGGACGGATTAGCGACGGTTTGCTGACGGAAAATCCGTCGACCAGGTTCTGGAAATGGTAGGCATTTCCAGCACCATGGCGACGGATGAGTCGTCGCTATTCCGTCAATAATTGTCGCTAACAAAAGACGGCTTAGTGACGGAATACGGACGGATTATCCGTCGACCATGTTCTGGAAATTTTTGGTATTTCCAGAACAAGGGCGCCGGAAAAGTCATCGCTATTCCGTCGAACTATATACCATCAGAAATTTGCCGACGGATATTCCGTCGACCACCCGTCGCTACCTGGAAACATTTTCAAATCTCCAGTTAGCGACGAATTTGCCGTCGAACAGTAGTCGGAAACTGGTAATATCCGTCGCGAAACGGTCACTAGTCCGTCGCTAACTGAGAATATTTTGAAAAAAAAATTACAGAGCTTTCCCTGTTCGCAAAAATATGCATAAACCAAACCAATATATAATGCACAACAATTATCCAACAATCACATAGACCAAATATATAATACACACCAATTATCCAAGAATCACATAGACCAAATATGCACATACGAATTTAATGCACACCAATTATCCAAGAATCATATAGACCAAACCAAATTAATATAAAATAGACATCAATTATCCTGAAGAGTAACCTAATATCCGTCGTTATAATCCGATCATAGCACAAATATTCCAAAATTCCCACAAATATTCGAAAATTCTCACAAATATTCCAAAATTTCCACAAATATTCCAAAACACATAGGAAAATCGACTTTGGCCTCAACAAAGACCACAAGTCAGACGATGAATCCTCACAGCCAGGGATTATAGTTGCGTTGAGGCATGTACCATTCTATCAGCCACTTTGCATACGAAGGCTCAATCTGGTTGAGGTCTTCTGTAGGGACAGGAGGGTCGGTCCCGATGCTACTACTCTCTGACGGTGCCTCCTCCTTAACTTTAAGTTTGGAAGCAATCTCTTCCCTGATGGTCATCGGTTCTTCCTTGACCTCGACCTTTGGTAACAGCTCCTCCTTAACAGTCATCGGCTCTTGTTTGACGACGGGGACTTCCTCCGTGTCAACCTCCAAGGGTTTCTTGCCTCGACCCCTTTCTCGACTAGCAGTACCACCTCGACGAGTCCTAGGAGCCATCTTTCTGACAACAGAAATTTTTATATAGGGTAAAAAAATTTACTCAAATTATAAAAGTTGTGACGTTGGTTTTTTGCGTTCATCATCATTAGAGGGAGCAGCACTGGAAAAGTTGTGACTTTGGTAGCATGAGAGAGTAAAAATCTGTATCACAAGACTAACAGAATTACTATGTAATTATGTACTCACCAATAACCGGATGTAACTGGAGTCATTGGGCCTATCGTGCAGTAATTGGTGGATCCGTTGGTATAGGCCGGATGTACTTAGTATCTAGTGTATCAGATTAGTATCGGTCTATCGGTTTGGTATAGGACGTATCATATTGGTATTGGCCTTAACAAATTGGTAGCGTCCTATATCTGATATGTACATGTATCGGCCGAATAGCTATGATTCATATTGGCCTTATCGATTTGGTATCGGTCATATCCGATAGGTATCGGCCGTGTTGGATTAGTATAGACCATTTCGGATTAGTATCGTGGAAGGTTTAGTAACAACTGTACTTGGATTTCTCTCTTCTGGAGCTAGAATACCATTGCAAGAGAATCACCAGATCGTGATTGGCCAGTTACAGTAACATACATGCTTCCTTTTCCATCAGAAAAAGCGAGATTGAAAAGGAAGTATGTATGTTCTGTAACTGGCCAGCTACGCTCTCGTGACTCTCTTGTAATGGTAATCTAGCTCTAGAAGAGAGAAATCCAAGTACAGTTGTTACTAAACCTTCCACGATACGAATCCGAAATGGTATATAATAATCCAACACGGCCGATACCTATCGGATATGACCGATACCAAATCGATAAGGCCAATATGAATCCTAGCTATACGGCCGATACATATCGGATAGGACGATACCAATTCGCTAAGACCAATACCAACCGATACGGCCCATACCAAAACGATAGATCGATACTAATCCGATACGGTCAATACTTATAAGTACCTACGGTCCAGGAGGTTGATCCGCTAGTACATCCATGTACGATCAACGAAGTAACGATCCATTTCAATTTGGATGTGAAAATCTGTATCGTAAGACAAACTAAACATAATCAGTTCTATTTCACATGCTTAATTGCCAAGTATGGAAACGAATGGCTCAGAACACAACCCAAAATTCATTCTAGCATACATTAGTGTGAATCATCTATGTTCTGTACATATGGTGTAGTATATGTTCTTATCGTATCTAGTATCTGAAGGATATAACAGAATCAAGATGAACTCACGTAATGTAATACTAAGACATCATCTACAACTATATAAGATATAGTGATAGGTTGTCGTATCATCATTGCCGAGGGATGAGGGTCGGAGGACAGTCAACTTTATCTACGGATACATAGTTTCTGCCTCGCCAGTCGAATGGCTTAATTGCCAAGTATGGGAACGAATGGCTCAGAACACAATCCAAAATTCATTCTAGCAAACATTAGTGTGAATCATCTATGTTCTGTACATATGGTGTAGTATATGTTCTTATCGTATCTAGTATCTGAAGGATATAACAGAATCAAGATGAACTCACATAATGTAATACTAAGACATCATCTACTACTATATAAGATATAGTGATAGGTTGTCGTATCATTATTGCCGAGGGATGAGGGTCAGAGGACAAATACCGCTCGAGTAAGCCAAAGGCATGCAGCCACTTCCCTCCCTCCATTCACCCTCTCCCTCTCTCATGCTATCAACGTCACAACTTTTCCACCACAAGTTCTAATCAAGCATTTTCCTTCTCCTCTTCTCCATCATGGCTCTGAACCCATCTGCTCCTCCCTAATTTCCTTCTTTTTATTTGACTCTCTCAGCCACATATGTTATCTAGCTCAAGTGTAGAGTCGGGGGAGAAGAAGTGGGCAGGAAGAGGAGGGGGAAGCAGCACAGCCGGCGGCATAACCCGGAGAAAGTACAGAGGTTTTTTTTCAATATACGTAGGAGAACTATAAGGATATATCTTTTCACAATATATCACCTTGTCAAAGACCCTTAATGTGACAACCATGTTACCGCGGTGTCGGAAGACTAACATGTCATAATTTTCTAAGCCGTGTGTTTTGACATAATCCTCCAAACTCTTTCCTGCTATGTAATAATGCAAGATTACTACATAAGAGGAAAGAGTTGGGAGGATTATGTCAAAATATACGGCTTAAAAACTTATGACATGTTAGTCTTCCGACACCGCGGTAACATGATATTCACATGAAGGGTCTTTGACAAGGTGACATGTTGTGAAAAGATATATCCTTATAGTTCTTCTACGAATGTTGAAGAAAACTTCTGTACTTCCTCCGGGTCATGCCGCCGGCTGTGCTGCTTCCCCCTTCTCTTCCTGCCCACTTCTTCTCCCCCGACTCTACACTTGAGCTGGATAGCATATGTGGCTGAGAGAGTCAAATAAGAAGAAGGGAAGTAGGGAGGAGCAGATGGGTTCAGAGCCATGGTGGAGGAGAGGAGAAGGAAGATGCTTGATCAGAACGGATAGCTCAGAACACAACCCAAGATTCATTCTAGCATACATTAGTGTGAATCATCTATGTTCTGTACATATGGTGTAGTATATGTTCTTATCGTATCTAGTATCTGAAGAACGTAACAGAATCAAGATAAACTCACATAATGTAATACTAAAACATCATCTACTACTATATAAGATATAGTGATAGGTTGTCGTATCATCATTGCCGAGGGATGAGGGTCGGAGGACAGTCAACTTTATCTACGGCTACATAGTTTCTTCTTCGCCAGTCGAATGGCTGCAGGGACTATGTCCTGATCACTATGTCGTACCGAAGACTAATGCAAATGGAGCTGGAAATATCCGTCGTTAACCGGTCACTAGTCCGTAGGGGTGCAACTTGGGCGGGCAAAACCAGAGCCCGGTCAGGTAAACCCGTTAATGGGTTGGGTTAGGGTTGAAGATACTCGGGTTCGGGCTTGGGTTCGGGTTAAGATATTTGAATCCGATCAAAAATCGGGTTGGGCTCGGGTTCATGTGTCGGGTTACCTGAAGAACCCGAAACCCGATATATATATATATATATATATATATATATATATATATATATATATATATATATATATATATATATATATATATATATATTAAATCCCAAATTTTTTCACCCAAACTATTGAACTCATTGTCTAAATCTTCTTTCAGTTTTTTTTAATGATCAAGGCTTGACTATTTGATTATATATTTAATATTATTTATGTTAAAATTGTCTCAAATATTATATTAGAGTCCGATAAACCTGCTGGACCCGACCCAACCCGAGCCCAACCCGATCCTCCGGGCTTGGTCTTGGAGTTCATATGTTGAACCCGAGGTCGGGTTGGGCTTGGGCTCGGGTTTGGGTTATGATTCATCGGGTTGGGCTCGGGTTGACCTCAAGCCCGACCCAACCCGCCCGAGTTGCACCCCTACTAGTCCGTCGGTAACTGAGAATTTTTTTGAAAAAAAATTGCAGCACTTTTCCTGTTCACAAAAATATGCATAAACCAAACCAATATATAATGTACACCAATTATCCAACAATCACATAGACCAAATATATAATGCACACCAATTATCCAAGAATCACATAGACCAAATATGCATATACGAATTTAATGCACACCAATTATCCAAGAATCATATAGACCAAACCAAATTAATATACAATAGACATCAATTATCCTGAAGAGTAACCTAATATCCGTCGTTATAATTCGATTTATATTCAAGTGTGAGAACGGATGGCTCAGAACACAACCCAAGATTCATTCTAGCATATATTAGTGTGAATCATCTATGTTCTGTACATATGGTGTAGTATATGTTCTTATCGTATCTAGTATCTGAAGAATGTAACAGAATCAAGATGAACTCACATAATGTAATACTAAGACATCATCTGAAGAATGTATCATCATTGCCGAGGGATGAGGGTCGGAGGACAGTCAACTTTATCTACGGCTACATAGTTTCGGCCTCGCCAGTCAAATGGCTGCAGGGACTATGTCCTGATCACCATGTCGTACCGTAGATTAATGCAAATGGAGCTGGAGCCAAAATACAGAAACAAAAATACAAAATACAGAATCAAATCCCTGAGTTCGCCAAAAATACAAAACACAGTTCTAATGCATATGTATTTTAAGTGTGAGAATAGATGGCTCAGAACACAACCCAACCGGAGAGGATACTCTGAGAGATCCATCTGAGTAGGACGTATACTCTGAGAGATCACCTTTACAAGAATGATATCAGTAGTGGGATTGAGTGTTGGAGGAGATAACATCAGAGTATACGTCCTACTCAGATGGGTCTCTCTCCGTTACTAATTTTTTCTGACAGCATGGTGGATGTGCTCCGTCAACAGATTCTTGCTCCGAGCTAAAACTTTGCCCCGGAGCTCAAATGGACATCCTTCGTGTAGAGCTCGAGTGAGAGGTTCCTGACAGCATGGTGGTCTCCTTTGTTAAAGTATCCGTGCTCGTCCCACAACCAATATGGGATGAGCACGGATACTTTGACAAAGGAGACCACCATGCTGTCAGGAACCTCTCACTCGAGCTCTACACGAAGGATGTCCACTTGAGCTCCGGGGTAAAGTTTTGGCTCGGAGCAAGAATCTGTTGACGGAGCACATCCATCTTGCTGTCAGAAAAAATAGTAATGGTGAGAGACCCATCTGAGTAGGACGTATACTCTGATGATATCTCCTCCAACACTCAATCCCACTACTGATATCATTCTTGTAAAGGTGATCGCTCAGAGTATACGTCCTACTCAGATGGATCTCTCAGAGTATCCTCTCTTGTTGGTTGTCGTATCATCATTGCCGAGGGATGAGGGTCGGAGGACAGTCAAATTTATCTACGAATACATAGTTTCTGCCTCGCCAGTCGAATGGCTGCAGGGACTATGTCCTGATCACCATGTCGTAGTCCAATACAATCTAAAGATTGACACAGTACTAATTCATATATGTAGTCCAATACAAATAGTCTAATACAAAACAACCCAATACAAATAGTCTAATATAAATAAGTACTAATAGCTAATGAGAACCACGCAGCTCACGCAAACGCTCAGTGATACGATCACGTAACCACCTCGAAAAAGCGAGATCTTTGGCGTGAGGAGAGATCCCTTGCAAGTGCTGCATGAATAGAAATCCCGATCTCACTAGCTACCGGTGCTGGATGAATAGAACTCCCGGTCTCACTAGCAACCGGTGCCACTTTCTTCTTAACTGTAGGAGGAGCCACCTCAGCATTCACTGTTTTCCTCAAACGACGTACCGCTCCTCGGGTCATGGGTGCCATCTGGTAAGATCGATAGTCACAAATAATATAATTGTAACATAAGCAAGCTAACTAAAGGAACCATCATGTAATTTGAGTACATTTTCGAAAGTCGATAAAGTAAAATTTAATTTTTTGCCAAGTGTGAGAACGGATGGCTCAGAACACAACCCAAGATTCATTCTAGCATACATTAGTGGGAGTCATCTATGTTCTGTACATATGGTGTAGTATATGTTCTTATCGTATCTAGTATCTGAAGAACGTAACATAATCAAGATGAACTCACATAATGTAATACTAAGACATCATCTACTACTATATAAGATATAGTGATAGGTTGTCGTATCATTATTACCGAAAGATGAGGGTCGGAGGATAGTCAACTTTATCTACGGCTACATAGTTTCTGCCTCGCCAGTCGAATGGCTGCAGGAACTATGTCCTGATCACCATATCGTACCGTAGATTAATGCAAATGGAGCCAAAATACAGTACTACTTCACTATGTCGTACCATTTTACTCTCTCTCTCTCTCCTCCCCTCCCTCCGGCGCTCTCACTCTCTCCGGCGCTCTCACACTACTAATTCCTATGTATTTTAAGTGTGAGAACGGATGGCTCAGAACACAACCCAAAATTCATTCTAGCATACATTAGTGTGAATCATCTATATTCTGTATACATATCGTGTAGTATATGTTCTTATCGTATCTAGTATCTGAAAGATATAACAGAATCAAGATGAACTCACATAATGTAATACTAAGACATCATCTACTACTATATAAGATAGAGTGATAGGTTGTCGTATCATCATTGCCGAGGGATGAGGGTCGGAGGACAGTCAACTTTATCTACTGCTACATAGTTTCTGCCTCGCCAGTCGAATGGCTGCATGGACTATGTCCTGATCACCATGTCGTACCGTAGATTAATGCAATTGGAGCTGAAAATATTCGTCGCTAACCGGTCACTAGTCCGTCGCTAACTGAGATTGTCACATACACATATATATATCACAGCTAGATGTATAGATATATACATCTATATAGAAGCACACAACTAATAGAACTCGTACTGTCCTTGAGACAGTGAACGTATACACCATGAATCCAAACCCCATATTCACATTTACTAATCAAAACACCAACAAACTAATGGATAACATCCAATATGGATAACACATTATTTAGCCAATATATAAACTCAGATGAATTTGAGAAGCAAAGCCCCCCGTCGCCCCCGACCAAAGCCCGCCGCCCCAAGACCGTCGCCCAGTAGTTCGATTGCATATATATATGAATAGTGCTTATGGCTGTGCGTCGGTTGCATATACCCCTGACGCCCCCGCCCCAAGCCAGCCGCCCAGCCCCCGACGTCGCCGCCCCAAGCCCGCCGCCCAGCCCCCGACGCCCCGCCCCAAGCCCGTCGCCTAGCCCCCGACACCCCCGCCAGCCCCCGACGCCCCCGTCCAGCCCCCGACGCCCCAGTCCCAAGCCCGTCGCCCAGTCCCCGACGCCCTCTCCCCAAGCCAGCCGCCCAGCCCCGACGCCCCCGCCCCAAGCCCGCCGCCCAGCCCCCGACGCCCCCGCCCCAAGCCCGCCGCCCAGCCCCCGACACCCCCGCCCCAAGCCCACCGCCCAGCCCCCGACCCAAGCCAGCCGTCCAGCCCCCGATGCCCCAGTCCTAAGCCCGTCGCCCAGCCCCCGCCGCCCCCGTCCCAAGCCCACCGCCCAATCCCCGACACAAGCCAGCCGCCCAGCCACCGACGCCCCAGCCCCAAGCCCGCCGCCAAGCCCCCGACGCCCCCGTCCCAAGCCTACCGCCCAGCCCCCGACCCAAGCCAGCCGCCCAGCCGCCGACGCCCCAGCCCCAAGCCCGCCGTCCAGCCCCCGACGCCCCCGCCCCTGACGCCCTCGCCCCAAGCCCATCGCGAGCCTCCGCCGCCCCCGCCCCAAGCCCGCCGCTCTCGCTGCCCCTATACGACACCGCGAGAGAGAGAGAGAGAGAGAGAGAGAGAGGGGGATTACCTTCGGAAGAGAGAGAGGAGAGGACGCCGACGCCGACACCGACGCCGATCACCGAAGCTGTGGGTGAGAGAGAGAGAGAGAGAGAGAAGAGAGAGTAAATTTGGGGGGAATGCGAAAAGTTCTTTCCGTCGTTTCATTTAAAGTCTGGAACGTATATTTAGCGACGGACTAGCGACGGCTTATACCCCGTCGCCGGTAGTCACAATTTTTGATACTTGTCGACTGAATATCTGTCGCTACGTAGTCGAAGAAATGTCCCGCCACGTGGTGGCGGATGGCCGCGGGAACGCTCGCCAAGGGGTGGCTATGGATCTGCACTCGACACAATGGCCGACGGACACAGGGTCACGGAGACATTCTCTCTCTCTCTCTCACTCTCTCTAATTCTCTAGTATTGGTGTGTGATGGGTGTGGCGGGTGGTGGTTTCATTTGGGGGGCTGGCCAGGTGTGGTGGCGAGAATGGTGGTGATAATGGTGACGAGTTGTATCGATGGTGGGGGTGGCTGGTTGTTGGGGAAGATGGAAGGTAGTGTATGGTTTCCTATAGAGTCGGCCGAAGATGGTGGATGTCGGTGGTGGTGGTACTGACTGGGAGGATAGGGGGCCGGCCGATTATGATTGTGCCAGTGGTGGTGGTTGCAGCAGTGTTGTGGGGAGGATGGCGGTTGTAGGGTGGCTGTTGGTGATGATGAATGGTGGTGGCAGTGGTGGTGTTTGCTATGGAGTCGACCGTGTCACGCCCTGACCCGGAAAATCGCTCGTCCTTACTAGATTTTACCCGAATCATCGTTCTCGCTGGGGCGTGATGTCGTACGAGCCTGGAGTTGCACTCGTACAAGGCAAGATAACAGGTTCACATAAGATTATCTCAAATTGATAACATAAGAAGCGGAAGGAAACAGAGTATACAATAAGAATCTCTTTTATTAATAATGAACTAAAGGTTACAAAGGCTTGAAAAGCCCGACTGAATATGGCAACTAGCTATAACGCTCATGATCTCTCTAGCTCATAAAGGATTACATTGTTCCATACATTATGCCTCTTTATAGCCAACAAGTAGTCTTCGGCCGAACATCTCCATGTTGCAAGTCCGAACGCCAATGTGGTAGCTCCTCTTGAAATGCTAAGGACTCCATGCCTCGGCACGTCCAAGCCAAGTCCCGCCCCAAGCCGATCATAACCTGAACCTGCAAGCAAACTAATGGGGGATTAGTGCTTTCGTCCTCGCTGTACTGATCAAGACCCACTCGCACCCAAACCAACACTAAGTACATTTAGTGAAACATGCATCTTAATTTGGTGATCTTTCTACTTAGCCTTAGGATCAGTTTTATGGCAATATTCAAGCATAGCAACTTATTATAAATGTGTCCAATACCGTGTCCCTACAGTAGATACAGTTAGACATAATATGAACATAAGCATAGTGATCGTGCATGTTTTCATCTCGTTTCGCTTAGCCTACAATTGTTACAAATATGCATAACCCACCATACAATTCACGCAGCCAACCAACCAAACTTAGACACATGTATAAGGGTGGCAGGTCCTGCGCCTGCACCCAACTCTAATCTTAGTTCACCGGCCCTATCTATATGAAGGTTTCGGTGTTTCACACCGTAATGGACTTGGCATCCTTATGTGTAAGCCTATGATCGCTTTCGTACCGGTTGCTAGCCCAGTACCTAAAGGATCCCAAACTTACTGATATCTAGCTTATCACAACACTGGTCGGTCGTAACCCGTCATAATAAAGTGTACCATAAATACCATACATAATTTCCTCCTAGGCCGAACGGTCCCGATGCCCCGGTCATAACCGTTCGAGGGAAGCCGCACCCGTGCACGGGCCATTCGAGTCCATTGACCATGCAATACGTGCCATAGCAAATAAGTCATATCATTCCAACCAATCTCATGTTCCATGAACATAATCCGTCATTAATACCTCAAGTTCCATCGGCATTATGCCCTAACATATCTCTATTGATGCACGACGCCCAACGGCTTAGACTTCTCGTACTTATACTCAACGCGTTCCATCCATAAGTTATTCGTATAACGGCAGTTCCGTAGCAATTGTACCATAACTGCATACTTTGATGCACGAAGTATATCTTTCAACGTTACGACAGGTTCTGCGGTATTGCACCACAACTTGCCCTATTTCGCTTACTTAGTCATTTCGTAGCTTCTGTGCACGAGGGCACGCTCATCGCCATAATCAGTATTCTAGGCCTAGTGTTCAATATTTTTGGAGTCGTGTACGTGATACACATCTCGATATTGTCTTTCAATGTTCTACCATTACCGCCCTATCGCGACCCGTATATTTGATGTACGTCGCTTCAATTGTTCAATGTTCTATTCTTAATATTGGACACACACTAAGACCTTTAATCGTTCGAGCCACGCTCGCTAACTTGATAGCAACTTACGCATACAAGGATACATTTTATTAGATATGAAGGAGTAGGGAGAGAGAGAGAGAGAGAGTCAAGAATCCGCCCACCTTAAGCCAATATTCCTTGTCGTCTCACCGAGCTGATGCGGCTCAATTCCATAACTTGGTTGCTCCGCTAACTCTCCTGACTTAGCCATTTCGTTGGACTATTCGACTGATTTAGCCTACCGTGCCCATGCCTTAGTTTGATGCAAGGCGACAATTTAGTTTTACGGACACTTTAGTGAATAAGGCAAAATGCTGACCTCTTATCATCTAGCTTAAAAGCATAGCCTGCACACCAGATCAACCGAAGTTAATACTTTGTTCCAGCCGGACTTATGCTTTGCATCCCTTCGCATCGATACCTCATTGGGTCAACGCAACTCTTCGAGTCAACGACTCAGAGTAATGCACCGTACGGAGCAAGGCATTACAGGTCAGAGGGTCGACAAGGATTCGGGGTAGATCGAGATGTCGACTACGGGGGGATGTCTCTGGTGTTTGGTATTGTGGCGGCTGTGTTTGAGTCCTAGGTTTAGAAAATGTGTGAATTTAGGTTTTGGGAATGTGTGCCTATTTATAGGGAATTTGGAAAACCCTAAAAATGTAAATATAATAGAAATATAGGAAATTAGTAGAAAAACTAACATACTAACCCACACTAACAACTAACAATTTATTCATTAATTTAGTTAATTACTACTAAATATTTATTAGTTAATTATAATATAGATATTTACCAATAGTTATTTTATGAGCTAATTACAATTTAGCTATCGCCAATCAAGCCGTAGCCCGCAATCCAAGCCCAGGCTTGGTGGGCTAACATTAGGACCGACATTGGTCTTAACTCGGCGCGAGGGAGAACGAATAACCATCTGACTTATCGAAAATCATTTAACTTAAATAATTTAGCAAATGAAATATTTTTATTTAGAAAACATAATGTTTTTAATATTTTCTCCATATAAAATAAATATTATATCTTATACATTCTCTCGAAGGGACAGAAATTAATTTAGCGTAACATCTCTCATTATAAAAAAATAGTTTTACAAAGTCGAAGACCAACAAGGACCGATAGCAATTACGGTCGAAACTATATCGTTTTCACGATTTCAAAAATATAGAAAATTCAGTAAATAAAAAAATTACAAAAGAATTTGAAAAATTCAATAAATTGATTTATGGAGGTTAAAAATCTACCCTCCTTAAACAAATTTCGTTCTCGAAATTAAAGGTTGGCAGGGGAGTCAAAAACAAGATAGAAGGTTTAGGCAATATCTTAGACACGATCAAGAACACTGACCTTGGCACGATTTAAGATAACTAGTTTCAATTTATTTATGCACGACTAGAAATTTGGCACGATGGAATCGTGATATGATCAAAACTATATATGCACGATTTTCAAATAATTTAGGTCATTGAGGCACGATCTCCATCATGGTTAGGAGGATCGAAGGTAAATTCAAAATTTCGTATATGGAATGATTTAGTAGAGTTTGGCTTGAAGACAAATATAAATTAAATTCAAATCGCATAGGCACGATCAATATCGAAAATAGAGTTATAATCAAGATAAATAAGCACGAAAAAAATTTGAAGTCAAGGTCTTATAGGCACTATCAAAAATCTAATGAGCACGATCAATTAAGTCGTGAAATACGATCTTAGCTCGGACGTGATTAAAATTTGGAAGTGATCTAAGTTCACTTGGCACGATTTAGGATACGACTACGAAAGCCAAAACTTAGACATGTTTTAGGAATGGAACCGAAGCACGAGTATCCACAAAAATTAAATTCCGGAAGGAATATAAAATTGTTCAGACAATAGTCAAAGTCCAAATTCTGGCACGACTAATAAATCATATAGTCGTGACCGAGGATCAAGGTTTTAGAAAAATTTAAAAATAATATTTAAGTTATTTAAGCGCGAAGTGGCGACTAAAAAATTAAAATCGTTCAGTTATGATTTAGTTAGAATTAGACCAAAGTATTAATTGATGGGATCTAGGCTCGATGAAGTTAGATTAAAGGTACGATCAAATACAAAAATGACGTGATTGGTCATCGCTAGGAATAATGAAACGCTTGGCACGATCAATGACTAAGGATCAAAACCACTTGGTCGCCAGCAAAATCAAGGCTTAAAAACTTTGGAATAACTAAAATCTTTTAGGCACGATTTAGAATAGAGTGACGAAAAATTAAAACCTAGTCATGAAATAAGAAGGAAATAGCAGCAAGGTGGCTAAAGGATCAAAATTTAGGCATGATGAAAAATTTATTTCTGATATGATCAACTCAATTTGCTTCATGACAAGTTCATAAACAAATCAGATAGTTGTGATCAAGGACAAAAATTTGAAGTACGATTCAGAGGCAAAATTGGTACGTATAGTCATGATCGTTAAAATCACGATCATGGAATTCATAATCGTCTAGTCATGCCAGCTCATCTAGGCATGACTAATCACAAGGAATTCAGATATAATCAGAAAATCAAATCATGGTCAGAAAAGAGTTTAGGTATGAGTGTTAAAATTCAAACATGATCATAATCGTAGTTCGACACGATCAATGATAAGGTCAGTCTAACCTTGGTCAACAGTATTGGGACATGATGAAGAATTAATCGTAGTCCCAGCACGAGCATCATATTGATAGAGATCCAGGTTACGACTGAATTTAAGTCAATTGAGTACGATCAAGGATTAAGAATATTGGTAAGATAAAGGGATGACCAAGGTCAATTGTTCGCGATCAAAGGGAATTAGAATTTAGCGATATTGAAAATTAAAGAATAATTCAAGGATAGGGAAAATTCAAACTCCTTTTTACTATGATAGAAAAAATCAAAAGGCAATATTTCATAGGAGAGTCAAGGTAATCATCTCACTCTGCTTCGTCTACTGCCAAAATCATCCGATCATCATTTGTCATTGATACTTTCTATCTCACAAGCCCAGGCATACCACTACCAAATCATGACTTTCAATTTTGAAAATCAATCCCTATATGACTACTACTAAGAATCATAATCTTCAGCCACAAAGATTAACCCTTTTTATAATTACCGTAGGCTTAACCTTAATTCCAAAAACACTACCCATGAAGCATACCCTTTGTTAAAACTCAACACTATCCACTTAATCATCTTTAAAACCAAATTCCTCCACCTTATCCTAAATTGGATCCGAACCTCTAACCAGGTTTATAAAATGTCGTTGAACATTCATTCAAGTTATACTCCTTGTATTACTCAAGTGTGATACCATCTTTACCATATAAAGATAATCAACCTTCACATTCTCTCCAACCTATAACTTCAATATTATCCTTCTAAAAATTTCCACAAAATCTCTAAATTTTTCTATAACTCAAAATTGTGTCTCTCGGTTCTCAATCATTCTCCTACTAATCCCTTATTCCATCTTGTATTATCACCGTAGGCGGTAATAATCTCTACTTCATTATTTAAATTCCTAATTTGATATCATAGCCTTAATTCAAATATGAATTATCTCAAGAATCAGTAACCTAAATATCCAAGTTCTCCAAAAATAATTCGACCTCGAATATCCTTGTCAATTTTAAAAATATAACTACAAGATATTACAGTTGTCACCATTAATGCATTTTCTACTGTTCTTCTTACTTAAAATCCTCCTATGTTCTTTCCAAAATAATCCATACCAAAGTAACCTCTCTGGTGTAATCGTTTCTAAACCGATACTACCGGTCTCTAATCTCAATCATATTTTCTTTCGCTACTTCTATTTTAACATCCATGCTCTATACTCCTACCAAGATCACCATTGATGACAATTATATCCTTTTTTGAGCTAGATGATTATGGTACTTCCTCAGTCTTTCCCAAGTAAAAGATACGGAGATTTAAAGATTTCAAAGTGTAGATAACAGAAGTAGATATGAGATAGTTGATCGATGTAATTATGATAGAGTTAATTAAGACGAAGAAATAATGTTAAGACAAGAAAATAATGGTAGGACAAGAAATAATGATAGAAATTGTTCTTGCTCATCGGGTCATAAAGGAGTGAACCAATTTAAGATATGATCTGATAACCAAACACATCTTCCTGAAATCATGTTGTAAGAATTTTGTCACGCCAGTAAGCATAGCTGCAACAAACGATAGAGTCCTTAACTAAGGTATACACTTTTGTTCGACGTAACAAAAGGTTGAACAAACTTTTTGTTTTATTGAACGTATAAGGTATCTGTGTACAAAGAAGGAAGTCCTAAACAGGATATTCTAAGTACAGGGGGAAAAGGTTTCTGGGAAAGTGTGACGATGGAGATCGAGCACTGCAACAGATCCTTTACTCCGTTGACGATCTGAGGACGAATCAACCTTGCTATGGTTCTCTGGCGCCTTTGATGGGACTTTGGGATCACCTATCAAGAGGCCGTCTGGATGAGAAGATCCCTTGAAGATGGTTGGTTGGTTCTTTGGTTGATAGGTGGATGAGGGTGGTCGACTCTTTGTGCATGGAGATCGCTGCTCCTTTGAAGATTTTCAATTTTTAATATTCCCTCTGTCTTTTTTGATTGATTCTTTGGTGGAAGAAGAACTCCTTCTATTTGTAGAGAACCGAGCACATATACGATGTGCATTAGGATTCCTGAGATATGAAAGAATCTGCCGTCATTGTACGGTACGGGCTTCTGTGATGCTGACACGTGCGTACATCGAGATTTCCTTCAAACGATATCTTTGGTGGTTATAAACATAACCGAAGGAGGTGACACGTGGCGTGTGCCGATTTGCTTGCTCGGATACAGCCGAATAAATCTTAGAATTTTATCTTAGATTTGGAGTCTAATTGATCCTCGTCTAAGATTTAAATCAATCTGATATGATATCAAGCATGATTTAATCCCAATCTTCTCTGCAAGAGGCGGTTTAAACAAAATAATTGGGTGGACCCATGTTTCCTGTGCCTTTGGTAAGGACTAAGTGCTGCTGCGCTTCTAGGGCGACGAGTAGACCGTGCTTCTGGAGACGACGGAACCTCCGTGCTTTCAGACGACGAGTGGACTTGGCTTCGAATGACGACGAGACTTTTGTACATGTTGAGTAACTGATGAAGCTATATTTTGGGCTACCAGAGTCACTGTGCTGTAAGCGTTAAGTAGGCTTGTACTTCAGGTTGGCAAGATTACTGTACTTTTGGAGCGACAGGTTGACTTGCATTGGTTGTGATATGAATTCCAAGTCTCTTGTAGAGAAGTGACTTAAGCTTCTATTCCGGAGCAGATGACTGCACCGTAGGAATGGAGATGGTGTGAGCATATCATCATCCTGCGCCTTATACGGACGCAAGTAAGTAGCTGCGCCTCTGAACAGCGAAGGCATTGGCTACGAAGGAAAGGGTATGACACCCTTACGCATCTGAGATTAGCGCAGACAGCTGCGCCTCTGGAGTGCAGACACTGGCTTCTAGAATAAAAAAGGGAGGGGGCCTACCACCATTTTGTTTCTGAGGTTGGCGCAGGGAGGTAGCTGCGCCTCTGGCTCGAAGGCTCTGGCTTCTTCAAGTGCTGAGTTACTAATATGCTTTTGAGAGGCTGCGCCCACAAGAATATCAGAATATGCTTCGGTGGCGGTCAATCCTCCAGCGTGTGTATAGAGAAGAAGGAAGGCTGCGCTTCAATGAAAACTACATCCCTTATAATCCCTCTAGGCTTTTGTCGAATCTGTACTAGATCCTTTGTAGAAGAGAATTAGTCCCTTATGTATAGTCTTGATGTGTCTGTAGTAGCTTTGGTAGACATGACAATGAAGGGACTTCTCTTCATATCTTCTGTTTTGTCTTTTTTGCACTACGCTTGAGTCTTTTGCATCTTCTGCGCTTTGGCGAAGGGATGTCTTCAGCTGAGATATTTTATGCTTCTACAAGACCCCCTTCAAAGTGTCCCGAACTTGAGTCAAGCTCGGGATACTTTGAACAGAAGCATGAACACGCGTCAGGACTGTACGAGCTGGGTGATGGCTGGTGTCACGCCTAGCTCTTAGTATTAATTGTCCTGAGTCATCATTTCAGAGCATGGGCTCTTGATGGCTTCTTGATATTGGAGCCTCTCGCATCTTTGTCGGGATCGCGAATCTCTTTAGCAGAGGGGGTTCAGAGTTACGTTCCTCTGCTCACTCACAGTACTACCATATGTTATGGAGTGGAGCTTTATCTTAACTTGAAAGCTTCCTTCTGACCGATGTCTCGCTCGTGCTTGGACCATACGAACAGTCTATATAAAGGACTATCCTCCTTCAAGGGAAGACTCAACTGCTTCAACAATGGCCTTGCTTGCCCGATGTTCAGCTCCTGACGACCCTGAAGTTTGCTTGAGGCGGCCGTCGGTGGCAAATTTTTTATCCAAAGAAGCTTTATGTCATGCCCCAGTACCGGAATACTGAGACGGACTAGGCCAGCTACACCGTATGAGGTATATTAACGTCATACGGCGATCGTGGCTGTCAAGAGACTAGGGAGTGCATGCTACAATCAGGTCTCCTATGGTCCCACAGAGCATCTATGTCTCAATCAATCAAAACAAGAAGCAGTAAATAATGATCATATAAGACAAAGCAGTAAGGCGTCCCCGACGCTTCATTAGAATGATTCATGAGTCTAGCTATACAAAATGATGAGCTAGTTCCGAGAGTCAATAGTACATAACTATAGTCAGCTGCAGTCTGATTTAATTACAATTATGCAAAGGAAACTAGTGTCCAGAACTGCCGGCTAAACAAGTGCCGGTGGCTAAACGCCAAGTACAAAATAGAAGTTATCAGAGCGGTGAAGAAGAAACCCACTCATGGTCCCTGGCGCCCATACTCCTGGTGTGCACCATTGTTCGGGTGGAAGGCTGGATCCTCTGGAGCTACGAAATCTGGCCAAACAAAACCAGCGGGGTCAGGCCCCGAATAGCAAGTACCACAAGGAGCACAAAAGAGTGAGATAAATCCAATAAGTTAAATAAGACCTGATTCATGAGTTATAGGCTTATACCATATCATCGAGACGATACGACACCCTTACAACCAAACAAGGACAAACGGTGCCAATATCGTACCGAGATAAGATATATTCTATAACCATAGGCAGGTAAAAGGGCTTCTGGTCGCGACTTCGGTCCATAGCCTATCGCAGCACAATAGCCCAACCCAACAACCAAACAAGGACATGGGTTGGACCACGCACCACGATAGTCCATGTTCCTCAGTTGCTAACAGAAGAAAATTATCACAAACAAGTCAGCTTACAATCGGCCAATCAATCCTACGGCTTTCTATGATTTGCCTGGGTTATCCCAGTAATGCAATATATATAGGAATCCTCAGATCGTGTCAACCCAGCAGGGCTAGCCAAACCATATAATACATATACACATAGCACTTTGATTATGCACCGGTCCCCCGTAAGGCCACCGTGCTAAAACATATAACACATAGCACGTAGGAGTCGGATATAGTCATCCACTATAGGCGGATGAAACTGTATCCGTGGAGACCAACCCGACACGTCAGGACAGGACCTGGGGTGGCTAGTATGGCACGATCTCGGGATTCCGTTCCCACCCAATGCATCTACCAAATTAATTTGCTTAGATTAACCCTATCTTGATAATGGAATTACATGTCGTGGTCACATGGTCATCCTCCTATATGTCGTACCATAGTACGTGTACCCTAAGTATGAATCCACATCGGCCCGATCTAGATTCATGCTTAGTGTAATGCATCAAACAATCATTTTACCACGATACTATTACTGATCAATTACCATGACTGTGCTGGACGGTACACATGTATTGACATATAACACGAATGATCACTTAGCATGTAGAGTTACACCTCAGTGCACTCATTAAATGGCACCGCAATGCATACTAATATTGTATCTCAATACACACTTAGAACATGTACCAGCACGTATACAGGTAATCAGGTCAGGAATATGGTCAAGTCAGAAAGTCACTCGGACTCCTCGTGACATAAAAGTCACATATGAATTCAGGTTAAAGCGGGACATGAAGGTCCTTGAAGCCAAGACAAAGATCTACAACTTTCATGTTGGGAGTTAGGAGAAATTCTGGCCACAATTCAGCCAAATAGGACCTTCTGCGGCACTATGCAGCCTTCTGCGGCTGCGGTACTATTCATCCATGCGGCTGCGGCACTATTCATCGTCCCTGCCAAAACCAGGGCAGATAACAGAAAATGTCCAAAAATTGTTTTAGCCATAACTTCCTCAAAACAAGTCGAAATCTAACTTTTCAAAGGTCAAAATTGGATAGAATTGAATTCCCTACAACATAGGACCATTAGTTTTCGAAAATAACCAAGTTTGATAGATCAAAACCATGAAAACTCATAGAACCCTAGTTTTAGAAACTTAGATCTACACCAAACTAGCCATTAAAATCAAAAACTCCAAGAACTAAACTTGTAGAGAATAAAGAGAAATAATAGACAAATAATATCAAAGAAAAATCAAGAAATGAAAATGCAATAATCTCTCCATTTGGTGCAAGATGTACTTGCCTAAAAGTTTGCTTGAGGAAAATAAATGAAAGAGTGAATGAGGAGAGAGAGTGTGGAAAAGAATATATATAGGGGTTGGGTTGACTCAAAGAAACCCTAAGCTTAAGCATGCTCTTAACCACATGACCAATGACATGTTAAATGCTACATGATACAACTAATTAAATTAATTAAATAAAATCCTAACCACAACACGGTTCAGAAATCTTATCATCGAAACAGTGAACCACGCCTACAACCAGACAAGGACAAGGGATGGCGCACTAATCCGCGACGAGATACTGTTCCATGCCATGGCCAGTTACAAATACAGGATAAATACAATAAAGATACAGGTGCCAGATACCATATACATAAAAAAAATCAAAAATTTACGTATTCCGGGAATGGGGAGTGACATCTCTACCCTCCTTAGAAAAATTTCGTCCTCGGAATTTCGATAAGGCTAGTCGAGCGCGCTCTCAGATCACGAAATACACTCATGACATAATGCAAGCACAATTATCAAACAACACATGGCACATTAACAGATTACGAAAGAAAGAACTATTAAGTAAAAGCACAAACAATAATCATACCATAGAAGGAAAGTGATCGGAGATACGAATAAAATATGTCTCTCAAGTCAGGTAGGAATTCGTCCTCGATGTCCTACACTGACTCCCAAAGTGGACAAGGGTCAACGCTTGAGATAAGTCGGTACCAATGACTAAATCAAGAACGAGACTCTGTCCAGGACGTACTCTCGTAATCAACACATGATGAATCACGTATCACATGATACGAGAGCAGATGAGTGAGACGAGAAAGTCGCCTTCACTCTTCGAATATAGAACTCAAGGAATTATTAATAATACTCAAAACTTACCCAAAATCTGACCGCCTTCAGCCAACCTCTGCTCTAATACTCCAAATTCTTCTTGTCTTTGTCCCTGCCTTCCCTGGCCCTGCTGTTGCGGCCTCTGCGGTCCTGCTTGATGTTGTGCTTGTCGGTACATCTGAGCTTGTGTCAGTAATGGACGCTGGGCTAGTGGCCTCACTGCTAGTGCTGGCCCTTGATACGGTGCTACCTCTGGAGCTGGCAATGCCGAAAATCGTTGAGCTGGCCCTCCCGGCCTCTGCATCATAGGACAATTGGCAATCCTATGATCTGGACTGCCACACCTCAAGCATAATCCATTAGCTGAATGACACACATCCCTAGTGTGCCCTCCCTTACCACAGTAAGTGCAACCTACTGGTGCTTCCTGACGCTGCTGCTGGTTCCTCTGTTGCTGCTGTCGAACTGGTGCAGTCACAATTGTCGTGACTGGTGCTGCATCACGAATACGGACGCCAGGTGCTGGTGCTGACGTCCGAGGTACTGCTCCTCCCCCAGCACTCTGCGTATGAGACCTTTTCTGGCCCCCAGTCCTTGCTGATACCTTTGAATAGTAAGCTCGTGCCTCCGAGCTGCCGTCAATACTGCATCAAATGTCTGGTAGTCGTGCCCCTCGACCAGCTGCAAAATCTCTAGGTGAAGTCCCTGCTGGAACCTCATTGCTCTCTCTGGCTCTGTCGCCACCATCATCCGAGCAAACCTACTTAACCTGCAGAACTCCGCTGCATAACCATCCACCGTCTTACCAGCCTGCTTGAGACTGATAAATCTCTGTTGTAGCTCATATCGCGCTACCACGCCAAAGTACTTGGCCTTGAATCTGGTACTGAAGCTATCCCAGGGAACAGGACGCCTCATTCCAACCTCTTCTGATGCCCACCAATCGCGGGCGAGATCCTGAAGTAAAAGTCTGACCTGGTCAACCTTCTCTTCTGCTGGAACCTTTGCTGCAGTCAATATGGCCTCTGTATCCTGAAGCCAGGCATCCGCCGTGATGGCATCCTCCGTGCTGTCAAAATATCTTGGGTTAAGTCGACAAAACCTCCCGGACGCTCCTGAATCATTCCTGACACTTCTCTCAAGGGCTAATTGCAACCCCTGATTCTGTAGCACATTTTGTTCTTGCTGTCGGGTTTGTTGTTGCTGTTGGGCTGCCATCTGGCGTTGCTGGGTCTCTAATAATCCTCTGATAATCTGCAACAGTACCGGCACATCTAGTGCTACTGGTACTACCGGTATCACTGGAGGTACGGGATCTTCTGGCCTCTGTAGCTCAACTGGCTCATGCTCGATAACGTTTTCGATGTGAATCTGTCCAGGTAGAGGGGCTACCCCTTGCTGATCTCCAACTGGTCCCTGATCTACTGGATTCTCTCCCATGCCGGCTCCTCCAATAGCCGAGATGATGTGACCCTAAAGGAAAGGATACAAGGTATCAAAAGACAGGACGGGAAGGAATCGAGAATAACAATCATGTTAGCAATCAAGGTGGAAGAAAGAGAAGACGAATCAGGAGATCAAGGGGAACATGTTTTGATTGAGACTCCTATAATCGCAATACCCCACAAGTCTAAAAAATAGACCTGCATGGGCCACCACTAAAACCTTGTCACGCCCCAGTACCGGAATACTGAGACGGCTAGGCCAGCTACACCGTATGAGGTATATAAACGTCATACGGCGATCGTGGCTGTCAAGAGACTAGGGGGTGCATGCTACAATCAGGTCTCCTATGGTCCCACAGAGCATCTATGTCTCAATCAATCAAAACAAGAAGCAGTAAATAATGATATAAGACAAAGCAGTAAGGCGTCCCCGACGCTTCATCAGAATGATTCATGAGTCTAGCTATACAAAAGATGAGCTAGTTCCGAGAGTCAATAGTACATAACTATAGTCAGCTGCAGTCTGATTTAATTACAATTATGCAAAGGAAACTAGTGTCCAGAACTGCCGGCTAAACAAGTGCCGGTGGCTAAACGCCAAGTACAAAATAGAAGTTATCAGAGCGGTGAAGAAGAAACCCACTCATGGTCTCTGGCGCCCATAATCCTGGTGTGCACCATTGTTCGGGTGGAAGGCTGGATCCTCTGGAGCTGCTACGAAATCTGGCCAAACAAAACCAGCGGGGTCAGGCCCCGAATAGCAAGTACCACAAGGGAGCACAAAAGAGTGAGATAAATCCAATAAGTTAAATAAGACCTGATTCATGAGTTATAGGCTTATACCATATCATCGAGACGATACGACACCCTTACAACCAAACAAGGACAAACGGTGCCAATATCGTACCGAGATAAGATATATCCTATAACCATGGGCAGGTAAAAGGGCTTCTGGTCGCGACTTCGGTCCATAGCCTATCGCAGCACAATAGCCCAACCCAACAACCAAACAAGGACATGGGTTGGACCACGCACCACGATAGTCCATGTTCCTCAGTTGCTAACAGAAGAAAATTATCACAAACAAGTCAGCTTACAATCGGCCAATCAATCCTACGGCTTTCTATGATTTGCCTGGGTTATCCCAGTAATGCAATATATATAGGAATCCTCAGATCGTGTCAACCCAGCAGGGCTAGCCAAACCATATAATATACATATACACATAGCACTTTGATTATGCACCGGTCCCCCGTAAGGCCACCGTGCTAAAACTATAACACATAGCACGTAGGAGTCGGATATAGTCATCCACTATAGGCGGATAAAACTGTATCCGTGGAGACCAACCCGACACGTCAGGACAGGACCTGGGGTGGCTAGTATGGCACGATCTCGGGATTCCGTTCCCACCCAATGCATCTACCAAATTAAGTTGCTTAGATTAACCCTATCTTGATAATGGAATTATATGTCGTGGTCACATGGTCATCCTCCTATATATCGTACCATAGTACGTGTACCCTAAGTATGAATCCACATCGGCCCGATCTAGATTCATGCTTAGTGTAATGCATCAAACAACAATCATTTTACCACGATACTATTACTGATCAATTACCATGACTGTGCTGGACGGTACACATGTATTGACATATAACACGAATGATCACTTAGCATATAGAGTCACACCTCAGTGCACTCATTAAATGGCACCGCAGTGCATACTAATATTGTATCTCAATACACACTTAGAACATGTACCAGCACGTATACAGGTAATCAGGTCAGGAATATGGTCAAGTCAGAAAGTCACTCGGACTCCTCGTGACATAAAAGTCACATATGAATTCAGGTTAAAGCGGGACATGAAGGTCCTTGAAGCCAAGACAAAGATCTACAACTTTCATGTTGGGAGTTAGGAGAAATTCTGGCCACAATTCAGCCAAATAGGACCTTCTGCGGCACTATGCAGCCTTCTGCGGCTGCGGTACTATTTATCCATGCGGCTGCGGCACTATTCATCGTCCCTGCCAAAACCAGGGCAGATAAATAGAAAATGTTCAAAAATTGTTTTGGCCATAACTTCCTCAAAACAAGTCGAAATCTAACTTTTCAAAGGTCAAAATTGGATAGAATTGAATTCCCTACAACATAGGACCATTAGTTTTCGAAAATAACCAAGTTTGATAGATCAAAACCATGAAAACTCATAGAACCCTAGTTTTAGAAACTTAGATCTACACCAAACTAGCCATTAAAATCAAAAACTCCAAGAACTAAACTTGTAGAGAATAAAGAGAAGAACAATATAGACAAATAATATCAAAGAAAAATCAAGAAATGAAAATGCAATAATCTCTCCATTTGGTGCAAGATGTACTTGCCTAAAAGTTTGCTTGAGAAAAATAAATGAAAGAGTGAATGAGGAGAGAGAGTGTGGAAAAGAATATATAGGGGTTGGGTTGACTCAAAGAAACCCTAAGCTTAAGCATGCTCTTAACCACATGACCAATGACATGTTAAATGCTACATGATACAACTAATTAAATTAATTAAATAAAATCCTAACCACAACACGGTTCAGAAATCTTATCATCGAAACAGTGAACCACGCCTACAACCAGACAAGGACAAGGGGTGGCGCACTAATCCGCGACGAGATACTGTTCCATGCCATGGCCAGTTACAAATACAGGATAAATACAATAAAGATACAGGTGCCAGATACCATATACATAAAAAAAATCAAAAATTTACGTATTCCGGGAATGGGGAGTGACACTTTAGTAGAACTACCATTGGATCTCGAGACGTCCCGCGCCCTGGATGTCGTAGGCGTCAATGGCGTCTCGGACCTCTGCTTCCTGGGTTAGGATTTCTTGCCATTCTGACCGAGGAATAGCAAGGCCTGCTACTGTGGTTGCTCTCACCGGCCAACAGGGGAGATAGGAGAGTCCTATGCTGGTCTTCATCCCCATCTTGGGCCAGTAGCAGCTTTGGACGGTGGCTTCCTTTTGACCAGGAAGTGATTGGCTCTGTCACGCCTCGCCCGCACTATTGGGAGCTTGTATCATAATTTTAGCTTTTTTGTTGCTTCTGTGTATGTTACTACGAAGAGTCTTGTAATAGGTCTTGTAGTCACATGTTTTATATGTAAAGCTTTTTTGTTCCCTTTGCTTTTGTCTCCAGAATAAAGAGAGAATCTTCATAATAGATTTGCCTGACCAGAGGTAATATGGACGTGGTAGGCTTGATCTTGGTCGGGGTATAGAACAAAATCCAAATATATATGGACGTGAACTGTTTTCTAAACCGCCGAGATAATCATAGAATTGATGCGAGAAGAACGACTACTCAGAGGTAATATGGACATGGTAGTCGCATCTTCTAGGTGTAGATGAGCAATCTAGAGGTAATATGGATGTGAAGTGCTTCATCTACTTGAGAGAATATATAGTAGGGGAGCGAGAGATCCCCTTACCCGAACTCATGGGCACCCTTTTTAGGAGATGTGGGTGTCTATGCTGGTTCTGTCTTCAGACATAATACTTCTTTAGGAACTTGCCGTTGATGGACATCATTAGCAAGTCCCCATTAGGCTTAGCTAGTTGATAAGCACCGTTAGAGTACAACGTTTCTATGAAGAACGGTCCTTCCCACTTAGGCTCGAACTTCCCAACCGTCTTATGGGTCATCACCATCGGTCTCCATACTGCTAAGACGAGGTCGCCCACCTAGTAGGATCTTTTGCGGACCTTATGTGAAAGACGAAAGCAACAAATGGTTCAAGAAGATATGATCGAATACAATTGTGGTTTTCAAAGGCGATTGAATAGTTTCAAAAGGAATTGTCAAGGCAAACGTGGATGAGATCCAAAAGGGCTAGTACATTTGTTAACTATATCTTAATCCACGTAGAGTAATCATAAGAAAGGCGAACCAAGTGCACTAGGTTGATCAGACCATCATGCACCGGTTCTGATTAGACAATACGTTAGTGGGAGCTCTTCCAATAACATATGTCATGAACAAGCTTAATAAACAATACGCTTGCAAAACTAGACTACATTAGTAGCATTAGTCAAGATAGTTCAAAATTGAGTACAAGTGATAATGATTGAAAGAAAAAAATAAATAGTTTAAGTTCCTTAAAAATCTAAGTCTTGCTCGAAGTTTAGGCCTATACAGCCGTCCTAGTGTCTCCTTGTATATGGCTTGGTTGGCTTGATGAGTTATAGTCCTCTAAATTCTACAGTCTATGTAAACTTATTAATGGGTCACAAGGACAAAGTGATTGTCAGGTCATGAAGTATTCTACCCAACTTACAAGAGTTAACTAGTAGTGTGATGGAACAAAGGAACATATCTATCTAGTGTGGGTATCTTCCTAGATACTATCAAGCACGAAAGAATGATAAGAATTTACGGTAGAGAGAATCAAGCAAGATGCAAATCAAGGAGTCAAGCGAGAGTTCGAAGGCAGAATCGAGGAAGGAGGTCAAGTAGGTGGATGAGATCCTAGACTCTAATCCTATACGTAGGCTTGCTTGGTACGGTAAAGTAACCAAACAATTTCGTAGACCTGCATGGGCCACCACAAAAACATGTAACGTCCCAGTCCCAAATACGTAGGACTAGAAACGTGGACATGCCAGCCGTATAATAAATATACGTAAGCTGTAAATGCAGTAAAACCACAACTACTAATCTCATCCACAAATAGAAGAAATAAAGATATCATATATTAACCATGATTTGTCTTTATATAATATGTTGGGCGGAGACAAATCCACTACCAACTATTTAAAAAAAAGAATACAAGACATATGATTTAGCGAACGTAGCAAGAAAGACCCAAGACACATCATCTTCGAAGTGATGGAGAAGATCACGATCTCGGCTAGAATACCTGTGAAAGACAAGAACACACATCTGGAGAAATAACTAGGTCCTCAGAGGGACGTAACAAGATACATAATATTATGCTATATAAACTGAATAAATACTGCTCAATAATAATTCAATCAGATCATAACATGGTCCAACACTCCACCCTTGAATTAGCGCACCATCCCCCCAACCAAACAAGGACAAGAGATGGCACACTAATCCATGATGAAGTATCTTTCTAAGTCATGAATCCAATATGGTATCCGAACCACAACAGGGTTCAATACATTCTCATTGGAGTAGTGAGCCATACCTACAACCAAACAAGGGCAAGATGTGGCAAACTAGTCCGCGACAAGTTACTGTTCCAAGCCACGGTCAGATACAAGTACCCAAACCAAGTACTCGTACCTAACGGATAAGGTAGCCTAACCAGTCTAAGTGTATACAGTTTAAGAACATCCTCCAACGCATGGACCCTGGCTAAAATGGGATCGGCATGGTCCTCCCATGGGGCCCCAGAGGCCCAATCAATAAGAGCATAACCTTCCGCAGAACGTCAGTGGCCGTCAGTAATCATGGGTAATCTCACCCGCGTCTCCGGCGGAGCTCACGGGTTACAAAAGGTAAAGTGCATAGTAGACCATACGCTAAGGTATTATCCTCCTTGCCCCATGCCTACTGTGTTGTATCCACAACACATAACCTTTATTAACCGCTAAGTCAAACTAAGCATGCAAATACTATTAGCGGTTAAGCCCTATCACACGGCTTATACGTACTAGTGGCCAGCCAATCACGCATGTCCGAGTTCTATATGCGACTCGCTACTTCGTGGCATAACGTGTCAAGGCCTATGAATGCAACACAACAAGCGTGGTCCCTTAAATCTAAGGTTGATTTGCATAAAAATAATAGGTATGGAAAATAGAACTACACAGTAAAACCTATCTAATCATGACAGTATAGCACATTTTATTTTGCAGAAAAATAAATAATAAATAAATGCATGAATACTAAAGTAAAATCAGCTAATGGTAAGGTATCTTGCCTGAGGTCTTTGCTGGTAAAACCGATAATTCCATTGGGTACAGAATAGTCACATGGCTACACAAGATGAACTCAGACGATACAGGCTTCTAAAAATAAACCAAATATAAAATATTCTGGAAAATTTTTGGAAAAAATATGATGTGTATTTTTCCGTCACCATTCCAAAACTTCAAACGGTTTATGATTCTGATTCTTGGTTCTTCCAGAATCTCGAAAATACTAAAACGTGTCAGATTTCGGACAACTGGCACTCCACAAATTTTCTAAAAAATTAAGTTCAGAATTTATGAAAATAAATTTATATTCAGAAAATATACCTCAATACGATTCCAACAAAAAAAATTGGAGGTCAAACGAAGTCCGGAGTTGAGAGTTATGGTCATTCGAAGTTGCTACACATTTGAAAATTGAGGCTGAATTTATGATGAATTTTGGGCTTAGTTATGACGAAAAAAGAGAGAAATTTTGACAAGAATGGTTTGAAAGATGATTTTATTCATAGATTCGATAGATAATATAATTGTTAGCAATTCGCTAATTATGATAGGATTAGAGTTAAATCAATAAGTATGATTAGGATTACCAACTAATTTGGATAGGAATATGATTGATTTAAATAAGAAACGATCTAATTAATGCTAGATATGATTCCAATAGAATAAAAATTTCTAATGGATAAATCCTTCAAAAATTTAAATCAAATAAATTATTAAAAAACAAATCAATTTGGTTGCAATCCTTTAAATGATCACCATAATAATTTTAAGTATTATTCTATATTATCAAATAATTTAAATCTATGAATCCAAATCCAAATCAAACTCAACCTAATAACTTTAAAATAATATTTAATATTTATCAAAATAATTTAAATCATATAAAAGATAAATCTTTAAATCAAATAATATTTCAAATCTAGATTGGACAAATCGTAATGCCACAATTAGTCATCGTAAGTATTTTAAAGAATATTTAAATTATCAACATAATTTAAAGTATAGTTTATAACCATCAAGATAATTTAAATAATCAAATAACTGATTATCATATCAAAATAATACTCGATGTTATCAAATATTATAAGACTTACTTTTATAAATCCAAATTTTTGTTTAAAAATAAATGGACAAAAACCTTTTAAAAAAAAAATTTAATCCAATTTTTAAAACACCAAAGATAACAACATATTTTCTATTTCAAATAACAAAATTCGAGAAAAAAATATATTTTAAACTAAATATTATTTTAAACCATTAATTTAAAACTAGTTTTTTATCATAAAATATCTTTTACAAAATTTTGACGAAAATTACTTTTAAACACAATAATTAGAATATGTAAATAATTTTTAAAAAAATTCGGAAAAAGGAGTTACAAATCTACCCACCTTAGAAAATTTTTCATCGAAATTTAAGGACTACTAAGATTGACGGACTTGGTTGATCGGTAAAAAGATAGTAAAAATTTGTGATAAGTGAAAATAGATGGAAAGAAAAAAAGAATTTCTTTAATAAGAACATTAGTTAATTTGGGTGGAAATAGAAGAAGTGAATGGATACGGCTTGGTGTGCAATGACACGATTTGTAGGTGGAGAAAATTTGGAGAGACATTTGTGTGAAGAAAATAATGACATGCTAACATATAAATAGGGTAAAAAATCTTTGTTATATAAGGATTATGATTGTTTAAACCCCTAGATAATTCACAATTTATTTAACCGTTTTTAAAATCAATTCAACCAATCCATAAAAAATAGACATTCTTTAGCTTTATTTTAAACTATTTAAATCAAAATTAGAAAAATTAATCATTAAATCTAACAAATTTTTAATTATATTTTTATAAATAGTAAAAATACATATAATTAATTTTAAAATTTATGATAATAAATACTTAAATAGTTGATAGATCTCTTTGCAAACAGATAAAATAAATTACAGTTAGTTTTTAAAAATCAAAATATACATGAATTTAATTTCATGTACCTCTCATGCGAATAGAACATATTATTTACAAAAATATTTTTCTAACTTATCATAATACTTGATAGTGAGTAAAATAGTTTTTACGTAGTAGCAAAATAAAATCAAGTTTGAAGAATCTATTGCATATAAAAAATATTTACCTAGTATGATATTGATCCACAATAGGTATTTCCAATAAAAAAAATAGTAATTAAAACTTTTGTAAAAGAACTTTAAATACTTCGTATATACAGATTCACGCTAGACGTATGAATACCAACATAAAACAATTATCAAAAAACATAGTGAATTTTAGGGGGTTTACATTGATAGATAGATATTGATCTCTATATTCGAATATGATGATTATTGTATTAGTTTGTATGGGTTTGCATAGTTTATATTGATACATAGATATAGAGGTTAGTATATATATGTGGCCTATTACATAGGATATGTAATTATATGAATTCTCATTTCCAGTTTTCATGTGACAGTAGATATGGAGAGTGGTTAAATAGACTCAGTTTTCCTAGCATAATGATATAGGTATGATATTTGAATGTCTAATATATATAGGCTGTTGTATTCTCAGTTTTCTGAGAATATAGTTATAGGTTATATATAGTGTTGGTGTTTTAAGTTGGGAGTATTAGCTGAGGATTGGATTATATATTCAGTATAGGCTATATAGTTTGAGGCTATGGCAATATATAGGTAAGTCTTGCTATGTTGTTGTTCATATTTAGGTAAGGTTATGTAATATATAGGTTATAGGTACATGGGTATTGGGATATAGGTAATGTGAGGGTAATAGATAGTACATATATAATATTGTACATATATACTGATAGTTGTATCTTGTATCATGGTATCCTAGTCTACCTTTAGATAGACTATAGATGAGATGTTATTATATTTTTATATATATAAATATATATATATATATATATATTATATATATATATATATATATATATTGATATAATATATCTATATTATTATATATATATATATATATTATATATATAATATATATATATATAATATATATATATATTATAATAAAAAAATAAATAAATAATATTATAATATATATAATATATATATATATTTATATATATTATATATGATGATGTGAGGGTAATAGATATGTACATATATAATATTGTACTATATACTGATAGTTGTATCTTGTATCATGGTATCTACCTTTAGATAGACTATAGATGACCTAGAATTGGACCCAATTGATCTAATTACATTATTGACTAGAGTTTGACCAAACCCTAGACAGTTGACCTAGTTAGCCTAGATGTTGACCTAGTTTGAGTAGAAGGTTGATCAGAGTTGACCAAGAGTTGACTTTGACCTAGAATGACTTAGAATCATGTACATTGCATTGTAGACTTCATTTATCATATTTTGGACTCAGTTACTCTAGTTCGGACATCTGTATTCACCAGTCGCTCAGGATATCAGACGAGTACATGCTCTGATCGTTTCATACTGTGAAACCCGTAAATTCGGTTTTGTTATTTTTAATTATTAAATTGCATGTTTAATTAATATTTTGCCAGATTATTATTATTAATTAAATATTGTGTTTAGTTAGATTAAAAAATATTATTTATTGGATTTTAGTTTGTCTGACTTATCCCGAACCCGTTCCCGAGTCCCGGACCTGTTCTCGAACCCAAGTTCAAATCCAAGCAAATTTTTGGTTTTCGAAATTTAAAAAATATTATTTGATATAATATTTATTGAGTTTTTCTAAGAAAAGAGAATTTAATATCTTTCCTTTTAAACAAAATTTCTTAATCTCTCATTCTTAAAAACCAATTCCCCTCAACAGAAAGAAAAACCTTTCCTTTCTCAACGTTCACGAGCAGGTCGACCCTCGGCTTCCCGAACGGCCAAACGGCCGGCCCCTCTTCTTCTTCTTCTTTCCCCTAACCTCTTCACTTATCCCTATTTAAAATCCCATCCTCCTTCATCAATCCATCTTCATTCACAAAATCCCGTGCCCTAACCCCCAATTTTTCCCGAGTCGGCGCCCGCCACCGACGAGCTTCACCGCCAGCCAAGACGGCGACCCCTGTCCAGCCGGAGTTCACCCCAGCGGCGACCCCTCGTCGTCGGCCCGACCCGCGACCTCCCGCCGTCGGCGCACTCCAGCCGCCAGCCCCCGGCTTCCCTGGCCGCGCCCCTCCGGCGTCTGACCCCGACGCCCGGTTCCCAGCGCCCCTCTCCGGCGCGCGACTCCACGGCTTCCTCGGCCGCCCGGACCCCGCAGCGCCGGAGCCCCCGCCCGGCGACCTTTCCGCCGGATCCCTTAGTCCCGGCCGAAACCGCCCGCCACTGTTCCCGCTGACCTCGGCAGCCCCGATCCGTACGCAGCACTGTCCCGGCCAGTTCCCGTGTTTGCCCTCCGGCGTGGTTCGTTTCCGAGTTCTGGTTCCGTTTCTGTGGATTCGCGTAATTTACGCAGCCGTATCCCGGCAAGGCATTCCGAGTCTGAGGCTACACTTCAGATTCCGTCATATTTGGATAACTTCTGTTAATCTCAGTAGTTCGTCCCTTGTAGACGTCGATGATGAGATTGGGTCCACGGATTTTCTTCGAAAAAATTCGGTTTTCTGCTACGTTTTTGGTTTCGAAAATTTTGGATCATTTGTTTCTGTGATATTTGGGTTCTGTGGATGGTTTGATGATTTTTCCGATTTTTTGAGAACTCTTCGGAAAGAGTTCTGATGATTATCGGAATTTCTGAGTTTATTTGGGTTCTGAAATTTTCGGAAACGTATTGCTGATTCGGGTTTAATATTATTTTGGTTGGAAAATATTTAGTTTCATGGTTTGAAATTATTTGCAGGAAATCATGGCGCACTTTTCCAGTTTTTGGGTTATCCCGAAAATAGAGGGAATGCTGCCAAAATTTCTATAAAAATTTAATTATATAGTTTTAAAATGATTTTTCGAAAAATACAAAATATTTGGATTTTTGGGCGACGACGTATTGGTCAATGGGCCCTGGCTAGGTGCAAACGAAACCGGTTTCGTCCGGACGTTGAGGCACTAGCTATTTTGAAGAATGGACCAATATCTGAGACTCCTAAAATAAATTCAATTTCAATTTAAAATTATTAATTTATTATTAAGTTTAATTATAGGATTTTTAGAGACTAACACTGTCTTTATTCTTATTTAAAATTTATGTAATTGGTCTGTAAGGGCATAAGCTATTTAATTTCTGGTTGTGAGATTGTAATAGCTTAGGTTTTATTTTATTTTCTTTTATTTTTGGATGATTTTGATCGTAGGATCGTAGAAAAAAATGATAATTATTTATTATATTTAAAAAAAAGATTATAATAAATGTTTTGTCACTTAGCAATTAAGTTGTAAATTTAAAATAGAAATTCATGTATTTCTCATTAAAAAGGAAAATCTTAGTTTTATGTTTATATAATTATAAAATACCAAGTTTTTTCGAATAAACCGATAAATACAATTTTCTCGAAATTAAGTGTAAATTGATGTTTCTTAATTTCAACGCATTAATAAATAAGCGTTTTGTTTGTGTTAGCTAAATCAAGACTAAAATTGACTAGGACGCAACTAGAGATTACAACTAGTATAGCATCTTAGCAACTTTAGTTTTCTGAGACAAGTTTCCTAATGTAGGATCTCAAGGAAGATTCTGAATTTCCAATCCGACGTTTTGACCCATCCAGTCAAATTATTTTGAGGCAAGTACAATTTTGTGGTAGATTACAATTAGTTAACAATTATTTTAATACAATTTTAAATCACGAAACAACACGAAACTCTCTTGAGACCATTGACTGTAACTACTATAACTATTGGGGATTGGGGGAATAGTGTAGTAGATATGACCACATCCAATTAGCATAACTGATTGTATTAGCTTATCCCTCAAACACACGGGGATAAGCCATACCATATCACTAGGATATTACTGTAACAAACCCAATCCGGTCATATTCATTACCTATTCATATTTCACTATTTTAACTGTTGGAAAATTATTTATTTTAAATTATTTAAAAGTGCATAATTCTATTATTAATTTCAATTGTTAAAATATCATGAATTTGTACTTTGCTCCCTCCTGACTGGAGACTATATTTTTAGGTCCTGTTGAGGATGCAGAGCTAATGATTAGTAGCTACTATGACCCTGAGCTATACCCTGCTGTGCTTCCTGAGGATGGATTACTGGATGAGGATGTTGCTTTTATTTAGATGTTATTTTCAGTTTGTTGGTTTTAAAACAATGTTAATTCAGTTGGTGGTTTATGTTTGTACTTTGTACTGGATAAGTTTTAAGCTTTAATTTATCGAATAATAAAAGTTGTGGCAAATTAGATTGAGTTGTTGATTACCTGCATATGGAGATACTTACTGCCGCCGTCTCATCAACGGTGCAGGCTGGGCATGATCTGATTCGTTCCAAGTAATTGGGACCGGGTCGTGACATGTTTTTAGTGGTAGCCCATGCAGGTCACCAACAACAACTTAGGAAAATATATTAGAAACAATTAGAACACTAGAACATCAATTTGTCACAACATAGGACCGAAATATATTATAAATAAATATTTTTGTTTGATTATAGACTGGTAGGATACCTTGCTTATGTTTGCATCCTAAACCTTCCAGAGAATGACCATTAACAAGACCAATCCTGCTGGCGATGAGGTGTCATCTACGGATCATACCCCATCTCCTTAACCAAGTTCAGGGTTTATTTCCTCGCAGCTGATTGACCGTCCCCATGATGCATCCAGTGAAGTTTTTACTACACTGGCGATTCCTACCTCTTTTCAAACTGAGTTGTATTCCTTAGTGGAGTATCCGTTCCTGTTGCTCCACCAGTACCAGCAAACACCTCCCAAATGGTTGCCCTATTTCAAGAAATCCTGGAGTTCCAGAAAGCTCAAGATGAAGCCCAGCAGGAACAGATGAATATCACGAGAGAAGACATGAAGAACGTCAATGATGTAGCCTTAGCTATCTTAAACCAAGTTGGAGCGGAACCTCGGAGGGATACCCCTGAATCTAGGAAATTTGTGCCCTATCCGGCAGTCATATCGTAGGAAGCTATTGGTTTGTGACTACTGTAAAAGGTTTGGTCACCAAGCCAATATTTGTCGCAATGGGGAAATGTTTGGCATATGGATCTGCTGAACATCGGGTACATGACTGCCCCTTATCTTTCCATCAAACCAGAGCACATATCCCAGCAACACCTGTTAGGCCACAACCTAGGGACTCTTCCTATCCAGTAGACCTTGCCTCCTACAATAAGGCATGATGCAGACTCGAGGTTCACAGAAGATGAAGCAGTTGGAGACTGCTCATGCAAGAGCCAGAACCATGAAGATTAAGTACCTAGGACTGCTGAATAGCATTATCTATTGTTATAAAAGTTGTAACAAGATGTCCTTAGATCAATCATGAGAGTCTTGCTATAATTCTCCTTCATGAATAAAATTCTTAGTTACACCTTTATGGTAGATGTTTCCCTGATAGTTTTCCCGGATTACCCCAGATCTAGACATAGAGTTCACTATTGACCTAGTCCCCGGCTCTCCCCTATTTTAAGGGATGCTACAGAGTCAACCTGAAGGAGGCCAAGGAGATGAAGGACCAGATCAATGAAGTTCTAGGATTTACCCAAGATGGAACTTCATCCTAGGAAGAGTCTGTATTGTTAGTGCACAAGAAGGACGGAACAGTACGGATGTGCATCGACTACCGGGTGCTGAACAATATCACCATCAAGAACAAGTACCCTTTGCCCCGGATCGATGACCTATATGATCATTTGAGTGGAGTTAAGGTGTTTTCGAAGATTGGCTTAAGATCTGATCACCATTAGATCAAGGTCAGGAAAGAGGACATTCCCAAGACGGTATTCAACACCAAGTGTGGGTAGTTCGAATTCTTGGTCATGTCGTTTGGACTGACGAATGCTCCTGCTGTGTTCATGAATCTCATGAACAGAGTCTTTCATGAGTATTTGGATCAGTTTTGTTGTCATCTTCATTGGTGACATTCTGATATACTCGAAGAACTAAAGAAAAGCATGAAAAGCACATGAGGAAAGTTCTGGGAACTTTGAGGAAAAAGAAGTTTATGGTAAAGCTATCTAAATATGGATTTTCTTAGACAAGGTGATTTTTGGCCATGTTGTCACAAGAGAAGAATTTCGGTAGATCATAAGAAGATAACTACTTTTGAGAAGTGGACTACCCCAAGTTCAGTTGCTGAAGTTCTTGGACTTGGCTGGCTACTACCGGAAGTTGTGAAGGATTTCGCCAAGATCGCTGAGCCAATGAAGAAGCTCACAAGGAAGAATGAAGAGTTCATATGGACGGAATGCTTGCCAGGCATCATTTGAGGAACTGAAAAAGAGACAGCACCGATACTAGCGCTACCCGTAGGAACCGGTGGTTTCTCAATCTACTATGCCTCTGATAAAGGACTGGGTTGCGTTCTTCAATAACATGGGAAAATAATTGCTTACATATCTAGGCAATTACGGACTTATAAGTAGAACTACCTCACACATGATCTGGAGCTTAATGCGGTTATCTTTGCTTTGAAGCTATGGAAACATTATCTTTATGGAAAGGGAGTGAAAATATATACGGACCACAAAAGTCTGAAATATGTCTTCACTCAGAAGGAGCTGAGCAATTAGACAAGAAGATGGCTGAAGCTGATGAAGGATTTTGACATCGATCTACAGTACCACCCGGGTAAGACTAATGTGGTCGCAGATGCACTTAGTCGATACCCTATGGCGATGTTTTGACCAAGGAGCAGCACCTGCTAGAGGACGTCGAGAATCTTGGACTGGAGATTATACTGCCTGGAGATGGAAGGAAGAAGCTGGATGCTGATTCAGTGTTGAAGTTGCAAATGAGCTCGGGTCTGATGGACAAAGTCAAGAGACTCAGTTTCAAGACACTTTGCAAACTTAGAGATCAAGTGTTGGCAGAAACACTTGAGGGTTTCTTAAATCGCCAATAATGGCTCTGAAGAATGGTACAAGACTTTGTGTACTATCTGGCGAACTGAGGAACAAGCAATGCAAGAAGCGCACCAGTATCCATACATCCTAACAAGACGTATCGGGATATGCGTACTATTGTTGGGTAGTATGAAATGAAGAAGGATGTATTCAGAATTGAGGTTAGATGTTTAATTTGTTAACAAGTGAAGGCTAGTCGACAGAGACCCGCAGGACTTCTACAGTCGTTGGACATTCCGGACCGAAGTAGAAGCACATAACGATGGACTATGTGTCAGGATTGCCTTGATTCCAAGGAGGGAAGAACACCATTTGGATTATTTTGGACTGACTGACTAAGTCAGCTCACTTTATCCACTAAAAGTTGGCAGCATTGTACGAGAGGCACATCTACCGGATTCATGGAGTACCGAGGAACGACCAATCAGAGAGGTCAATCCAGACGCTCGAAGATATTTGAGATTTTGCATCTGGAATTTGGAGGGTCTTGGGAAGACCAAATGTATTTGGTGGAGTTCTCTTGCAACAAAGCTGAATTGGTATAACACCATTTGAAGCACTCTATGGACGTCATTGCCGTACATCACTTGCATGGGACGACGTAGGAGAAAGAGTACTGCTGGGTCCAGATATGATGACTGACGCAATAGAGAAGGTAATGTAAGCTCAGGATTGCCCAAGACAGACAGAAGTATTGGGTTGATAGTAGTCGTCGACCAGTGAGTTCGAAGAAGGTGATAGCATTTTTTGTGAAGTTTTCTCCTACCAGAGGAACGATTAGTTTTGACGGAGCTGGAAAATTGAGGCCAGTACATCAGGCCATTTGAAGTTTTAAGACGAGTTGGATAAGTAGTATACCGTTAGCTACCAGCTAATCTTGAGGGTGTGCACAACGTTTTCCACGTATCGAAGCTCAGACACTACATCCCGAATCTGAGTCATATTTTCTGGATCATTCAGAGTTGGAGATTAGATCAATCCTTACAGCCAGAGAAGCCAGTGTTAATAGTAGACAGGGGTGAGATGAAGATCAGAAACTCTGAAGCTGCCACATAATTCCTAATTCTTGCAATCATTATCTTTCGTTCTAAACTTGACTGATGCTGCTAAGTTAGCCTAGTTTTGCAAGCTATTTCTTTATCAAGTTGATCATGACAGTATTTTATTGGGTGCACCCACTAATATATTGTCTAATCAGGACCGGTGCATGATGGTCTGATCAACCTCGTGTACTTTGGTTCGTTTTTGTATTTTTCTGCATGGATGATATCATAAATGAAACTTGTCCCCAAACCGTCTCATCCACGACTGCCTTGAAATTCTTATTGTTGGACCTGAGTTACGAAAATAGTACCCATACCTGTTTGATCTGAGGTTTTACTCCTACCCTATCCTTTAATTTGAGGACGAAATTTTCTAAGGAGGGAAGGTTGTGAAACCCGTAAATTCGGTTATTTTCTAATTATTAAATTGCGTTTTGGTAATTAATATTTTGCAAGATTATTATTATTATTAATTAAATATTGTGTAGTTAGATTAAAAAATTTTATTATTGGATTTTAGTTTGTCTGACTTATCCCGAACCCGTTCCCGAGTCCCGGACCTGTTCCCGAACCCAAGTTCAAATCCAAGCAAATTTTTGTTTTTGAAATTTAAAAATATTATTTGATATAATATTTATTGAGTTTTTCTAAGAAAAGAAAATTTAATATCTTTCCTTTTAAACAAAATTTCTTAATCTCTCTTTCTTAAAAACCAATTCCCCTCAACAGAAAGAAAAACCTTTCCTTTCTCAACGTTCACGAGCAGGTCGACCCTCGGCTTCCCGAACGGCCAAACGGCCGGCCCCTCTTCTTCTTCTTCTTCCGTAACCTCTTCCCATATCCCTATTTAAAATCCCATCCTCCTTCATCAATCTATCTCCATTCACAAATATCCCGTGCCCTAACCCCCAATTTTTTCCGAGTCGGCCGCCCGCCACCGACGAGCTTCACCGCCGGCCAAGACGGCGACCCCGTCCAGCCGGAGTTCTCCCAGCGACGACCCCTCATCGTTGGCCCGACCCGCGACCTCCGCCGTCGGCGCACTCCAGCCGCCAGCCCCTGACTTCCCTAGCCGCGCCCCTCCGGCGTCCGACCCCGACGCCCGGTTCCCAGCGCCCCTCTCCGGCGCGCGACTCCACGGCTTCCCCGGTCGCCCGGACCCCGCAGCGCCGGAGCCCCCGCCCGCGACCTTTCCCGACGGAGCCCTTAGTCCCGGCCGAAATCGCCCGCCACTGTTCCCGCTGACCTCGGCAGCCCCGATCCGTACGCAGCACTGTCCCGAGCGGCCCAGTTCCCGTGTTTGTCCTCCGGCGTGGCTCTTTCCGAGTTCCGGTTCCGTTTCTGTGGATTCGCGTAATTTACGCAGCCGTATCCCGGCGAGGCGTTCCGAGTCTGAGGCTACACTTCAGATTTCGTCATATTTGGGTAACTTCTGTTAATCTCAGTAGTTCGTCCCTTGTAGACGTCGATGATGAGATTGGGTCCACGGATTTTTCTTCGAAAAAATTCGGTTTTCTGCTACGTTTTTGGTTTCGGAAATTTCGGATCATTTTTTTTGTGATATTTGGGTTCTGTGGATGGTTTGATGATTTTTTCGATTTTTCGAGAACTCTTCGGAAAGAGTTCTGATGATTATCGAATTTTGAGTTTATTTGGGTTTCTGAAATTTTCGGAAACGTATTGCTGATTCGGGTTTAATATTATTTTGGTTGGAAAATATTTAGTTTCCCTGGTTTGGAATTATTTGCAGGAAATCATGGCGCACTTTCCAGTTTTTGGGTTATCCCGAAAATAGAGGGAATGCTGCCAAAATTTCTATAAAAATTTAATTATATAGTTTTAAAATGATTTTTCGGGAAAATACAAAATATTTGGATTTTTGGGCGAGACCGTATTGGTCAATGGGCCCTGGCTAGGTGCAACGAAACCGGTTTCGTCGGACGTTGAGGCACTAGCTATTTTGAAGAATGGACCAATATCTGAGACTCCTAAAATAAATTCAATTTCAATTTAAAATTATTAATTTATTATTAAGTTTAATTATAGGATTTTTAGAGACTAACACTGTCTTTTATTCTTATTTAAAATTTACGTAATTGGTCTGTAAGGGCATAAGCCTATTTAATTATTCTGGTTGTGAGATTGTAATAGCTTAGGTTTTATTTATTTTCTTTTATTTTGGATGATTTTGATCGTGGGATCGTAGAAATAAAAATGATAATTATATTATGTTTTAAAAAAAAGATTATAATAATAAATGTTTTGTCACTTAGCAATTAAGTTGTAAATTTAAAAAAAATTATGTATTTCTCATTAAAAAGAAAATCTTAGTTTTATGTTTATATAATTATAAAATACCAAGTTTTTCCGAATAAACCGATAAATACAATTTTCTCGAAATTAAGTATAAATTGATGTTTCTTAATTTCAACGCATTAATAAATAAGCGTTTGTTTGTGTTAGCTAAATCAAGACTAAAATTGACTAGGACGCAACTAGAGATTACAACTAGTATAGCATCTTAGCAACTTTAGTTTTCTGAGACAAGTTTCCTAATGTAGGATCTCAAGGAAGATTCTGAATTTCCAATCCGACGTTTCGACCCATCCAGTCAAATTATTTTGAGGCAAGTACAATTTTGTGGTAGATTATAATTAGTTAATAATTGTTTTAATGTAATTTTAAATCACGAAACAACACGAAACTCTCTTGAGAGCATTGACTGTAACTACTGTAACTATTAGGGATTGGAAGAATAGTGTAGTGGATATGACCACATCCAATTAGCATAACTGATTGTATTAGATTACCCTCAAACACACGGGGATAAGCCATACCATATCACTAGGATATTACTGTAACAAACCCAATCCGGTCATATTCATTACCTATTCATATTTCACTATTTTAACTGTTGGAAAATTATTTATTTTAAATTGTTTAAAAGTGCATAATTCATTATTAATTTCAATTGTTAAAATATCATGAATTTGTACTTTGCTCCCTCCTGACTGGAGACTATATTTTAGGTCCTGTTGAGGATGCAGAGCTACTGATTAGTAGCTACTATGACCCTGAGCTATAGCCTTCTGTGCTTCTGAGGATGGATTACTGGATGAGGATGTTGCTTTTATTTAGATGTTATTTTCCAGTTTGTTGGTTTTAAAACAATGTTAATTCAGTTGGTGGTTTATGTTTGTACTTTGTACTGGACAAGTTTTAAGCTTTAATTTATCGAATAATAAAAGTTGTGGCAAATTAGATTGAGTTGTTGATTACCTGCATATGGAGATACAGCTTACTGCCGCCGTCTCATCAACGGTGCAGGCTGGGCATGATCCGATTCGTTCCAAGTAATTAGGACCGGGTCGTGACACATACTTATTAGAACTTATATTCCTGCTCTAGACTACTTTACTTAATGCTGACATATTGTTCACACGGATTAGTACTATATGGATCATTTCTTGAGATGTTATCCCATTATCGGGTGCATCGGGTACTTCATGTCATGTGTTTTCCTGTGCATTCTGTACTCCTTGCTCTCGTGTTATTCGTGTACACACGTGTGCTCTCATGTACTCTCATGTTCACATGTGCTTCATGTATAACCAACAATCGTATACTTAACATAAATTGAATGGATCCTTGTGTATTGATTGGGGACGGAAGAGTAGAAGTGGTTATGTGATTATTCCTTTAGTATACTCGTGTACAACTCTGTTAACTTAGGCATGTACAATTCAAGCCGATTACATAACCATCTTATGCTCTAAATTACTTATTTACTTAGTTCTTATTTTCTATACAAACCTTCATGTACTCAGATTTATCTATTTTTACTATTCATGTACATCTTTTTACATTATTTTATGTTTTATTCTATTGCTTGTTCTATATTTTCTGCCATGATATGAACTGCATGAGAGTTATGTATTCGCTCTTGTCCTGACTAGACCTGTTAAAATATTACAAAGAACAAGGAGGATTTCTGCTCCCACCTACTATGGAGCTGGTATAGATGACACTTGAGACCTAGACCCTCAGGAGGATCCAGCTTGTGCTGAGGAGACTACGCTATTGCCTAGGCTAGACTGCTAGGCTTTATCTTACTTATTTTGTGTTGTCTTTTGAGATATTTTATTCAGATGTTTGTTGTAGTGTTGTTTAACACTTAGACTTATTTCATTCTGGTTGTATCTCTTTTGAGGATTTTTATCTATTTATCATGCTATTTATCCATCTTAGAATTGTGATTGAGTTGTACCTTCTATGTTGTCCTTCGATTGGAGATATTTTGTGCATGTACATTTATACTGTGTTAGACGTTTGTGACCTAGGACATCGTTCTACCACCGACACTGCGGCGTAGGCTGGACGTATCCACGGTCTCGTGCCCTTATACTGGGTACGGGTCATGACACGTTTTTAGTAGTAGCCCATGCAGGTCGAGTTCTGAGTTATGTCTCAGTTCGTAGTGGTACTCGAACTAGAGTATCACTACAACCTGCAGTAGGATATAGGATATAAGTTTTAAGGTACTCAATCACATTTAGGAAATTTTTTTATCTAATTCCTGCCATCTAAATTCTTCCTGCTAATTGTCTTCTTTTGAAATAAACTGTCCCTTTGATTATTATTTCCTGCTCAGTATTGATTTCTTTGTTTGATTTGTCTTCAGGATGGTGGAGACACAATCACATCGCTCTGGCCCAGGAGATACTACTGAGAGGTCTGCCACCTCTCGCCAGATTGTCAAGGCCCTGGGACCGCAGCTCCCTCGTTCCTACTCATGTAGGAGCGTCTGCAGCATTTGGGGGTGCACCTCCACCTGTCCAAAGGCCTACCCCAGTTATTCCAGATGTACCCCAGTTAACTTGTTCGTTAATGCACTATACTTATGCTCTCAATCCTGTCTGGGTGGATGAATTTTCTTTCTGCACCAGGTCCGAAGAGATATGTCTTTGCAATCCTTCAACCAACGATTTTTAATTAAGTTCTTTGGAATCTCTGGCAGATGCAAACTCTTCATTGCTAAAAAAATATGCCTACAAGGAATCCCTTTGATCTCCATCCATAAGAAGTCACATGCTATTTTTTTCTTGTTACCAGAAAATATAACCTTGCGGTTAGGATAGTCCTTCAACAAATACTTTTCATTAGTACAGACCTCTTCATCTCCTATCTTGTCATACTGGACAACAATATATTTATCAGAATGTGTGATTTCCTTCCTTACCTCTATGAACACATTTTTAGTGTAAATTGATGCAAATTGATCTTCTATTACGGCCATGCTAGTTTGATTCAAACCGGGTGCCGAGAGTTTATCAATGGATTGCTTACTCATTTCGTCGTAACGTAAGGCAGCCAAATCGTGGTCAATATGTCGAAGGGCCTTACATAGTGATAGCTTCTCAGTCAAAAATCTTTTCAAAAAAAGAGTTCATTGATTCACATCTATTTGTTGCAGTAGACCCACCAAAATAATTTACAATGCTTTGTCCACTCATTGTTCTCTACATTATAATCATGTAGCATCTTATGCCAACGATTTTGGAATTTATTCTTTGAATAGTACCTGATTAAAAATCATGGACAACAACAAAGTTTTTAAAATTGATTATTAAAAACATACTTAAATTAAATTACCAAGTGTGAGATGTACCTTTTAATCAGATTCCTCAATTCTCCTACAAAACCTTCTCTGTGTACATGTTTTATTGACTTGTGTAGGATATGCCATGAACACGTTCTATATGGTACGCGGGGCATTAAGTCCTCAATTCCTTTATTCATGGATCTGTAACCATCCGTGATAACTGTCTTTGGTAATTTGCCTCCCATACACTCTTGAAATTTTTGTATAACCCAAGAATATATATCTGCAGACTCGTTATGGATTAATGCAAACCCAAACACACAAGTCATTGCAAGATTGTTTGAACCAACTAGAACCACCAACGGCATTTGACATCTATTTGTTTTATATGCAGAATCAAATGCTAGTGAATCTCCTAATAATTCATAATCGAATCGACTTACGTCGCCAACCCAAAATAGATGGATCAATCTGGAATCTTCATCTACCTTTGTCACCACCACATTCTGGCGCAAGGGTATTTTGGTAATTGATTTTTTTTGATTATTGATTATTATTTTTAATTAATGATTGTGTTAGTGTCTTAATTGGTGAAATCTTAGAAACTACATTGGTTAGATGTTAGCCATGACAATAGAAACTTGTTAGAAAGATTAGATGACTTAAGTTAGGCTCTAATCTAGCTAGAGTGTCCTTTAGAAACCAATTAGTGATTTAAAACACTAGTCACATTGGGCCTTTCCCTTAAGGGGCTTTAAATTGACAAACATGAAGCCCATTAGGCATTTTTACCCAAACCAAAACCTAGGGGCAGCCCATGGCCGGTCAAGGGACTCCTTCTCCTTCCTATTTAACACCTACATAGCCTCTTCTTCCCCTTTCATTACAAACCCTAACCCTAATTTGTATTATTTCCCAAATTTGCCTCCAACCTCCAAATCAAGTCCAAATTCAACCAAACCAATTGCATTCTCTTCCTCTTGGAGAGAAGAGGCCACTATTGGCTAGTAGGATGGCTTGTGGGGCAATTTGGCCATTGGAGCTTGGGGAAAGCTAGATCTAGAAAGTTTATTGGGGTTCCAACTCCCAATTGGTAAGAGCCTCTAAACCTATCAAAATTTTGTTTTTTACCATAGATGCATTCATCTAGGCACCCTACATTAGGTAAAGTTTAGCTCGAAATTGGATCTATTTGAGGTGTGTATTGGAAGAGTATCGGATACGTATCTCAAGTATTCGATAAAATGCCTCATAGGATGTTTTGATCTCCAACTTTTGAAATAATATATATTTGGGTTGCTAATTACTTTTATATTACATATGTGTTGGACTGAGTTGAAATCGAAGTAGTTTGATAGGAGTTATGGACACGGGGACACGCGGCCATGAATACACTGTGTACAATAGCTCCCCTACTACTGGGGGCTTTGTCCACGCTCGACAGGCCTTAGTTTCACTCCCTAGCCACTGAACTTGGTTGGGGTAGTGACTGACCCTCAACCTTGGGTGTTGGGCTTCGAACCATGGCAGATTCGAGCTGTGGTTTGATCCACAGATCCCACTTTGTTTGTGCAGTCGGGGGCTCTTATGTCTGCCATATTTTGCATCACTGATCTGTTTGCATTCACATATATGTACACTTCTTGACACTCGATTCACACTTTTGTATACACTCACTTGACACCTACACTTCATTTGACATATTCATATTGCTTGCACACACTATAGGGTCTGTACCATTCAGGAATATCTGATACTTTGGTTAGTATCAGCCCAAATCACCTAGGATATCCTGTCCTCGCCAATTAATTGTTCACTCCTCGATAGGTATTAATATTTGTAATAGTCTAGATACCTGTCCAGAGCTATTATTCTACTTTTCGATCGAATTCCAACTGTTGGGGCTCAATTCCCTGTTCCTTGAGTATCAGACCCTGATACTGTCATGTTCTATTTAAGTTTAATATTATATGTCCAAGATTGTACTGCATATCCTGCATATCCTTTTTATACATTGGTTCACCTTCTCATCTACTTATCTTCATTTCAAATCACAGCATATACGTTGTCCCCTGCATTTTGTTCAGTACTTCAAATCCTTATTGTATCAGAGATGGGTATAGATGAGGGGCTCGGGTTTGTGAGTTGGCACATGTTCAATCTTGGTTAATCAATTAGTCAGTCCCAATCTTATTTGTTAGTTTAGTCCCAGGTTAACTAATGGGTTAGAAAGTCAGTAGGAAATATGTGTTGTTTATAGGAGTATGTTCAACCCATGTTTAATGTGATGTTTCAGTTTAGGACTTATTGTTTAGACCTCTGTTTGCTTAGTCCCATGCATACTTATTTATCTGACCTCACTCTAACATTTGGGTTCAGTCCCTTGAGCATTTGATTCATTTCATATAATAAATGTTCAGTCCCCATCTATTATTGTTCTGTCCCTTGCATATTTTGTTCAGATATTGGATATAGGTTCAATTCTTTAGTTTATGATTCAACCCTTTCATTTCTCTAGTCATTGTATTCAAATGTTCAACCTTGCCATTAGTTTTAGTCATGCATTAGTATCAGTTATCGGTTAGAGGGTTCGGCCTTTAGATGTATCAGTGGTATAGTTTAGTAGCAATAAAAAAGTAGGTTCAGACTTGAGCACTTGGCAACATCAGTTGTAGGTCGGGCATTAGCCACTGCAGGCAGGAAGAACTGCCCAGGTGCAGTGGGCATAGCCTTGGCCTTGTGTCACTCCGCGATCCTGGAATATGTATTTTAATACGTAAACCGATAAATTGTATTTACTTTGTATTTATACGATATTTATATGCTGTATTTCTTCATGCATTTCCCAAAATATTCGACAAAATATTGTTTCATAATTTATTTTCTGCATTTGGGCCTACAGTTTTGGCTCATTTGGGTAACCTATTCTTGGTTCACCAATGGTTCATCATGAACCTTGGTTCATCATGAACCCATGGGTTCAAGATTCTATATAATAACTCATCTCATTCTCTCTCCTCTCATTTATTTCTCTCATTTATTTTCCTCCACCAACCAAGGCAAGTACCAACTTGCTCAAGAGATGGATCCATAAATGATGTTGATGTTTTATTACAAAATTATTTGCCAAAATATGTTCTTCTCCTCATTCTATACTAGTTTAGAACTTGAAGTTTTCCATTTTGAAGCTTTAATTTTTGTAGATCTAGGTTTTAACCATTTTCGGATCTTCTTGGTTTTGATCTAGCAAACTTCATTATTTTCAAGTTTTGATGGTTCCATGTTGTAGAGAATTTTATTCTACCCAATTTTGACCTTTGAAAAGTTGGATTTGGACTTATTTTGACCAAGTTATGGACTTTTGAAGCTTTGGGTTCAAACCATGGAGTTCTTGCTGATTTGGAGAAGACAGTGAGCAGTGTGCGCGAGCTCTTTAGCTTGCGCCACTGAGCTGTGCGCGCTCTTTAGTGCAGCACAGTATGGAACCCATATACTGCCTTTTGGAAGCGTATGTCTGGCATACGCTGCCTTGACAAGGAGCGTACGCTGACCTGAGCATACGCTGACCTGAGCGTAGGCTGACCTGAGCGTAGGCTGACCTGAGCGTAGGCTGACATGAGCGTAGGCTGACCTGAGCATACGCTGACCTGAGCGTAGGCTGACCTGAGCGTAGGCTAACCTGAGCGTAGCCTGACTTGAGCGCGCTCTGACCTGGACTCCCCTATACCTTATATTTTTATATGTATATATTATATGTATATATATATATATGTAAATGTTTGTGTATGCTATATATCCTTACGCCTTTTGTCCTGAGCATGATATGAGCACTAATGTGACCCCGGTGAACAAAGTGTTCCTACCTGATACTGTACCTGAATGTCCCAGTTCTCGTTCATGCTCGACAAATGACTCGTAACTCCACGTGGCATATTTGCAATGATGCATTACACCAAGGAGGGTAGAACATGTTGACATACTGATTGACATGGATCCTCTTTTGGGGTACTCGTACTTGAGTACGACATTTAGGAGGATAATCATGCAGGCCACAGCATGTGAGTCCAAGATTTCACCTAGGGTTAAACTAGGCAACTAATATACTAGATACATGGGGAGGGCAGAATTCCGAGATCGTGTTACACCAGCCGCCTTAAGATATTGTCTTGACGCGGGCTGGTCTCCACGGATACTGTGTCATCCGTAACGAGCGGATGACTGTATCCGATTAATTCCTGCTATATATATATGTCTTGGCAAGGTGGCCTTACGAGGGACCTGTGCTCAATGACCATGTCTACGCGAACCCCTGGGTTGGCTAGCCTTGCTGGAAAGATACGATCTGAGGATTTTGAAATAACATGATGCGAGGATAACCTCGTCCCACTAGAAACTCGTAGACTTGATTGGCCGCGAAAACGACTTGCGTGTATCTTATTACCTTCCATGAATAACTGAGGGAAGCGAACTGTCATGGTACGTGATCCAACCCATGTTCTTGTTTGATTGTTGGGTTGGTTATCGTACTATGACAGACTGTGGACCGAAGTTATGAACGGAAGACTTATTCTGGTTGTGAAGTGCTACTTCTGTGAATGACTGAGGAACATGGTCTATCATGGTACATGATCCAACCCATGTTCTTATTTGATTGTTGGGTTGGTTATTGTGCTGCGATAGGCTATCGACCGAAGTCACGATCAGGAGATTTTATTGTTTGTACCTTTTAACTTATGTGAAAGTTATAGAGTACGACACGTCCCGACTCCATGCGGCACCTTTTGTTCTTGTTTGGTTGTAAGGGTGCCATATGGGTTCGAGGATGTTACGCTACCCTATAATAGTTGCATAAGTATTACTATTATCAATCATTCTATTATCTGGGTTTTTAATCTTAACTCTTGTGCCCCTTTGGCGGTACTTGCTATTCGGGGCTGACCCCGCTGGTTTTGTTTGGCCAGATCTCGTAGCAGAGCCAGAGGACACGATCTTCCTCCCTGACATCCATGGTGCATACTAGGAGCATGGCGGTTCGGGGACTCGAGTGGGTTTCTTCTCCACCATTCATGCTTACATTTTGTGCGGCATTTAGCCACCGGCACCTGTTAGCCGGATTACATGATATTTTGTGTCAGTACAGAATTGTAAATAAACAGACTGCAGCTGTGTAATTTTGTACTCCTGACTTTCTGAGATAGCTAAATTATAAAGCTAGTCTCTCATGATCATTTTGATGAAGCGTCAGGGACGCCTTACTGCTTTATCTTTAATGTTCATTTAATTGCTGATGTGACTTGATTGATTGAGACATAGAACTCTGTGGGACCATAGGAGACTTGATTGTAGCATGTACCCCTAGCCTCTCGACAGTCACGATCGCCGTATGACGTTACGTACCTTATATGGAGTAGCTGGCCTAGTCCGTCTCCGTATTTTGGTACTGGGGCGAGACAAGGTTTTAGTGGTGGCCCATGCAGGTCTGTTTTTCAGACTTGTGGGGTATTGCGAATTATTAGGAGTCTCAATCAAAACTTGTTCCCCTTGCAATTCTGTTTCGAATTCTCTGTCCTTGCCTTGATCTCTAACCTGACTTGTATCCTCGAAATCTTCCTCGTTCGGACTTGATAATCTTATATCTTTCTCTATAGGGGTGCTTCATTCTCAGTAGCGGGTGAGGCCCAAGAGGAAGAGCAGCGAGAGCATGGCTCGACTGGGCACCAGCAGGGGAGAGAACCTTCCCCAGAGCGGACACGAGCAGAAATGGAACCAGAGGCAGTGCAGCCGCAGGTTATTGAAACTTCTGCAGCACCAGCAGCGACGACAGTACCTGATGCCGTAGCACTCCTGTAGATCATCCGGGGATTTTTGTCACTCACCAACAGCAACAGACTCAGCAGCAGGAGCAGAACGTATTGCTGAACCAAGGGATTCAGTTAGCTCTTGAGAGGAGTACCGGGGTTGACTCGGGAGCATCAGGAAGGTTCCGTCGCTTGAACCCGAGGTATTTTGATGGCACGAAGGATGCCATCACTGCGGATGCATGGATTCAAGACATTGAAGCCATTCTTGTGGCAGCCAAGGTTCCAGATGATGAGAAGGTTGATCAGGTCAAATTAGTACTTCAGGATCTTGCCCGCGACTGGTGGGCATCAGAAGAAGTTGGTATAAGACGCCCTGTTCGTTGGACCACCTTCAGTAAAAGATTCAAGGCCAAGTATTTTGGCATAGTAGCTCGATATGAGCTCCAGCAGAAGTTTATTAGTCTCAAGCAAGCAGGCAAGACTGTAGATGGGTATGCAGCAGAGTTCTGCAGATTGTGCCGTTTTGCCCCAGCAATGGTGGCAACGGAGCCAGAGAAAGCTATGAGGTTCCAGCAGGGACTTCATTTGGAACTATTACAGCTTGTGGAGGGACACGACTACCAGACGTTTGACGCTGTTTTGACGTCCGCTCGGAGGGACGAGCTTACCCAGCAGAGGTTGGCATCGAGGACAGGAGGTCAGAAGAGATCTCATTCCCAGGTTGGAGGAGGAGCAATGCAGCGAACATCGGCACCAGCACCCGGTGTACGTATTCATGATGCAGGAGCGTCACGGAGGACGATTGTGTCAACTACTACAATGCCAGTTCGGCACCAGCAGCCGAGGAACCAATAGCAGCGTCAGGGAGCACCCCAGGGCTGTACATTCTGTGGGAAGGCAGGGCACACGAGGGAGGTGTGCCGGTCAGTGAATGGCTTATGCTTAAGGTGTGGTAGTTCATACCACCGTATCTCCACTTGTCCTGTGATGTAGAGGCCAGGAGGGCCAGCTCAGCAGTTTCCAGCGTTGCCAGCCCCGGTGGCAACCCCGAGTGGAGGGCCAATATTAGCAGTGAGGCCCCTAGCCCAGCGTCTACCAACGCAGGCTCAGATGTTCCGCCAAGCACAGGAAGCCGGAGGCCCTCAGAGGCAGCAACAACATGGTCGAAGAAGGCCGCAACAAGGGGCTCCACGGGGCCAGGGCCAGGCTCTCACATTATCTTTGGGAGAGGCTCTAGCGTCTAGTTACGTGGTGGCAGGTAAAATCTCGTCACCTCATTTCCCGCTGTAGCATTATTTGATTCAGGCGCTACTCATTCATTCATCTCTGCACAATATGCTACACGGATTGGACTAGTGTTTGAGGCATTGCCGGAGAGGATGGATATACTCACCGGCAATGGGCTCGTAGAAGTGAGCAGAGTGTGCTTTTTATGTCCGGTAGAGGTGTGTGGGCATTTACTGCCCGCATCATTGATTGAATTCCCTATGGAAAATTTTGATGTTGTTCTTGGCATGGACTGGTTGAGAGACAGACATGCGACAATTGATTGTAGAGAGGAGGTAGGGTCATATTCAGCGTTCCTGGGATGGAACAGTTCATCTTTACTCGAACCTTGAAGAATCAGGCCGGAGGCGTCCTCTCAGCAGCAGTGTCAGAGCCAGGACAGATTCCGAGAGTGGTCGAAAATTTTCTCGACGTCTTCCCTGATGAGCTCCCAGGGATACCCCCAGTCAGAGAGGTAGAATTTAGCATTGAGTTGAACCCTGGAACGAGGCCTATTGCAGACAGAGTTTACAGAATGTCGCCGTCAGAACAGGATAAGTTGTATCAACATGAGGAAGAGTTGAAGTCTAAGGGATTCATCCGAGACAGTAAATTGCCCTGGGCCGCGCCAGTGATTCTAGTTCCCAAGAAGGATGGGTCGACGAGGATGTGCATCGACTACCGCAAGCTGAATGCAGTAACAGTGAAGAATAAGTACCCGCTACCAAGGATTGATGACCTGTTTGACCAGTTGAGCAAGGCCAGCGTCTTTTCCAAGATCGATCTTCGGTCGGGATACTATCAAGTAAGAGTCTGGGAGCAAGACATACCGAAGACAGTATTTAGATCTAGATATGGGCATTATGAGTTTTTAGTAATGCCCTTTGGACTAACCAACGCTCCTGCAGTATTCATGGATTTAATGAACCGCATCTTTCTGCCGTATTTGGATAAATTTGTGGTGGTGTTCATAGATGATATCCTTGTCTATTCCAGCAGTGAAGAGGAGCATGAGAAACATCTTAGGACTGTCTTGCAGACATTGAGGGAGCATCAACTTTATGCGAAGCTCGACAAGTGTGAATTCTGGTTAGACCATATTTCGTTCCTGGGACATGTAATTTCTGGAGCAGGAGTGTCAGTGGATCCGAAGAAGATTGAGGCCGTAGAGCATTGGCCGGTCCCGAGAACGGTTGCAGAAGTGCGAAGTTTCTTAGGATTAGCTGGTTACTACAGAAGGTTCGTGGCGGACTTTGCCAGGATCTCTGCGCCCTTAACGCGTTTGACGCACAAGTACGTAGAGTTTGTTTGGTCAGCTAGCTGTCAGGCATCGTTTAAAGAATTGAAAAAGATGATCTCAGCCCCGATCTTGACGCTTCCAGTAGGAGCGGGAGGCTTTAAAGTATATTATGACGTATCAGGGAAGGGTCTTGGATGTGTATTGATGCAGCATGGAAAGGTGATAGCATATGCATCTCGGCAGCTTCGAGACCATGAGAAGAATTACCCGACTCACGATTTGGAGTTAGCAGCTGTGGTGTTTTCACTCAAGTTGTGGAGGCATTATTTATACGGGGATCGGGTAGAGATCTATACTGATCATAAGAGTTTGAAATACGTATTCACGCAGCGAGATTTGAACATGAGGCAAAGAAGATGGTTAGAACTGCTGAAGGATTTTGATTTAGATCTTCAGTATCATCCAGGCAAGGCGAATATAGTTGCAGATGCACTGAGTAGGAGAGACAGTACCTTTATCTTGACCTCGCAGAAGCATATTCTAGAAGACCTTCAGAGTATGGAAATCGAAGTAGTTTTGCCAAGGGATATAGGAAGAATGACCATTATACAGATTCAGTCAACCTTAGTAGAGAGGATAAGGGCAGCACAAGCAGGAGATCCACAGATTCAGAAGTTGCGGTCGGAGTGTGAATCAGGCCGTAGGAAGGAGTTAGTGATTCATGAAGATGGTACGTTCAGGTTTGGAAACAGACTCTGTGTACCGAGTGGAGACCTTCGGCAAGAAGTTATGTCCGAAGCTCATAGTTCTATTTACTCCATTCATCTAGGAGGAACGAAGATGTATCGAGATATCAGGCAGTTCTTTTGGTAGAATGGCATGAAAAGAGAGATAGCGAGATTTGTATCCAAGTGTCTGGTATGTCAGCAGGTGAAAGCCGCAGCAGCAGAGACCAGCAGGATTGCTACAGCCGCTTCCTATCCCAGAATGGAAATGGGAGCACATCACGATGGATTTTGTGACCGGTTTACCTAGATCCCCGGCTGGCAAGAATGCAGTCTGGGTAATAGTAGATCGACTCACGAAGGTCGCTCATTTCCTTCCCTTCCGAGTTGGACAGACTACTGAGCAGCTAGCAGAAATGTACATGAAGCAGATAGTAAGGCAGTACGGTATTCCTGAGCGTAGGCTGACCTGAGCGTTGGCTGACCTGAGCGTAGGCTGACCTGAGCGTACGTTGACCTGAGCGTAGGCTGACCTGAGCGTAGGCTGACCTGAGCGTACGCTGACCTGAGCGTAGGCTGACCTGAGCGTAGGCTAACCTGAGCGTAGCCTGACTTGAGCGTGCTCTGACCTGGACTCCACGTGGCATATTTGCAATGATGCATTACACCAAGGAGGGTAGAACATGTTGACATATTGATTGACATGGATCCTCTTTTGGGGTACTCGTACTTGAGTACGACATTTAAGAGGATAATCATGCAGGCCACAGCATGTGAGTCCAAGATTTCACCTAGGGTTAAACTAGGCAACTAAATATACTAGATGCATGGAGAGGGCAGAATCCCGAGATCGTGTTACACCAGCCGCCTTGAGATATTGTCTTGACGCGCCGGTTGGTCTCCACGGATACTGTGTCATCCGCAACGAGCGGATGACTGTATTCGATTAATTCATGCTATATATTATATGTCTTGGCAAGGTGGCCTTACGAGGGACCTGTGCTCAATGACACCTGTCTACGCGAACCCCTGGGTTGGCTAGCCTTGCTGGAAAGATACGATCTGAGGATTTTGAAATAACATGATGCGAGGATAACCTCGTCCCACTAGAAACTCGTAAACTTGATTGGCCGCGAAAACGACTTGCGTGTATCTTATTACCTTTCGTGAATAACTGAGGGAAGCGGACTGTCATGGTACGTGATCCAACCCATGTTCTTGTTTGATTGTTGGGTTGGTTATCGTACTATGACAGGCTGTGGACCGAAGTTATGAACGGAAGACTTATTCTGGTTGTGAAGTGCTACTTCTGTGAATGACTGAGGAACATGGTCTGTCATGGTACATGATCCAACCCATGTTCTTGTTTGATTGTTGGGTTGGTTATTGTGCTGCGATAGGCTATCGACCGAAGTCACGATCAAGAGATTTTATTGTTTGTACCTTTTAACTTATGTGAAAGTTATAGAGTACGACACGTCCCGACTCCATGCGGCACCTTTTGTCCTTGTTTGGTTGTAAGGGTGCCATATGGGTTCGAGGATGTTGCGCTACCCTATAATAGTTGCATAAGTATTACTATTATCAATCATTCTATTATCTGGGTCTTTAATCTTAACTCTTGTGCCCCTTTGGCGGTACTTGCTATTCGGGGCTGACCCCGCTGGTTTTGTTTGGCCAGATCTCGTAGCAGAGCCTGAGGACACGATCTTCCTCCCTGACATCCATGGTGCATACTAGGAGCATGGCGGTTCGGAGACTCGAGTGGGTTTCTTCTCCACCATTCCTGCTTATATTTTGTGCGACATTTAGCCACCGGCACCTGTTAGCCGGATTACATGATATTTTGTGTCAGTACAGAATTGTAAATAAACAGACTGCAGCTGTGTATAATTTTGTACTCCTGACTTTCTGAGATAGCTAAATTATAAAGCTAGTCTCTCATGATCATTTTGATGAAGCGTCAGGGACGCTTTACTGCTTTATCTTTAATGTTCATTTAATTGCCGATGTGACTTGATTGATTGAGACATAGAACTCTGTGGGACCATAGGAGACTTGATTGTAGCATGTACCCTCTAGCCTCTCGACAGTCACGATCGCCGTATGACGTTACGTACCTCATATGGAGTAGCTGGCCTAGTCCGTCTCCGTATTTCGGTACTGGGGCGTGACACCTTGGCAGGCCAGGCAGCTTGTGTTAGCCCTGCATTGGCAGCCCAATGGTGTCTTGGTCTTACATAGCAGTGTTGTCTAGTGGGTTGTGGTGTGTGTCACTGGTTTGAGTGTATATGAGTGTTAGAACAGGTTTAGTGAGGGGAGTTAAGGTGTTTTCGAGTGTCTTTATGAATGTATATGTGAGTATTAGTTAGTTTGGTCAGGGGAGTACCTAATGAATTGGTAAGTTCAGTATATGAATGCCTGAGTTCCTATTTTAGGTTCATGTCTTCATTCATGTGTGAGTGGCTAAGTTAGAGTATCATATAGGAATGAGTTTGAGTGATTAGTGAAATAGGATGTGAACAGTGAGTTAGAGTTAGTATCAGTGTAGTTTAGTTGAGTGAATATCTGGAGTTAGTGTCCAAGTGACATGAAAGTAACAGTAGAGAGGCTACTAACTGTACCAATACATGGTAGTTGTCACAACCCGTACCTTTTTTTGTCTTTTTTTCGGAATACGAGTGCGAGTCCAAGCCAGCCTACGCCGCAGTGTCGGCGGTAGAACGCTGTCAAGGCCATGATGCTCTAAATCATAAATAATGCTCAATCACAATAACAGATTAAATTACAATATTCAAGATTTACATTTGATACAAGGTACAATATCTCACAATCTATAAGAACAACTGAACAAATATACAACTATCCAACTAGTATCTAGGTTTGGCCTGCAAGTCTCTATCTCCCTCCGTATGGTCCATAGCACAAAAGTAGGCAGCACGTCATCCTCACCTATATCGACGACCTAGTCAGAAAAAAGAACATGCAAGTACATTCTAACAACAGTTCCAATAATTGACAAAATCTATAAAACTGTAAATAATACTGAAATACATGATGATGTAAAAAGAAATAATGGTATAAAACATGTGAGTAAAAGCAGGAGAGCATGGCATCCAAGTCAAGAAGTAACAAGAACTGTAATATAGCAAGACTACATCTAACTAGTGATTTGAAATACATTTTGACATGTAAACGGCTAAGGGGTAAATCTGGCACTCCGCACGTGAATTATGTGACAGCTATCAGACACGATCAGATATTTTGGGATATTTTTGGGTATATTTACATGTCTACTAATGTAATTCCCTGTCTGACTAGTACTCATGGATTCAATAAGTCACGAACAGGGTAAACATGCAAGTCACGAAAATAACATGTCAAGAATCTATAACTACTATCTCGTGTACAATCATGTCGAGAATCAACCGAATATTAATGTAAAGTACTACTAAATACAGGAATCATAGAGATGATCAAATATGAAAACTATCAGAAATGTACTCGCTTGAGGTCCTTAGCTGATGAAATCGATACTACCAAGCACTCAAATGAGCCATGAAAGTCAACTCATGCAACAGTCTCCGGATATAGGTTCAGTTCTTTAGTTTATGATTCAACCCTTTCATTTCTCCAGTCATTGTATTCAAATGTTCAGCCTTGCCATTAGTTTTAGTCATGCATTAGTATCAGTTATCAGTTAGAGGGTTCGGCCTTTAGATGTATCAGTGGTATAGTTTAGTAGCAATAAAAGAGTAGGTTTAGACTTGAGCACTTGGCAACATCAGTTGTAGGCAGGATATTAGCCACTACAGGTAGGAAGAACTGCCCAGGTGCAGTGGGCATAGCCTTGGCCTTGGCAGGCCAGCAGCTTGTGTTGGCCCTGTATTGGCAGGCCAATGTGTCTTGGCCTTGCATAGTAGTGTTGTCTAGTGTGGGTGTGTGTATCATTAGTTTGAGAGTATATGAGTGTTAGCATAGGTTTAGTAGGGGAATTAAGATATTTTCGAGTGTCTTGATGAATGTATATGTGAGTATTAGTTAGTTTGGTCAAGGGGAGTGCCTAATGAATTGGTAAGTTCAGTACATGAATGCCCGAGTTCCTGTTTTGGGTTCATGTCTTCATTGAGTGTGTGAGTGGCTAAGTTAGAGTATCATATAGGAATGAGTTTGAGTGGTTAGTGAAATAGGATGTGAACATTGAGTTAGAGTTAGTATCAGTATAGTGTTAGCTGAGTGAAGATCTGAAGTTAGTGTCCAATTGACATGAATGTGATAGTAGAGGAGGCTACCTACTATACCAATGCATGGTAGTATACATGATAAATTAGAAACTTAAAGGTAAGTGAGTGAAAGAGTGAAGGGGGGTTTAGATAAGACAGTAGTTGAGGATTACCATGTTTAGGAATAGGTGATTGAGTATTACCTAGGAATTGGTATATACATGCATAGGTAGGCAATTAGTTAGATTGGTGAGTAGATCAATAGATAGATGTGTAGATTGGTTTACACTTGTGTAAGGATATGTATGTACATGGGTGTTAAGAGATACATTATGTATTGGATGTCGAAGGTAAGGTTAGTTGGTTGAGTATATATATATATATATATATATATATATAATATATATATATATATATATATATATATATATATATTTTTTTTATATATATTATATATATATATAATGTTATGGTTAGTTGAGATTAGGTTGATGTAATATATGATATAGTATATGGTATCTTAGGATATGTAAACCTATGGGTTAGAATAAGATAGCCTAGATAGAGTTGACTCCTTTGACTAGAGTTTGACCAAAATCTAGATAATTGACCAATAGCGCAAATTAGATTGACCAATGTTGACTAATAGCTATAGTTGACCAAGTTTGACCCAAAGCTGACTAGCTGACCAAGTTGGACCTAGTTTGACTGGTATTGACCTAGAAAGGGCCTAGAAGCATGTAGTTAACTCATTTAGATTCATTGTTTACCCTAGAACAATAAATAACCATGTATATCTCAATATAGGTTTGTGTGACACTACCCTGGGCATCGATCCTCATACCTTGCTCTGGAAGACAGGCGAGTACACTCTCTGATAGTTCTTTCATTTATTTAATGATTACTGTGATTCGTTCTAGTATAGTTCTATTTGATTCTCTATCACAACACATATTGGTATTCTAGATTCACTCACTCGTAATACATGTATTTGACTCGTCTAGCCTTTACTACTCGAACCACTCACAAGAACCATCTACTCGAAACACCTACAAGTAGTAAATATACAAATTATACAAGAATCATCACTACAAGCAAGATAGCCATCGCTGCTGGACCCGATATGCGATGTGTCGTATTCAACAACACCTTACAAGAAAGATAGCCATTGTCGCTTGGTCTAGCGTGCGATGTGTCGTATTATAAGAAAGATAGCCATCGCCGCTTGACTGAACGGGCGATGTGCCGTATTTACTCGTCTAAACAAGAAAGATTGCCATTGTATGCTTGCCAAGTGTCATGCCCCACTCCCGTAGGAGCGATCGTCCTCGCTAAGGTGTGATACCGCACGAGCTTAGATTGCGCTCGTGCAAGACAGTTTATAACGGCCGATTACAGCGACGGCGACGGGGTTGTCGCACAGAAGTCCCAAGCAGAAACATTGAAAATACAGCAGAAATTAGAATCAAAACATAAGTTATTCAAGGAATCTTTATTGATATTGAAAATCAGATTACAATAGGCGCAAGGCCATGATTATAAGTCTCGTGCTATCTTTTCTCATTTTACAAGTCACTATGCTCTCTCTCATCTATGATATAATGCTTGAGCCAGCGGAAGCTTCGAAAGGCAATATCCATACATTATGTCCCGTATAAGTCTTGACTTCACGCGGCCGTACGCTTCGAGTTGCCAAGGAACTCCGTGCCTCGATGCATCTAAGCGAGCTCCGCGCCATGAGCTTCTACCTGTGCCTGCACATGGAAACTGTATGGGTGTCAGTACTCAATTGTACTGGTGGAGTGAGCTTCTCGCCCACCCATACAAAATTGACACGTTCATTTACTTTGTGCAATACCAGTCCCTTTACGATTATCTTTCTAGTTGCCTTAGGACCAGTTTTTAAGACTACGATGCCTGATCAAACCGATGTGCCAGGACATGGTCGTACTATAATGCTAACGTGTATTTCGATCGAGGTAGTGCCTCATCGCTTATGTACTTGACCGAACTTTAACTCGGGACGGCAGGGTCATGCCATACTCTATTCGTGACTTTAATATATTCGAGACATATTTCGCCGAGGAGTAACTTATGCGAACTCGGCCGTGCCAAGACTTTCAAACTTAAACTCAAGTGCATCTAGACCAATTCTTATGCCAACAACGTCAAGGAGACGACTCGTGCAGGTCGTGCCTCTAGACCTTGCTTAGACTTGCTCGTACTTCAAGATTGAGGCCGTGCCTCGCAAACTTATCAAGACTTGTCCATGCTACCGCCTTGCGGCCTTCTGTTCGACTCATGACCCAACTTAGACAAGACTTGCGAAACATAGTGTCGATTCCATGAATATCCTGACGCCAAGTATCGTACCTAGCACGGTGCCCATGCCGCAGCCCAATCTTAGGCCCAGATATTGTGTTACCGACCGGACATGCATTCAAGTTCTAGACTCAATCCAAAGGCATACGCGCGGTTTGTCGCTATTGTCGACCCATCTACATGAGTGGTCACTAGCAATGTCAAGCTATATTTAACCCGGCTCGGGGATATCGGACCGTCCCTCTGCGGTAGCTAGCCCGGAGGCGCCGAATTACCCATGCGGTTATCCAGCATCCTACTTTGAGCCGTCTCGCTTCCTCCGGGCCGACATGATCCCGGTGCCCCGACGATCATTCGAGAAGACTACATCTTGTCGACAAGTTATCCAATGACCATGCAAGACTTAACTCGATCTATCAAGTCCTTCCTTAACATGACCATAATTCTCTCTTTCTATCGAGACTCCCAAGTAGCGTGACCGATCTCGTGTGCGAGACTTATCGAACTCCCAAGTAGCGGGACCGATCTCATGTGCGGACTTATCGAGACTCCCAAGTAGCGGGACCGATCTCGTGTACGAGACTTATCGAGACTCCCAAGTAGCGGGACCGATCTCGCGACAACCAGTCGCATGGACTTCTTTGTCCGTGGCATGCTCTTTACTAAATCCACCGTGCCTCATGCCTTAGACAGGCCTGGTTCTCTAGGCGACTATTGCTCAAGTCGTATACTTTATACGACAAGCCTTGTTCTCGAAGGACTACGCAACTTGACAACCGTAGATAGAGCGGGACAGTGCTAGAAATGGCTTTGATAGCCTACAAAACTCTTATTTAACTTATTCGGGCAACGAATTGACGAGCATAGGCTACGCCAAGCTTCGCATCGAGGAACGTGCCATACACGCGTTCGACTGGAACAACCAAGTTCTAGGGTGCCTAGACTTAAGCCACGAGCCGTGCAGGACTACTTAATCCACGGGACGTACGAAGGCTATGCCAAGCTTTGGATGACGGGACCGTGCATGATTTATCAAGCATTCACGCTGGCGACGCCTATGACTTAGGCTAATTCGAGAGTTGGGGCAAAACAACGGAACGTGCATGCTTTATCAAGCATTCACGCGGGCGACGCCTGTGACTTAGGCTATTTGAGTGTCGTAGCAACTTAGCAACTTAGGCAATTCCTTCTCCCAATCCACGGACGAAGGATCGAGTGTCATTTTAAAAGCACGCTGAGCCGACTTCTAAGCAGACCGTGGACCATTTTCCATGTTCTAAGACATTCCGACCCGTCAGGATTATTTCCTTAGCTATGTGGATGCGTCTCTTTTATTATCAAGCCTAACTTGTGCAAGTCGAAAACGTGTGAGTTATTAAGTGAAGGCTAAGATGAGCAAGTTCACTGAAACTACCCCACCTGTGCGAGTAGTGCCTCGACCGAGCGGGCCTTCAAGCAGCCGTTGCAAGGCTAAGTCCAAAACATTGGCTTTTCAATTCCTCCGATTGACTTTACGGGACGGGGCACTACAACGTACACCACTCGAAACAAGTCTCGTCCTCGAGACTTTCCTGAAGGCAAGCTATCCTACCATTTCTATGTCCAAGACTTAATCGAGCCTAGACACGGAACTATAATAGTCGTGCAGGGTACTCCATAATTTATCGTAAACACTCCGTCTACGTTTTTTTCGATTCTGAGCCACGCTCGCACTACTATCAATCCTTTCTTTAACACGATCTTAAATTTTGACACTTTTTTATTCCCCAAGTCATGCTTGAACTCAACACATCACTTGGTTGGATCGTGCATGCATTCCAGGCGTCCCCAAAATACATGCATTCAGCCAAGCCGTATGATAGAGAATTCGTCGTTCTCACTCGACTCGCATCGTGCACATACTCAGCATCCCTGAAATATATGCATGTCAGCCAAATCTCGTGAGGGGTATTCCTATTCTTGAATCATTCGATCCATTCATACCAATCCTCAAGATCAATCTTTTGAGTACTAACTCTTGCAACAGGGGCCTCTCGCCTAACCGCTAGGCCAATTCTCAAGGCTAAAGTCAATGTCAGGATTAGAATCATAGTTTCCCAACAATAATGCCAATACTGACCCCAATCCTAGGGTCAAACCAAAGTCGATAATACGGATTTTCTACCCAAGCTCGCGTCACTCAGATTTCTAAACATCGAGCATGATCACCTAATTGCATCAAGTCATTCGTTGTGCAATTTCGAACCCGTTCAATTCACCAATTCTAACCAATTCATGTATTCGATCACGAGGTCATCTAGCTCGACAATATGTTGTGCCCCAATCTCACGCGAGTCCGATTATCCATGATGGTTCATGAATCACCATGCGACGCTCCCGCGGAATAATCATTCTTATCGGGGCGTAACTCTTGCTTGAGTCTAGACTAATTCATTCTCGATACGTGGATTGGACCTCCTCAATCCTCAAGTTCGATCGTCACCACACTGGGTCGTCCACGAGTCCACCTTTGCGTCAAACCACAAGTCGAAGCAATGCATTGCCATGCCCTGCAAGTTCGACCACCCCCGCTGTATGAATCACCATACCAGCGCTACGTAGAATGATCGCCCTAATCGACGTGACGCATGTGCGAGGCTGGAGTTGCGCTCGCATAAGACAAAACGTCAACGTTGGTTATCGTCGAAGCAATCCAAACATTTATTTTCGTCCAAGCCAAGATCGAGTTCGATAGTCGGTTTGTTATTCGTTCAACTTGAAAATCCTCGAGCCAAGTCTATCTTTTCCTCGATACATTTCAATATTCTGAGTATAGCATCCATTGGAACAATGATATTTTACACGATCATCGTTCCTCGAATCAGAGTACCCCCGAGTTATCGCACATCGATATTTGATACGCCTCAATACCATCGATGATATACGTAACCTGATGATCTTCCTTTGCAATGAACTCGAGTGCAACTGATGCTATTGTCCGAATTGGATATACCACAATTCCATTCGATTAAATACAATATCACACGTACGATCCTTTAGGCTTCCTCGATCAAGACATTCACTATTATCCATTCTGAATCGTTTTCTAACTCGCGTTGCACATTCACAAGTTGTCCGAATGACATCTCGTTCGGGACATTCGAAGTCACGATCAACTAGCGTGACGCGTTTCTAAGGCTATACGCGATTGCATCGTCTCGTCGATATACTCGTTGTTATTATAATCTCAATCTTTGCTCGAATGAATTCCAAAACAAATCATACACCACTCGAATTTGAGCCATCTGATTTAATCCACAATTACTTTCATTTTACTCGCTAACACATCTTTTAGATTCGTTCGACGAATCTCTAGCGTAATCGCTCACGTCGCGTCGACGCACTAAGTCGTTCAACTATTCCATAAAATCTAATCCGATCTTTCGTGTACGCCTAAGCGTTAGCTCGATTAGCGTTCCTATCGATATACACTCTAAGTGTATCTTCGTTTCCGACTGAGCGAAACTTGATATTGCTTGCGACTCGTTTGCACCATAAAGTCTAGGTGCGCGACACGCGGCACAACTTAGCCAAAAGGTCGTGTGCATAGCCATCCTGTGCAGACTACATTCTGAGTTTGCATGCTCAATTGCTAGGTCGATGCAGGACTAGTTAGGCACGCACGCGACTTGCTAACTTTAGCACGTGTTTTCTATCAAATCAGGTTTGACACCGTTTGGCACAAAGGCCTACCGATGCGTTCGATTGAACGCTTGTACGAGCTTTTAAAAATATTTAGACTTATTGTATGGACATGCCGTGGGACATTTGAGAGAGAGCACACACTTCTTTATCGACGACGAGCTTTCAAAACTGAGAAATTAACTTGAAATCCAAGGACGTAAAGCGTGCTTTGATACATTATGTCACGCCCCGCTCCTGTAGGAGCGATCGTCCTTGCTAAGACGTAATACCGTACGAGCTAGATTGCGCTCGTGCAAGCAGTTTTATAATGGCCGATTACAGCAACGGGGTCGTCGCACAGAAGTTCCAAGTAGAAACATTGAACATGTAGCGAAAATTTAGAATCAAAACATAAGTTATTCAAAAGAACTCTTTATTGATATTGAAAAATCAGATTACAATAGGCGCAAGGCCTTGATTACAAGTCTCTCGTGCTCTTTTTTCTCTCATTTTACAAGTCACTCTGCTCTCTCATCTCTCGATACAATGCTAGAGCCAGTGGAAGCTTCGGAAGGAAATGTCCATACATTATGTCCCATATAAGTCTTGACTTCATGCGGCCTCACGTGGCCGTACGCTTCGAGTCGCCAAGGAACTCCGTGCCTTGACGCATCCAAGCGAGCTCCACGCCATGAGCTTCTACTGTGCCTGCACATGGAAACTGTGTGGGTGTCAGTACTCAACTGTACGGGTGGAGTGAGCTCCTTGCCCACACATACAAAACCGACATGTTCATTTACTTTGTGCAATACCAGTCCCTTTACGATTGTCTTTCTAGTCTTGCCTAAGATCAGTTTTTAAGACTACGACGCTTGACCAAACCGATGTGCCGGACATGGTCGTACTATAATGCTAACGTGTATTTCGATCGAGGAAGTGCCTCATCGCTTATGTACTTGACCGAACTTTAACTCGGGTGGCAGGGTCGTGCCATACTCTATTCATGACTTCAACATATTCGAGACAGTGTTTTGGAGGAGCAACTTATGCGAACTCGGCCGTGCCAAAACTTACTTAAACTCAAGTGCCTCTAGACCAATTCTTGTGCCAACGACGTCAAGGGGACGACTCGTGCAGGTCGTGCCTCTAGACCTTGCTTAGACTTGCTCGTGCTTCAAAATTGAGGCCGTGCCTCACTAACTTATCAAGAATTGTCCATGCTATAGCCTTACGGCCTTTCTGTTCGACTCATAACCCAACTTAGACAAGACTTAGGAAACATAGTGTCGATTCCATGAATATCCTGACACCAAGTATCATGCCTAGCACGGTGCCTATACCGCAGCCCAATCTTAGGCCCAGATATTGTGTTACCGACTGGACATGCATTCAAGTTCTAGACTCAATCCAAAGGCATACATGCGGTTTGCCGCTATTCTGCCGACCCATCTACATGAGTGGTCACTAGCAATGTCAAGCTATATTTAACCCGGCTCGGGGATATCGGACCGTCCCTCTGCGGTAGCTAGCCCGGAGGTGCCGAATCTTCCATGCGGTTATCCAGCATCCTTTGAGCCGTCTCGCTTCTCCCAGGCCGACATGATCCCGGTGCCCAGGCGATCATTCGAAAGACTACACCTTGTCGACAAGTTGTCCAATGACCATGCAAGACTTAACTCGATCTATCAAGTCCTTCCTTAATATGACCATGCTTTCCATCTTTCTATCGAGGCTCCCAAGTATCAGGACCGATCTCGCGTGCTTGCTTATCCAGACTTATCGAGACTCCCAAGTAGCGGGACCGATCTCGTATACGAGACTTATCGAGACTCCCAAGTAGCGGGACCGATCTCGTGTGTGAGACTTATCGAGACTCCCAAGTAGCCGGACTGATCTCGTGTGCGAGACTTATCGAGACTCCTAAGTAGCGGGACCGATCTCCTGTGCGAGGCTTATCGAGACTTAGCGAGAATCCCATGTATCGGGACCGATCTCGCGACAACCAGTCGCGTGGACTTCCTTTGTTCGTGTTATACTCTTTACTAAATCTACCGTGCCTCGTGCCTTAGACAGGCCTGGTTCTCTTGGCGACGCTATTGCTCAAGTCGTATACTTTTACGACGAGACTTGTACTCGAGGGACTATGCAACTGGACAATCGCAGATAGAGCGAGACAGTGCTAGAAATGGCTTTGATAGCCTAGCAAAACTCTTATTTAACTTATTTGGATAACGACTTGACGAGCATAGTCTACGCCAAGCTTCGCATAGAGGGAACGTGTCGTGCACGCGTTCGACTGGAACAACCAAGTTCTAGGGTGCCTAGACTTAAGCCACGAGCCGTACAGGAAGACTTAACCCACGGGACGTGCGAAGGCTATGCCAAGCCTTGGATGAAGGGACCGTGCATGCTTTATCAAGCATTCACGCGGGCGACGCCTAACTTAGGCTAATTCCAGCGTTGGGGCAAAACAAAAACTGTGCATGCTTTATTGTCACGCCCCAGTACCCATATACGGAGACGGACTAGGCCAGCTACTCCCTATGAGGTATATAAACGTCATACGACGATCGTGGCTATCAAGAGACAAGGGGGTGCATGCAATAATCAAGTCTCCTATGGTCTCACAGAGCATCTAGGTCTCAATCAAACAAGAAGCAGTAAATAATGATCATATAAGATAAAGCTGTAAGGCGTCCCCGACGCATCATCAAAATGATCATGGGGATCTAGATTTATAAGTTAGCTAGCCCAGAGAGTCATAGGTACATAATTGTATTCAGCTGCCTGATTTAATTACAAATTATGTAAAGACTGTGAGCCCCTAAATTTTATGTATATATTGGTTAATTATTGTTACCATTATTTTATTTCCTTGCAGTAAAATTTTTACTTACGATTAATATATATGTATATAGAAATAGTTAATGTTCTAATTAGTTTAACTTATCATTTTAAAACGATTATTGTTGACTATTATTAATTGATTCAAATTAATTCTTTATTGTTATGTTATAATTATAGAAGGTTAAATCATCTCAAATTTTATTAGTTGTTATTAAGCAAAATCTTTTTTATTATTAACAGGATTGTAGGTCACTACATGAATATAGCTATGACCTTATTAAAAAGATTAGCATTTTTATTTATCCTATTACACTTTAACAAAATCGATAAAAAAAATTTTGGTCCATTATTCTTCTAATCGGCCCAAATCCCAGGGCCCACACCTTGCATGGAACTCATGGGAGAGCAGCAACTCTCCTTAAGTTGCATACACAACCCTAAGCCTTCCCCATATATATTCACTCCTTTTTCCTTTCTCTTCACAACCTAGCCGCCACATTAACATCTTCACCGTTCCCCACTTTTCTATTCTTTCCTTCGTTCCCGGAACACCGTCGTAAGAGCGAGCGTCGGCAGGGACAATCTCGGCGTACCGCTCGAACGCGGTCGAGTTTGTTCCGTTGAATCGTGTTCAACGCGCGCGGCTGTCGGGTTCCGGTCGCACTGTAAGGTACGGCCACAGGCACCACCACGTCAGGTATCCTATGGAGAGGTGCGCTACTACCCCTCTTACTTCCAGTATGAACTGAGTACATTATACCTATGTTTAACTATTAGGTAGTTACTTCTGTTCTTCTCAACTTTGTATAAGTAGAGGTCTATTTAAGCGCATGAGTATTGCTAAAACTTTTCGTAAATATAGGTTACAAGCTCTGAATGATAGCCATTGTAGAAATATATGTAGCTAGAAAGTGATTTTGTGGAGACACTTATTATGTTAAAGGAAGAGTATAAAATTTTATGGAAGAAATCTGAGAGCTTGTTGTAGCCGAGATTCTACTGGTAATGGTGGGTTCTGTTTAGAAAAATACTCTTGTGCACGAGTTTAATTGTGCTTGAGGGGGGAAGAAAGCTCAGAAGTAAAGGGAATGATATACATTAGTCTGTTACGTACCATACTATTACAGTAGAAGAAAAGAGAATAAAAAAATATTTTATAATAAATGAGAAGGAGAGAGCAAAGAAAAAGAAAAGAGCATATAGAATATGGAAGTTTCGTTATGAGTAAGATGTAGAGAAGCATCCCAACAACATGGAGCAGCAGCCCACTTGGTTAATTGTTGGGTTGGCGGATTGGAGGGCTTTAGTTCGAATCCTGTGTTTGTATAAGAAAGGGGCATTTTGGTTGTGTTTTCTTTAATTTTGTGTTGGCCTTGACAAACAGAATGGTACATCAAATTTGTTTACCCATAGAACATTATTAAAGATCATTAGCCCACTGGTTGTGTAGGGAGGCTTCTATAGAAGAGGTTGTGGGTTCAATTCCTAGTTTTGGGGTTCTATAGTTTTTGTTTTTGGTGTTAAAACTCAAGTTGGTTGTGTATATATTTTAATTATTACAACCAAATTAATATTTTTCTTGCCCATAACTAAATGATTCTTTTTGCCATACTTACGCCTTAGGCCAATGACCCAACTATATTATTTAAATTAAATCCAAAATCCAAGTTACTTATTTTTATATAAGTGACAAAAATATCATTTAATAGATAAAATATTTTACTTGATAATTAATTAGTTAAATATTTCTATAGGTCCACTTGCCACTTCTGACCCTTCGGCGTGGACATTTGGAGCAGCCTTTCCTACTCATCAGCACACGGAGACAGGCAAGTGTACCTTGCCATTTTTTTTGTACTTCAGTTACATTATTTAAAATTCTTAAATATTTATTTATGAGTATATAATTGCAATACCTAGGGCCGCATTCGATACTTCGCATCCGAATCACATTCGGGTGCCGATGGCCGTTAGCGTCATCGGGTATTGAACCTAGACATTTATGTATGTGATACCGCGACAAATCGTTGCGGGTTACACTTTGACCCTAGGAAACATTCATGTGATAGTACATTATTGACGAATGTTCGTACTTGCCTACATCTTATTGTACGGAGATTCGAGTTGATTCTAGGACGATGACATTGATATGTGTGCACTCCTACTATTCTATTTATGACTCGTTGTACTAGCTAGAGGTCTGACCGAGCGACTTGTAGATACGATTCGTGAAGTCATATGGGCGGGGAGAAACATACACCGTGCGCTTGGGCTACTTTTCCACAGAGTTACCGCTGTCTCATTACCAGAGCTGCGGATATTTCATAGTTACCACAGTTCCTTATCGGAACTGTGGGTTCTCATAGTTATCGGAGTTCCGTATCAGAACTCCGGATTACACCGTGATAGCCCGCGTGTTCGATTGATGTTTCTTAAATTATATTTCATACTGGTTACGGTAGTCCACCCACTTTATTTTGTCTTATTTTATTTTTATCATATCACCCTTTACTGTCGTACTTTTGGCCTGTATTATGTACCTTGTTGCGTCCTCTGAGGACCTTTTTTTCTCCAGATTTATACGATTATTCTGAGGTCTACGGATCCGGAGTTGAGCTTGGAGCAGGACTTGCAGCTGACGACGAGATCGATCCAGCAGAGTAGCCGATTGGTAGAGCACTTTCTTTATTTCTGGCTTCATTATCTAGTAGCATGTCGTCATCTTCTTGTATTTCATTTTCATTCAGTATTGTATCAGCGGAATTATTTCCGCAAGACTCTTCGTTTAGTGGTTGTTTTATGACTACATTCAGACTATGTTATTTCAGCACATTGTGGTTATTTCATTTTTTTACTATGTGTTCCTTGATTTTCATTTAGTGGATGAGATTAGTACTTTGATTGTCTGGGCATTATTCTATATTACTGCATATTACAACTTAAGTGCTATTCTCATGGTTCCATTAAATTGGATAAATCATTGGGAGTGGTACTCGCTGGCCTTACCACGTGGCTCGGTTCCGTATTTTGGAACTGGGGCGTGACAAAGACAAAATATCCGGATTAGCCGGCTAAACAGGTGCCGATGGCTAAACGCCAGAACATAAGTAAAGATACTAGAGTGATGGAGAAGAAACCCACTCGAGTCCCCCGTCAGCGGCACCTGTTTAGCCGACTCGAGATTTAAATCGTCTTGGTTACCTAACTGTGCCAAACGAGCTTACAAATTAGGATTTAGAGATTTAAGATCTCATCCACTTGCTTGAATACCTTCCTATGACATCTTCTCATCGATTTCCTTTATCAATACATCATGTTTGACTTCGAATCGCTAAAACCTTGCTTATCTGCTTTCAGAGTATGAATCTCCGAAGTGGATGAGTGGCGCAACCGGACGGTGTCCCCCGGGACTCCGGACCGAATGAGGGACAGACTTCGAGGCAGGTCCTCATGTTAACACCGGCTCCCCAGGGTCAGATTCCTCAGCAGGCTGAGGGCCCACCAGGAGATCAGCGGCACCAGGCACAACCGGGACAACAGCAGCCCCAGAGGACAGAGCATCAGCAGCCACCACCTCCGTCTCCCCGCAGATGCCATATATTCCAATTCCTCCACTGGGACAACAGGCGGACGGACAACAGATATTTCAGATGTTCTATGCCATGATGCAGGCTCAGCAGCAGGTTCAGTATCAGGCTCAGCAACAGGCTCAGTAACATCAGACGGATACTTTGAGGGAGAGTATCGTTACTGCACTGGAGAATGTGACACCACCAGAGTGACGGCCATCGACGGGATCTATCAAGGATTTTCGTCACATGGTGCCCCTTCCATTTTTGGGCACATAGGAGCCTACAGAGGTTCATGCATGGCTTACTAGTATCGAGCACCAGTTGGAGGCCGCAGAGCTTTCGAGGGACAAATGGATGAAGGCCGTCAGGATGCAGCTGACGGACAACGCACACCATTGGTGGTTGGCCGAGGAGCATCGGCTGGGACCCGACCGGGTCACTTGGGAGGAGTTCACCAGACTCTTCAAAGAGATGTTCATTCCGGCTACAGCGCGTGCGGAGCTTCGGGACAAGTTCATGCATCTTGTCCAGGGCAGTATGACGGTCGAGGAGTGTCACGACCCGTTACCCAAATTGTGGGCCGGGCCGAGTCATGTCCAGCCTACGCTTGGTTAAAGCGCAGTAAGCTGTTCTAAGAATAGACAATAAATGATCTAAGCTACTAACAGTTCTAAAATCACATTTAAATGTTCATCACAACACAGCATCTATAAGCGAAGGTAACATAAGCACAGACTTAATAATACATAACCAAAGTATCTAACTGGAGACAAAGTCCAGTATCCAAATATAAGTACATACCAAAGTCTAAGTCCCAAAACACGAGAAAGATATCTAAGCAAGGTTCCCCGCTGGGGCCTCTACTGGAGCTAAGACCAGGTCCTCAATCCAGTACCATAATATGTAACACATAGCGTTTCCTTCTCGAAAAGTATACCTACAACGTTATCCTGTCAGGACGGGAGCAAGTACAACCTCTACAACTAAAGTACTGAACATATAATGAAGAAGATGTACAACAAGAAACATGGTGTGATAAGTCTATAAAACAGGAAATACTGGAAACATGGCCTCATGGTACAACTGGGATCACAGTATCATAGTAACATAGGGAACATGACATAACTGGAATCATGGTATCTCATAATATATCACGGCAAAGACACATATGTCATATAGACAGATGTATATGTAATGTTTAAAACTGTAGCAGGTATGTGATCGGTCAATAGGTGTACAATGTACTGAGGCACATGTAAATAAAATGTACATACGTACAGTCAACAAGCATAGGTGTACATCCGTACAGAAATGCGGGATAATGGCCTGCGGCAAGGTATGCATATAAAATGCGACCGAGCTCGCTACTGTAGGGGGGTCATGATCACGTACACTACTATCAGTTTCCCCATAACCCATATTCTATCATGTGAGAGACATTGGGAGTAATGTAAGCATAGCCGGTACTGGGAACAGTATGAAACATGTGAATACTCCGAGTAGTATAAAAGCATAGTAAAACATGTACTGAGAACCAGTAAGGAACATGAGAAGATATGATAACTGTCCTAAGCATGGTAGGGACCAATTTAATGTAACATGTGAAGATTTAACTTGCAGTTATTCAGAAAGCAGTATTTTAACAGGGTTAATACATATTCTAGCATTAAAAGACAGTAAATGAGTGTGTAGATGTACTTGCCTCGAGCAAAGCAAGAATACTAGTACGAAGATATAGATGTTCGGTATCCTGTCAATAATGATATACAAACTCAGTTCTAAGCTATGTTCAAGATTACACTAGTGGTGAGACACGACTCCTAACTGGATACTAGCTAAGTGGGGACCTAGCATAAAAGTCTAATGTGGAGTGCCACTATACACAAACTAACTTCTAGGGTCTTTACACTAGTGCGGGGTGAGGTCCAATACTATAACAACTCAAATCAACGCAAAACTTGAAAGTCGTAACTATTCAATAAATAAATCAAACGGTACACTAAGTTCCAACAATTTTAGAGATAGACAAAAGCTAAATTAATATAAAATAAAGTACCAAAATGATCCTTGTTAATTATAGAAATTTATACTAATTTTTCTGGGATTTATAAACCCTCATAAATATTTATTAAAAATCAGCAAACATAAATATACTAAAAATGAGTTCTGTTTTCCTATTTTTTATAAAATACCAAAAGCACTTAATAAATGCTAGAAAATTAATAATAAATTAGATAAATTAACATAATATTTAAATACCATTTTTCCAAGATTTTTACAGTAATTAAAATATATAAAAAATTCAAACCAGAAAGTAACAATATCTAGAAAAATAATTAATAATAAATTAAGGATAATACATAATCAAAATCTACAGATGTTGTCGGATGATAAAATAAATATCACCAACGTGTCCAGAATGGTCAAATCAGCTAGGATAGCCTACCCATAAGTCCAATTTAGATACAGGGGCAAAACCGTAATTTCGGGTCAAAATGATGTCCGCCGTTGGACACACTTTGCACCGAAAAGCGTGTCAGGATAGAAGTCTACAAAACCTAGCAAATTATATGTCTACGAATCCAGAATGATGATACGAATCCAACGGTATATCCGAAATAGGATTCCGATGTCCCGATCACAAAATGATACGTTGACGCGACACTTGGTATCCGGTTTGCACGAAAATGCGTGCCAGAGTAAATGTTTTCAAAACTCAGCAAATTATATGTCAACGAGTCCAGAATGATGATACGAACTCAACGGTATATCCGGAATTGGATTTCGATGAGCGGATCTCAAAGTGACCCGTTGACTCGAAAAGTGGGACCCGTTTTGCACCGAAATACGTGCCAGGGCCAACGTTCTCCAAATCAAGCAAATTTTATATGAAAACATACCAGAACGACGCCACGAGTCTACTGGTGGTGTCAGAAATTGAATCCGGAGTCCCGGGTTCAAAAATGGAATTTAACAAGTACAAATTAAAGAATTCGGACGGCCAACTTTGGCGTCGAATTCGACCAACCGAACGTGCTTAAAATGAAACGAATATAAAGGAGGGAAGATGGTTATACCAGCTGTGCACCGGAACTGACGGTGCGCAAAACGGAGCTACGACGGCGAAGTTACGAGCTGACGAAGTCGGCTCCACGAAACTGTCCAAAAACAGTTCAATTTAAACGTCAACTTGGTGGCCAGTTTTGAGGTATCAAACGACAAAATTAACGGGTGAAATTTGAGAGGAGTGAAGGTGGATATATCGAGATTGTGACGGAGCAAAACGTTTGCCGATCCAACGGTCGGATCTCCCAGAAAACGCGCACGAACTCGCTGTCCCGAAACACAATTTCTGAATTTTTTCCACGCGCACGTGGACGGGATTTCGGTAAACGCACGAATAGCCTATTTGGCTCGTCGGAGAAGATGGAGATGGACTCAGGGTGGTCGCCGGGGGGCGCGCGCCAGTGGGGGGTCGTCGGTGGCCGGTGGCTGCCGCGGTGGCGCGCGGCAGTGCACGGGGTGGCGGGTTCGTTGTGGCGCGCGCATGCGCATGCAGCTACTGCCGCATGCTGCTGTGCTGCAGCTGCTGCTGCGGCGCGTGTGTGCGGCGGCGTGCGGCGGCGCATCGCTGGGGTACGGCGAGGGGGGGTGTGCGGTGGTGGCGGCGGCTTGTGGAGGTGGTGGCGGTGGTGGGGGGAAGATGATGGTGAGGGTGATGGGAAGAGGAACATAATAGAGGAAGAGGAGGAGGAGAAGAGGGAGGAGCTCGGCATGGAGGTGGTGGTGTTCGGCCGAGCATGGAGGGGGTGGTGGTGGTGTTCGGCCGAGAGGGTGGTGGGAGGAGAGAGTTGTGTGGTGTGTGGTTGTTTTGTTA
>JANAVB010028397.1:15863042-15958042 GCA_029216955.1 Iris pallida
AAATCAAATCATGGTCAGAAAGAGTTTAGGTATGAGTGTTAAAATTCAAACATGATCATAATCGTAGTTCGACACGATCAATGATAAGGTCAGTCTAACCTTGGTCAACAGTATTGGGACATGATGAAGAATTAATCGTAGTCCCAGCACGAGCATCAGATTGATAGAGATCCAGGTTACGACTGAATTTAAGTCAATTGAGTACGATCAAGGATTAAGAATATTGGTAAGATAAAGGGATGACCAAGGTCAATTGTTCGCGATCAAAGGGAATTAGAATTTAGCGATATTGAAAATTAAAGAATAATTCAAGGATAGGGAAATTCAAACTCCTTTTTACTATGATAGAAAAAATCAAAAGGCAATATTCATAGGAGAGTCAAGGTAATCATCTCACTCTGCGTCTACTGCCAAAATCATCCGATCATCATTTGTCATTGATACTTTCTATCTCACAAGCCCAGGCATACCACTACCAAATCATGACTTTCAATTTTGAAAATCAATCCCTATATGACTACTACTAAGAATCATAATCTTCAGCCACAAGATTAACCCTTTTTATAATTACCGTAGGCTTAACCTTAATTCCAAAAACACTACCCATGAAGCATACCCTTTGTTAAAACTCAACACTATCCACTTAATCATCTTTAAAACCAAATTCCTCCACCTTATCCTAAATTGGATCCGAACCTCTAACCAGGTTTATAAAATGTCGTTGAACATTCATTCAAGTTATACTCCTTGTATTACTCAAGTGTGATACCATCTTTACCATATAAAGATAATCAACCTTCACATTCTCTCCAACCTATAACTTCAATATTATCCTTCTAAAAATTTCCACAAAATCTCTAAATTTTTCTATAACTCAAAATTGTGTCTCTCGGTTCTCAATCATTCTCCTACTAATCCCTTATTCCATCTTGTATTATCACCGTAGGCGGTAATAATCTCTACTTCATTATTTAAATTCCTAATTTTGATATCATAGCCTTAATTCAAATATGAATTATCTCAAGAATCAGTAACCTAAAATATCCAAGTTCTCCAAAAATAATTCGACCTCGAATATCCTTGTCAATTTTAAAAAATATAACTACAAGATATTACAGTTGTCACCATTAATGCATTTTCTACTGTTCTTCTTACTTAAAATCCTCCTATGTTCTTTCCAAAATAATCCATACCCAAAGTAACCTCTCTGGTGTAATCGTTTCTAAACCGATACTACCGGTCTCTAATCTCAATCATATTTTCTTTCGCTACTTCTATTTTAACATCCCATGCTCTATACTCCTACCAAGATCACCATTGATGACAATTATATCCTTTTTTGAGCTAGATGATTATGGTACTTCCTCAGTCTTTCCCAAGTAAAAAGATACGGAGATTTAAAGATTTCAAAGTGTAGATAACAGAAGTAGATATGAGATAGTTGATCGATGTAATTATGATAGAGTTAATTAAGACGAAGAAATAATGTTAAGACAAGAAAATAATGGTAGGACAAGAAATAATGATAGAAATTGTTCTTGCTCATCGGGTCATAAAGGAGTGAACCAATTTAAGATATGATCTGATAACCAAACACATCTTCCTGAAATCATGTTGTAAGAATTTTTGTCACGCCAGTAAGCATAGCTGCAACAAACGATAGAGTCCTTAACTAAGGTATACACTTTTGTTCGACGTAACAAAAGGTTGAACAAACTTTTTGTTTTATTGAACGTATAAGGTATCTGTGTACAAAGAAGGAAGTCCTAAACAGGATATTCTAAGTACAGGGGGAAAAGGTTTCTGGGAAAGTGTGACGATGGAGATCGAGCACTGCAACAGATCCTTTACTCCGTTGACGATCTGAGGACGAATCAACCTTGCTATGGTTCTCTGGCGCCTTTGATGGGACTTTGGGATCACCTATCAAGAGGCCGTCTGGATGAGAAGATCCCTTGAAGATGGTTGGTTGGTTCTTTGGTTGATAGGTGGATGAGGGTGGTCGACTCTTTGTGCATGGAGATCGCTGCTCCTTTGAAGATTTTCAATTTTTAATATTCCCTCTGTCTTTTTTGATTGATTCTTTGGTGGAAGAAGAACTCCTTCTATTTGTAGAGAACCGAGCACATATACGATGTGCATTAGGATTCCTGAGATATGAAAGAATCTGCCGTCATTGTACGGTACGGGCTTCTGTGATGCTGACACGTGGCGTACATCGAGATTTCCTTCAAACGATATCTTTGGTGGTTATAAACATAACCGAAGGAGGTGACACGTGGCGTGTGCCGATTTGCTTGCTCGGATACAGCCGAATAAATCTTAGAATTTTATCTTAGATTTGGAGTCTAATTGATCCTCGTCTAAGATTTAAATCAATCTGATATGATATCAAGCATGATTTAATCCCAATCTTCTCTGCAAGAGGCGGTTTAAACAAAATAATTGGGTGGACCCATGTTTCCTGTGCCTTTGGTAAGGACTAAGTGCTGCTGCGCTTCTAGGGCGACGAGTAGACCGTGCTTCTGGAGACGACGGAACCTCCGTGCTTTCAGACGACGAGTGGACTTGGCTTCGAATGACGACGAGACTTTTGTACATGTTGAGTAACTGATGAAGCTATATTTTGGGCTACCAGAGTCACTGTGCTGTAAGCGTTAAGTAGGCTTGTACTTCAGGTTGGCAAGATTACTGTACTTTTGGAGCGACAGGTTGACTTGCATTGGTTGTGATATGAATTCCCAAGTCTCTTGTAGAGAAGTGACTTAAGCTTCTATTCCGGAGCAGATGACTGCACCGTAGGAATGGAGATGGTGTGAGCATATCATCATCCTGCGCCTTATACGGACGCAAGTAAGTAGCTGCGCCTCTGAACAGCGAAGGCATTGGCTACGAAGGAAAGGGTATGACACCCTTACGCATCTGAGATTAGCGCAGACAGCTGCGCCTCTGGAGTGCAGACACTGGCTTCTAGAATAAAAAAGGGGAGGGGGCCTACCACCATTTTGTTTCTGAGGTTGGCGCAGGGAGGTAGCTGCGCCTCTGGCTCGAAGGCTCTGGCTTCTTCAAGTGCTGAGTTACTAATATGCTTTTGAGAGGCTGCGCCCACAAGAATATCAGAATATGCTTCGGTGGCGGTCAATCCTCCAGCGTGTGTATAGAGAAGAAGGAAGGCTGCGCTTCAATGAAAACTACATCCCTTATAATCCCTCTAGGCTTTTGTCGAATCTGTACTAGATCCTTTGTAGAAGAACAGAATTAGTCCCTTATGTATAGTCTTGATGTGTCTGTAGTAGCTTTGGTAGACATGACAATGAAGGGACTTCTCTTCATATCTTCTGTTTTGTCTTTTTTGCACTACGCTTGAGTCTTTTGCATCTTCTGCGCTTTGGCGAAGGGATGTCTTCAGCTGAGATATTTTATGCTTCTACAAGACCCCCTTCAAAGTGTCCCGAACTTGAGTCAAGCTCGGGATACTTTGAACAGAAGCATGAACACGCGTCAGGACTGTACGAGCTGGGTGATGGCTGGTGTCACGCCTAGCTCTTAGTATTAATTGTCCTGAGTCATCATTTCAGAGCATGGGCTCTTGATGGCTTCTTGATATTGGAGCCTCTCGCATCTTTGTCGGGATCGCGAATCTCTTTAGCAGAGGGGGTTCAGAGTTACGTTCCTCTGCTCACTCACAGTACTACCATATGTTATGGAGTGGAGCTTTATCTTAACTTGAAAGCTTCCTTCTGACCGATGTCTCGCTCGTGCTTGGACCATACGAACAGTCTATATAAAGGACTATCCTCCTTCAAGGGAAGACTCAACTGCTTCAACAATGGCCTTGCTTGCCCGATGTTCAGCTCCTGACGACCCTGAAGTTTGCTTGAGGCGGCCGTCGGTGGCAAATTTTTTTATCCAAAGAAGCTTTATGTCATGCCCCAGTACCGGAATACTGAGACGGACTAGGCCAGCTACACCGTATGAGGTATATTAACGTCATACGGCGATCGTGGCTGTCAAGAGACTAGGGAGTGCATGCTACAATCAGGTCTCCTATGGTCCCACAGAGCATCTATGTCTCAATCAATCAAAACAAGAAGCAGTAAATAATGATCATATAAGACAAAGCAGTAAGGCGTCCCCGACGCTTCATTAGAATGATTCATGAGTCTAGCTATACAAAATGATGAGCTAGTTCCGAGAGTCAATAGTACATAACTATAGTCAGCTGCAGTCTGATTTAATTACAATTATGCAAAGGAAACTAGTGTCCAGAACTGCCGGCTAAACAAGTGCCGGTGGCTAAACGCCAAGTACAAAATAGAAGTTATCAGAGCGGTGAAGAAGAAACCCACTCATGGTCCCTGGCGCCCATACTCCTGGTGTGCACCATTGTTCGGGTGGAAGGCTGGATCCTCTGGAGCTGCTACGAAATCTGGCCAAACAAAACCAGCGGGGTCAGGCCCCGAATAGCAAGTACCACAAGGGAGCACAAAAGAGTGAGATAAATCCAATAAGTTAAATAAGACCTGATTCATGAGTTATAGGCTTATACCATATCATCGAGACGATACGACACCCTTACAACCAAACAAGGACAAACGGTGCCAATATCGTACCGAGATAAGATATATTCTATAACCATAGGCAGGTAAAAGGGCTTCTGGTCGCGACTTCGGTCCATAGCCTATCGCAGCACAATAGCCCAACCCAACAACCAAACAAGGACATGGGTTGGACCACGCACCACGATAGTCCATGTTCCTCAGTTGCTAACAGAAGAAAATATATCACAAACAAGTCAGCTTACAATCGGCCAATCAATCCTACGGCTTTCTATGATTTGCCTGGGTTATCCCAGTAATGCAATATATATAGGAATCCTCAGATCGTGTCAACCCAGCAGGGCTAGCCAAACCATATAATATACATATACACATAGCACTTTGATTATGCACCGGTCCCCCGTAAGGCCACCGTGCTAAAACATATAACACATAGCACGTAGGAGTCGGATATAGTCATCCACTATAGGCGGATGAAACTGTATCCGTGGAGACCAACCCGACACGTCAGGACAGGACCTGGGGTGGCTAGTATGGCACGATCTCGGGATTCCGTTCCCACCCAATGCATCTACCAAATTAATTTGCTTAGATTAACCCTATCTTGATAATGGAATTACATGTCGTGGTCACATGGTCATCCTCCTATATGTCGTACCATAGTACGTGTACCCTAAGTATGAATCCACATCGGCCCGATCTAGATTCATGCTTAGTGTAATGCATCAAACAACAATCATTTTACCACGATACTATTACTGATCAATTACCATGACTGTGCTGGACGGTACACATGTATTGACATATAACACGAATGATCACTTAGCATGTAGAGTTACACCTCAGTGCACTCATTAAATGGCACCGCAATGCATACTAATATTGTATCTCAATACACACTTAGAACATGTACCAGCACGTATACAGGTAATCAGGTCAGGAATATGGTCAAGTCAGAAAGTCACTCGGACTCCTCGTGACATAAAAGTCACATATGAATTCAGGTTAAAGCGGGACATGAAGGTCCTTGAAGCCAAGACAAAGATCTACAACTTTCATGTTGGGAGTTAGGAGAAATTCTGGCCACAATTCAGCCAAATAGGACCTTCTGCGGCACTATGCAGCCTTCTGCGGCTGCGGTACTATTCATCCATGCGGCTGCGGCACTATTCATCGTCCCTGCCAAAACCAGGGCAGATAACATAGAAAATGTCCAAAAATTGTTTTAGCCATAACTTCCTCAAAACAAGTCGAAATCTAACTTTTCAAAGGTCAAAATTGGATAGAATTGAATTCCCTACAACATAGGACCATTAGTTTTCGAAAATAACCAAGTTTGATAGATCAAAACCATGAAAACTCATAGAACCCTAGTTTTAGAAACTTAGATCTACACCAAACTAGCCATTAAAATCAAAAACTCCAAGAACTAAACTTGTAGAGAATAAAGAGAAGAATAATATAGACAAATAATATCAAAGAAAAATCAAGAAATGAAAATGCAATAATCTCTCCATTTGGTGCAAGATGTACTTGCCTAAAAGTTTGCTTGAGGAAAATAAATGAAAGAGTGAATGAGGAGAGAGAGTGTGGAAAAGAATATATATAGGGGTTGGGTTGACTCAAAGAAACCCTAAGCTTAAGCATGCTCTTAACCACATGACCAATGACATGTTAAATGCTACATGATACAACTAATTAAATTAATTAAATAAAATCCTAACCACAACACGGTTCAGAAATCTTATCATCGAAACAGTGAACCACGCCTACAACCAGACAAGGACAAGGGATGGCGCACTAATCCGCGACGAGATACTGTTCCATGCCATGGCCAGTTACAAATACAGGATAAATACAATAAAGATACAGGTGCCAGATACCATATACATAAAAAAAATCAAAAATTTACGTATTCCGGGAATGGGGAGTGACATCTCTACCCTCCTTAGAAAAATTTCGTCCTCGGAATTTCGATAAGGCTAGTCGAGCGCGCTCTCAGATCACGAAATACACTCATGACATAATGCAAGCACAATTATCAAACAACACATGGCACATTAACAGATTACGAAAGAAAGAACTATTAAGTAAAAGCACAAACAATAATCATACCATAGAAGGAAAGTGATCGGAGACATACGAATAAAATATGTCTCTCAAGTCAGGTAGGAATTCGTCCTCGATGTCCTACACTGACTCCCAAAGTGGACAAGGGTCAACGCTTGAGATAAGTCGGTACCAATGACTAAATCAAGAACGAGACTCTGTCCAGGACGTACTCTCGTAATCAAGACACATGATGAATATCACGTATCACATGATACGAGAGCAGATGAGTGAGACGAGAAAGTCGCCTTCACTCTTCGAATATAGAACTCAAGGAATTATAATGAATAATACTCAAAACTTACCCAAAATCTGACCGCCTTCAGCCAACCTCTGCTCTAATACTCCAAATTCTTCTTGTCTTTGTCCCTGCCTTCCCTGGCCCTGCTGTTGCGGCCTCTGCGGTCCTGCTTGATGTTGTGCTTGTCGGTACATCTGAGCTTGTGTCAGTAATGGACGCTGGGCTAGTGGCCTCACTGCTAGTGCTGGCCCTTGATACGGTGCTACCTCTGGAGCTGGCAATGCCGAAAATCGTTGAGCTGGCCCTCCCGGCCTCTGCATCATAGGACAATTGGCAATCCTATGATCTGGACTGCCACACCTCAAGCATAATCCATTAGCTGAATGACACACATCCCTAGTGTGCCCTCCCTTACCACAGTAAGTGCAACCTACTGGTGCTTCCTGACGCTGCTGCTGGTTCCTCTGTTGCTGCTGTCGAACTGGTGCAGTCACAATTGTCGTGACTGGTGCTGCATCACGAATACGGACGCCAGGTGCTGGTGCTGACGTCCGAGGTACTGCTCCTCCCCCAGCACTCTGCGTATGAGACCTTTTCTGGCCCCCAGTCCTTGCTGATAACCTTTGAATAGTAAGCTCGTGCCTCCGAGCTGCCGTCAATACTGCATCAAATGTCTGGTAGTCGTGCCCCTCGACCAGCTGCAAAATCTCTAGGTGAAGTCCCTGCTGGAACCTCATTGCTCTCTCTGGCTCTGTCGCCACCATCATCCGAGCAAACCTACTTAACCTGCAGAACTCCGCTGCATAACCATCCACCGTCTTACCAGCCTGCTTGAGACTGATAAATCTCTGTTGTAGCTCATATCGCGCTACCACGCCAAAGTACTTGGCCTTGAATCTGGTACTGAAGCTATCCCAGGGAACAGGACGCCTCATTCCAACCTCTTCTGATGCCCACCAATCGCGGGCGAGATCCTGAAGTAAAAGTCTGACCTGGTCAACCTTCTCTTCTGCTGGAACCTTTGCTGCAGTCAATATGGCCTCTGTATCCTGAAGCCAGGCATCCGCCGTGATGGCATCCTCCGTGCTGTCAAAATATCTTGGGTTAAGTCGACAAAACCTCCCGGACGCTCCTGAATCATTCCTGACACTTCTCTCAAGGGCTAATTGCAACCCCTGATTCTGTAGCACATTTTGTTCTTGCTGTCGGGTTTGTTGTTGCTGTTGGGCTGCCATCTGGCGTTGCTGGGTCTCTAATAATCCTCTGATAATCTGCAACAGTACCGGCACATCTAGTGCTACTGGTACTACCGGTATCACTGGAGGTACGGGATCTTCTGGCCTCTGTAGCTCAACTGGCTCATGCTCGATAACGTTTTCGATGTGAATCTGTCCAGGTAGAGGGGCTACCCCTTGCTGATCTCCAACTGGTCCCTGATCTACTGGATTCTCTCCCATGCCGGCTCCTCCAATAGCCGAGAATGATGTGACCCTAAAGGAAAGGATACAAGGTATCAAAAGACAGGACGGGAAGGAATCGAGAATAACAATCATGTTAGCAATCAAGGTGGAAGAAAGAGAAGACGAATCAGGAGATCAAGGGGAACATGTTTTGATTGAGACTCCTATAATCGCAATACCCCACAAGTCTAAAAAATAGACCTGCATGGGCCACCACTAAAACCTTGTCACGCCCCAGTACCGGAATACTGAGACGGCTAGGCCAGCTACACCGTATGAGGTATATAAACGTCATACGGCGATCGTGGCTGTCAAGAGACTAGGGGGTGCATGCTACAATCAGGTCTCCTATGGTCCCACAGAGCATCTATGTCTCAATCAATCAAAACAAGAAGCAGTAAATAATGATCATATAAGACAAAGCAGTAAGGCGTCCCCGACGCTTCATCAGAATGATTCATGAGTCTAGCTATACAAAATGATGAGCTAGTTCCGAGAGTCAATAGTACATAACTATAGTCAGCTGCAGTCTGATTTAATTACAATTATGCAAAGGAAACTAGTGTCCAGAACTGCCGGCTAAACAAGTGCCGGTGGCTAAACGCCAAGTACAAAATAGAAGTTATCAGAGCGGTGAAGAAGAAACCCACTCATGGTCTCTGGCGCCCATAATCCTGGTGTGCACCATTGTTCGGGTGGAAGGCTGGATCCTCTGGAGCTGCTACGAAATCTGGCCAAACAAAACCAGCGGGGTCAGGCCCCGAATAGCAAGTACCACAAGGGAGCACAAAAGAGTGAGATAAATCCAATAAGTTAAATAAGACCTGATTCATGAGTTATAGGCTTATACCATATCATCGAGACGATACGACACCCTTACAACCAAACAAGGACAAACGGTGCCAATATCGTACCGAGATAAGATATATCCTATAACCATGGGCAGGTAAAAGGGCTTCTGGTCGCGACTTCGGTCCATAGCCTATCGCAGCACAATAGCCCAACCCAACAACCAAACAAGGACATGGGTTGGACCACGCACCACGATAGTCCATGTTCCTCAGTTGCTAACAGAAGAAAATATATCACAAACAAGTCAGCTTACAATCGGCCAATCAATCCTACGGCTTTCTATGATTTGCCTGGGTTATCCCAGTAATGCAATATATATAGGAATCCTCAGATCGTGTCAACCCAGCAGGGCTAGCCAAACCATATAATATACATATACACATAGCACTTTGATTATGCACCGGTCCCCCGTAAGGCCACCGTGCTAAAACATATAACACATAGCACGTAGGAGTCGGATATAGTCATCCACTATAGGCGGATAAAACTGTATCCGTGGAGACCAACCCGACACGTCAGGACAGGACCTGGGGTGGCTAGTATGGCACGATCTCGGGATTCCGTTCCCACCCAATGCATCTACCAAATTAAGTTGCTTAGATTAACCCTATCTTGATAATGGAATTATATGTCGTGGTCACATGGTCATCCTCCTATATATCGTACCATAGTACGTGTACCCTAAGTATGAATCCACATCGGCCCGATCTAGATTCATGCTTAGTGTAATGCATCAAACAACAATCATTTTACCACGATACTATTACTGATCAATTACCATGACTGTGCTGGACGGTACACATGTATTGACATATAACACGAATGATCACTTAGCATATAGAGTCACACCTCAGTGCACTCATTAAATGGCACCGCAGTGCATACTAATATTGTATCTCAATACACACTTAGAACATGTACCAGCACGTATACAGGTAATCAGGTCAGGAATATGGTCAAGTCAGAAAGTCACTCGGACTCCTCGTGACATAAAAGTCACATATGAATTCAGGTTAAAGCGGGACATGAAGGTCCTTGAAGCCAAGACAAAGATCTACAACTTTCATGTTGGGAGTTAGGAGAAATTCTGGCCACAATTCAGCCAAATAGGACCTTCTGCGGCACTATGCAGCCTTCTGCGGCTGCGGTACTATTTATCCATGCGGCTGCGGCACTATTCATCGTCCCTGCCAAAACCAGGGCAGATAACATAGAAAATGTTCAAAAATTGTTTTGGCCATAACTTCCTCAAAACAAGTCGAAATCTAACTTTTCAAAGGTCAAAATTGGATAGAATTGAATTCCCTACAACATAGGACCATTAGTTTTCGAAAATAACCAAGTTTGATAGATCAAAACCATGAAAACTCATAGAACCCTAGTTTTAGAAACTTAGATCTACACCAAACTAGCCATTAAAATCAAAAACTCCAAGAACTAAACTTGTAGAGAATAAAGAGAAGAACAATATAGACAAATAATATCAAAGAAAAATCAAGAAATGAAAATGCAATAATCTCTCCATTTGGTGCAAGATGTACTTGCCTAAAAGTTTGCTTGAGAAAAATAAATGAAAGAGTGAATGAGGAGAGAGAGTGTGGAAAAGAATATATATAGGGGTTGGGTTGACTCAAAGAAACCCTAAGCTTAAGCATGCTCTTAACCACATGACCAATGACATGTTAAATGCTACATGATACAACTAATTAAATTAATTAAATAAAATCCTAACCACAACACGGTTCAGAAATCTTATCATCGAAACAGTGAACCACGCCTACAACCAGACAAGGACAAGGGGTGGCGCACTAATCCGCGACGAGATACTGTTCCATGCCATGGCCAGTTACAAATACAGGATAAATACAATAAAGATACAGGTGCCAGATACCATATACATAAAAAAAATCAAAAATTTACGTATTCCGGGAATGGGGAGTGACACTTTAGTAGAACTACCATTGGATCTCGAGACGTCCCGCGCCCTGGATGTCGTAGGCGTCAATGGCGTCTCGGACCTCTGCTTCCTGGGTTAGGATTTCTTGCCATTCTGACCGAGGAATAGCAAGGCCTGCTACTGTGGTTGCTCTCACCGGCCAACAGGGGAGATAGGAGAGTCCTATGCTGGTCTTCATCCCCATCTTGGGCCAGTAGCAGCTTTGGACGGTGGCTTCCTTTTGACCAGGAAGTGATTGGCTCTGTCACGCCTCGCCCGCACTATTGGGAGCTTGTATCATAATTTTAGCTTTTTTGTTGCTTCTGTGTATGTTACTACGAAGAGTCTTGTAATAGGTCTTTGTAGTCACATGTTTTTATATGTAAAAGCTTTTTTGTTCCCTTTGCTTTTGTCTCCAGAATAAAGAGAGAATCTTCATAATAGATTTGCCTGACCAGAGGTAATATGGACGTGGTAGGCTTGATCTTGGTCGGGGTATAGAACAAAATCCAAATATAATATGGACGTGAACTGTTTTCTAAACCGCCGAGATAATCATAGAATTGATGCGAGAAGAACGACTACTCAGAGGTAATATGGACATGGTAGTCGCATCTTCTAGGTGTAGATGAGCAATCTAGAGGTAATATGGATGTGAAGTGCTTCATCTACTTGAGAGAATATATAGTAGGGGGAGCGAGAGATCCCCTTACCCGAACTCATGGGCACCCTTTTTAGGAGATGTGGGTGTCTATGCTGGTTCTGTCTTCAGACATAATACTTCTTTAGGAACTTGCCGTTGATGGACATCATTAGCAAGTCCCCATTAGGCTTAGCTAGTTGATAAGCACCGTTAGAGTACAACGTTTCTATGAAGAACGGTCCTTCCCACTTAGGCTCGAACTTCCCAACCGTCTTATGGGTCATCACCATCGGTCTCCATACTGCTAAGACGAGGTCGCCCACCTAGTAGGATCTTTTGCGGACCTTATGTGAAAGACGAAAGCAACAAATGGTTCAAGAAGATATGATCGAATACAATTGTGGTTTTCAAAGGCGATTGAATAGTTTCAAAAGGAATTGTCAAGGCAAACGTGGATGAGATCCAAAAGGGCTAGTACATTTGTTAACTATATCTTAATCCACGTAGAGTAATCATAAGAAAGGCGAACCAAGTGCACTAGGTTGATCAGACCATCATGCACCGGTTCTGATTAGACAATACGTTAGTGGGAGCTCTTCCAATAACATATGTCATGAACAAGCTTAATAAACAATACGCTTGCAAAACTAGACTACATTAGTAGCATTAGTCAAGATAGTTCAAAATTTGAGTACAAGTGATAATGATTGAAAGAAAAAAATAAATAGTTTAAGTTCCTTAAAAATCTAAGTCTTGCTCGAAGTTTAGGCCTATACAGCCGTCCTAGTGTCTCCTTGTATATGGCTTGGTTGGCTTGATGAGTTATAGTCCTCTAAATTCTACAGTCTATGTAAACTTATTAATATGGGTCACAAGGACAAAGTGATTGTCAGGTCATGAAGTATTCTACCCAACTTACAAGAGTTAACTAGTAGTGTGATGGAACAAAGGAACATATCTATCTAGTGTGGGTATCTTCCTAGATACTATCAAGCACGAAAGAATGATAAGAATTTACGGTAGAGAGAATCAAGCAAGATGCAAATCAAGGAGTCAAGCGAGAGTTCGAAGGCAGAATCGAGGAAGGAGGTCAAGTAGGTGGATGAGATCCTAGACTCTAATCCTATACGTAGGCTTGCTTGGTACGGTAAAGTAACCAAACAATTTATCGTAGACCTGCATGGGCCACCACAAAAACATGTAACGTCCCAGTCCCAAAATACGTAGGACTAGAAACGTGGACATGCCAGCCGTATAATAAATATACGTAAGCTGTAAATGCAGTAAAACCACAACTACTAATCTCATCCACAAAATAGAAGAAATAAAGATATCATATATTAACCATGATTTGTCTTTATATAATATGTTGGGCGGAGACAAATCCACTACCAACTATTTAAAAAAAAGAAGTACAAGACATATGAAATGATTTAGCGAACGTAGCAAGAAAGACCCAAGACACATCATCTTCGAAGTGATGGAGAAGATCACGATCTCGGCTAGAATACCTGTGAAAGACAAGAACACACATCTGGAGAAATAACTAGGTCCTCAGAGGGACGTAACAAGATACATAATATTATGCTATATAAACTGAATAAATACTGCTCAATAATAATTCAATCAGATCATAACATGGTCCAACACTCCACCCTTGAATTAGCGCACCATCCCCCCAACCAAACAAGGACAAGAGATGGCACACTAATCCATGATGAAGTATCTTTCTAAGTCATGAATCCAATATGGTATCCGAACCACAACAGGGTTCAATACATTCTCATTGGAGTAGTGAGCCATACCTACAACCAAACAAGGGCAAGATGTGGCAAACTAGTCCGCGACAAGTTACTGTTCCAAGCCACGGTCAGATACAAGTACCCAAACCAAGAGTACTCGTACCTAACGGATAAGGTAGCCTAACCAGTCTAAGTGTATACAGTTTAAGAACATCCTCCAACGCATGGACCCTGGCTAAAATGGGATCGGCATGGTCCTCCCATGGGGCCCCAGAGGCCCAATCAATAAGAGCATAACCTTCCGCAGAACGTCAGTGGCCGTCAGTAATCATGGGTAATCTCACCCGCGTCTCCGGCGGAGCTCACGGGTTACAAAAGGTAAAGTGCATAGTAGACCATACGCTAAGGTATTATCCTCCTTGCCCCATGCCTACTGTGTTGTATCCACAACACATAACCTTTATTAACCGCTAAGTCAAACTAAGCATGCAAATACTATTAGCGGTTAAGCCCTATCACACGGCTTATACGTACTAGTGGCCAGCCAATCACGCATGTCCGAGTTCTATATGCGACTCGCTACTTCGTGGCATAACGTGTCAAGGCCTATGAATGCAACACAACAAGCGTGGTCCCTTAAATCTAAGGTTGATTTGCATAAAAATAATAGGTATGGAAAATAGAACTACACAGTAAAACCTATCTAATCATGACAGTATAGCACATTTTATTTTGCAGAAAAATAAATAATAAATAAATGCATGAATATGAGCTAAAGTAAAATAAACAGCTAATGGTAAGGTATCTTGCCTGAGGTCTTTGCTGGTAAAACCGATAATTCCATTGGGTACAGAATAGTCACATGGCTACACAAGATGAACTCAGACGATATGACAGGCTTCTAAAATAAAAACCAAATATAAAATATTCTGGAAAATTTTTGGAAAAAATATATGATGTGTATTTTTCCGTCACCATTCCAAAACTTCAAACGGTTTATGATTCTGATTCTTGGTTCTTCCAGAATCTCGAAAATACTAAAACGTGTCAGATTTCGGACAACTGGCACTCCACAAATTTTCTAAAAAATTAAGTTCAGAATTTATGAAAATAAAATTTATATTCAGAAAATATACCTCAATACGATTCCAACAAAAAAAATTGGAGGTCAAACGAAGTCCGGAGTTGAGAGTTATGGTCATTCGAAGTTGCTACAACATTTGAAAATTGAGGCTGAATTTATGATGAATTTTGGGCTTAGTTATGACGAAAAAAGAGAGAAATTTTGACAAGAATGGTTTGAAAGATGATTTTATTCATAGATTCGATAGATATATATAATTGTTAGCAATTCGCTAATTATGATAGGATTAGAGTTAAATCAATAAGTATGATTAGGATTACCAACTAATTTGGATAGGAATATGATTGATTTAAATAAGAAACGATCTAATTAATGCTAGATATGATTCCAATAGAATAAAAATTTCTAATGGATAAATCCTTCAAAAAATTTAAATCAAATAAATTATTAAAAAACAAATCAATTTGGTTGCAATCCTTTAAATGATCACCATAATAATTTTAAGTATTATTCTATATTATCAAATAATTTAAATCATATGAATCCAAATCCAAATCAAACTCAACCTAATAACTTTAAAATAATATTTAATATTTATCAAAATAATTTAAATCATATAAAAGATAAATCTTTAAATCAAATAATATTTCAAATCTAGATTGGACAAATCGTAATGCCACAATTAGTCATCGTAAGTATTTTAAAGAATATTTAAATTATCAACATAATTTAAAGTATAGTTTATAACCATCAAGATAATTTAAATATAATCAAATAACTGATTATCATATCAAAATAATACTCGATGTTATCAAATATTATAAGACTTACTTTTATAAATCCAAATTTTTGTTTAAAAATAAATGGACAAAAACCTTTTAAAAAAAAAATTTAATCCAATTTTTAAAACACCAAAGATAACAACATATTTTCTATTTCAAATAACAAAATTCGAGAAAAAAAATATATTTTAAACTAAATATTATTTTAAACCATTAATTTAAAACTAGTTTTTTATCATAAAATATCTTTTACAAAATTTTGACGAAAATTACTTTTAAACACAATAATTAGAATATGTAGAAATAATTTTTAAAAAAATTCGGAAAAAGGAGTTACAAATCTACCCACCTTAGAAAATTTTTGTCATCGAAATTTAAGGACTACTAAGATTGACGGACTTGGTTGATCGGTAAAAAGATAGTAAAAATTTGTGATAAGTGAAAATAGATGGAAAGAAAAAAAGAATTTCTTTAATAAGAACATTAGTTAATTTGGGTGGAAATAGAAGAAGTGAATGGATACGGCTTGGTGTGCAATGACACGATTTGTAGGTGGAGAAAATTTGGAGAGACATTTGTGTGAAGAAAATAATGACATGCTAACATATAAATAGGGTAAAAAATCTTTGTTATATAAGGATTATGATTGTTTAAACCCCGCTAGATAATTCACAATTTATTTAACCGTTTTTAAAATCAATTCAACCAATCCATAAAAAATAGACATTCTTTAGCTTTATTTTAAACTATTTAAATCAAAATTAGAAAAATTAATCATTAAATCTAACAAATTTTTAATTATATTTTTATAAATAGTAAAAATACAATAATAATTAATTTTAAAATTTATGATAATAAATACTTAAATAGTTGATAGATCTCTTTGCAAACAGATAAAATAAATTACAGTTAGTTTTTAAAAATCAAAATATACATGAATTTAATTTCATGTACCTCTCATGCGAATAGAACATATTATTTACAAAAATATTATTTTCTAACTTATCATAAATACTTGATAGTGAGTAAAAATAGTTTTTACGTAGTAGCAAAATAAAATCAAGTTTGAAGAATCTATTGCATATAAAAAATATTTACCTAGTATGATATTGATCCACAATAGGTATTTCCAATAAAAAAAATATTTGTAATTAAAACTTTTGTAAAAGAACTTTAAATACTTCGTATATACAGATTCACGCTAGACGTATGAATACCAACATAAAACAATTATCAAAAAAATCATAGTGAATTTTAGGGGGTTTACATTGATAGATAGATATTGATCTCTATATTCGAATATGATGATTATTGTATTAGTTTGTATGGGTTTGCATAGTTTATATTGATACATAGATATAGAGGTTAGTATATATATATGTGGCCTATTACATAGGATATGTAATTATATGAATTCTCATTTCCAGTTTTCATGTGACAGTAGATATGGAGAGTGGTTAAATAGACTCAGTTTTCCTAGCATAATGATATAGGTATGATATTTGAATGTCTAATATATATATAGGCTGTTGTATTCTCAGTTTTCTGAGAATATAGTTATAGGTTATATATATAGTGTTGGTGTTTTAAGTTGGGAGTATTAGCTGAGGGATTGGATTATATATTCAGTATAGGCTATATAGTTTGAGGCTATGGCAATATATAGGTAAGTCTTGCTATGTTGTTGTTCATATTTAGGTAAGGTTATGTAATATATAGGTTATAGGTACATGGGTATTGGGATATAGGTAATGTGAGGGTAATAGATATAGTACATATATAGTAATATTGTACATATATACTGATAGTTGTATCTTGTATCATGGTATCCTAGTCTACCTTTAGATAGACTATAGATGAGATGTTATTATATTTTTATATATATAAAATATATATATATATATATATATATATATATATATATATATATATATATATTGATATATATATATATATATATATATATATATATATATATATATATATATATATATATATATATATATATATATATATATATATATATAAAATAAAAAATAAATAAATAAATAAATATATATATATATATATATATATATATATATATATATATATATATATATATATATGAGATGTGAGGGTAATAGATATAGTACATATATAGTAATATTGTACATATATACTGATAGTTGTATCTTGTATCATGGTATCTACCTTTAGATAGACTATAGATGACCTAGAATTGGACCCAATTGATCTAATTACATTATTGACTAGAGTTTGACCAAACCCTAGACAGTTGACCTAGTTAGCCTAGATGTTGACCTAGTTTGAGTAGAAGGTTGATCAGAGTTGACCAAGAGTTGACTTTGACCTAGAATGACTTAGAATCATGTACATTGCATTGTAGACTTCATTTATCATATTTTGGACTCAGTTACTCTAGTTCGGACATCTGTATTCACCAGTCGCTCAGGATATCAGACGAGTACATGCTCTGATCGTTTCATACTGTGAAACCCGTAAATTCGGTTTTGTTATTTTTTAATTATTAAATTGCATGTTTAGTAATTAATATTTTGCCAGATTATTATTATTAATTAAATATTGTGTTTAGTTAGATTAAAAAAATTATTATTTATTGGATTTTAGTTTGTCTGACTTATCCCGAACCCGTTCCCGAGTCCCGGACCTGTTCTCGAACCCAAGTTCAAATCCAAGCAAATTTTTGGTTTTCGAAATTTAAAAATATTATTTGATATAATATTTATTGAGTTTTTCTAAGAAAAGAGAATTTAATATCTTTCCTTTTAAACAAAATTTCTTAATCTCTCATTCTTAAAAACCAATTCCCCTCAACAGAAAGAAAAACCTTTCCTTTCTCAACGTTCACGAGCAGGTCGACCCTCGGCTTCCCGAACGGCCAAACGGCCGGCCCCTCTTCTTCTTCTTCTTCCCCTAACCTCTTCACTTATCCCTATTTAAAATCCCATCCTCCTTCATCAATCCATCTTCATTCACAAATATCCCGTGCCCTAACCCCCAATTTTTCCCGAGTCGGCCGCCCGCCACCGACGAGCTTCACCGCCAGCCAAGACGGCGACCCCTGTCCAGCCGGAGTTCACCCCAGCGGCGACCCCTCGTCGTCGGCCCGACCCGCGACCTCCCGCCGTCGGCGCACTCCAGCCGCCAGCCCCCGGCTTCCCTGGCCGCGCCCCTCCGGCGTCTGACCCCGACGCCCGGTTCCCAGCGCCCCTCTCCGGCGCGCGACTCCACGGCTTCCTCGGCCGCCCGGACCCCGCAGCGCCGGAGCCCCCGCCCGGCGACCTTTCCGCCGGATCCCTTAGTCCCGGCCGAAACCGCCCGCCACTGTTCCCGCTGACCTCGGCAGCCCCGATCCGTACGCAGCACTGTCCCGAGCGGCCAGTTCCCGTGTTTGCCCTCCGGCGTGGTTCGTTTCCGAGTTCTGGTTCCGTTTCTGTGGATTCGCGTAATTTACGCAGCCGTATCCCGGCAAGGCATTCCGAGTCTGAGGCTACACTTCAGATTCCGTCATATTTGGATAACTTCTGTTAATCTCAGTAGTTCGTCCCTTGTAGACGTCGATGATGAGATTGGGTCCACGGATTTTCTTCGAAAAAATTCGGTTTTCTGCTACGTTTTTGGTTTCGAAAATTTTGGATCATTTGTTTCTGTGATATTTGGGTTCTGTGGATGGTTTGATGATTTTTCCGATTTTTTTGAGAACTCTTCGGAAAGAGTTCTGATGATTATCGGAATTTCTGAGTTTATTTGGGTTCTGAAATTTTCGGAAACGTATTGCTGATTCGGGTTTAATATTATTTTGGTTGGAAAATATTTAGTTTCATGGTTTGAAATTATTTGCAGGAAATCATGGCGCACTTTTCCAGTTTTTGGGTTATCCCGAAAATAGAGGGAATGCTGCCAAAATTTCTATAAAAATTTAATTATATAGTTTTAAAATGATTTTTCGGAAAAATACAAAATATTTGGATTTTTTGGGCGACGATCGTATTGGTCAATGGGCCCTGGCTAGGTGCAAACGAAACCGGTTTCGTCCGGACGTTGAGGCACTAGCTATTTTGAAGAATGGACCAATATCTGAGACTCCTAAAATAAATTCAATTTCAATTTAAAATTATTAATTTATTATTAAGTTTAATTATAGGATTTTTAGAGACTAACACTGTCTTTTATTCTTATTTAAAATTTATGTAATTGGTCTGTAAGGGCATAAGCCTATTTAATTATTCTGGTTGTGAGATTGTAATAGCTTAGGTTTTATTTTATTTTCTTTTATTTTTGGATGATTTTGATCGTAGGATCGTAGAAATAAAAATGATAATTATTTATTATATTTAAAAAAAAAGATTATAATAATAAATGTTTTGTCACTTAGCAATTAAGTTGTAAATTTAAAATAGAAATTCATGTATTTCTCATTAAAAAGGAAAATCTTAGTTTTATGTTTATATAATTATAAAATACCAAGTTTTTTCGAATAAACCGATAAATACAATTTTCTCGAAATTAAGTGTAAATTGATGTTTCTTAATTTCAACGCATTAATAAATAAGCGTTTTGTTTGTGTTAGCTAAATCAAGACTAAAATTGACTAGGACGCAACTAGAGATTACAACTAGTATAGCATCTTAGCAACTTTAGTTTTCTGAGACAAGTTTCCTAATGTAGGATCTCAAGGAAGATTCTGAATTTCCAATCCGACGTTTTGACCCATCCAGTCAAATTATTTTGAGGCAAGTACAATTTTGTGGTAGATTACAATTAGTTAACAATTATTTTAATACAATTTTAAATCACGAAACAACACGAAACTCTCTTGAGACCATTGACTGTAACTACTATAACTATTGGGGATTGGGGGAATAGTGTAGTAGATATGACCACATCCAATTAGCATAACTGATTGTATTAGCTTATCCCTCAAACACACGGGGATAAGCCATACCATATCACTAGGATATTACTGTAACAAACCCAATCCGGTCATATTCATTACCTATTCATATTTCACTATTTTAACTGTTGGAAAATTATTTATTTTAAATTATTTAAAAGTGCATAATTCTATTATTAATTTCAATTGTTAAAATATCATGAATTTGTACTTTGCTCCCTCCTGACTGGAGACTATATTTTTAGGTCCTGTTGAGGATGCAGAGCTAATGATTAGTAGCTACTATGACCCTGAGCTATACCCTGCTGTGCTTCCTGAGGATGGATTACTGGATGAGGATGTTGCTTTTATTTAGATGTTATTTTTCAGTTTGTTGGTTTTAAAACAATGTTAATTCAGTTGGTGGTTTATGTTTGTACTTTGTACTGGATAAGTTTTAAGCTTTAATTTATCGAATAATAAAAGTTGTGGCAAATTAGATTGAGTTGTTGATTACCTGCATATGGAGATACAGCTTACTGCCGCCGTCTCATCAACGGTGCAGGCTGGGCATGATCTGATTCGTTCCAAGTAATTGGGACCGGGTCGTGACATGTTTTTAGTGGTAGCCCATGCAGGTCACCAACAACAACTTAGGAAAATATATTTAGAAACAATTAGAACACTAGAACATCAATTTGTCACAACATAGGACCGAAATATATTATAAATAAATATTTTTGTTTGATTATAGACTGGTAGGATACCTTGCTTATGTTTGCATCCTAAACCTTCCAGAGAATGACCATTAACAAGACCAATCCTGCTGGCGATGAGGTGTCATCTACGGATCATACCCCATCTCCTTAACCAAGTTCAGGGTTTATTTCCTCGCAGCTGATTGACCGTCCCCATGATGCATCCAGTGAAGTTTTTACTACACTGGCGATTCCTACCTCTTTTCAAACTGAGTTGTATTTCCTTAGTGGAGTATCCGTTCCTGTTGCTCCACCAGTACCAGCAAACACCTCCCAAATGGTTGCCCTATTTCAAGAAATCCTGGAGTTCCAGAAAGCTCAAGATGAAGCCCAGCAGGAACAGATGAATATCACGAGAGAAGACATGAAGAACGTCAATGATGTAGCCTTAGCTATCTTAAACCAAGTTGGAGCGGAACCTCGGAGGGATACCCCTGAATCTAGGAAAATTTGTGCCCTATCCGGCAGTCATATCGTAGGAAGCTATTGGTTTGTGACTACTGTAAAAGGTTTGGTCACCAAGCCAATATTTGTCGCAAGAGATTGGGGAAATGTTTGGCATATGGATCTGCTGAACATCGGGTACATGACTGCCCCTTATCTTTCCATCAAACCAGAGCACATATCCCAGCAACACCTGTTAGGCCACAACCTAGGGACTCTTCCTATCCAGCAGACCTTGCCTCCTACAATAAGGCATGATGCAGACTCGAGGTTCACAGAAGATGAAGCAGTTGGAGACTGCTCATGCAAGAGCCAGAACCATGAAGATTAAGTACCTAGGACTGCTGAATAGCATTATCTATTGTTATAAGAAGTTGTAACAAGATGTCCTTAGATCAATCATGAGAGTCTTGCTATAATTCTCCTTCATGAATAAAATTCTTAGTTACACCTTTATGGTAGATGTTTCCCTGATAGTTTTCCCGGATTACCCCAGATCTAGACATAGAGTTCACTATTGACCTAGTCCCCGGCTCTCCCCTATTTTAAGGGATGCTACAGAGTCAACCTGAAGGAGGCCAAGGAGATGAAGGACCAGATCAATGAAGTTCTAGGATTTACCCAAGATGGAACTTCATCCTAGGAAGAGTCTGTATTGTTAGTGCACAAGAAGGACGGAACAGTACGGATGTGCATCGACTACCGGGTGCTGAACAATATCACCATCAAGAACAAGTACCCTTTGCCCCGGATCGATGACCTATATGATCATTTGAGTGGAGTTAAGGTGTTTTCGAAGATTGGCTTAAGATCTGATCACCATTAGATCAAGGTCAGGAAAGAGGACATTCCCAAGACGGTATTCAACACCAAGTGTGGGTAGTTCGAATTCTTGGTCATGTCGTTTGGACTGACGAATGCTCCTGCTGTGTTCATGAATCTCATGAACAGAGTCTTTCATGAGTATTTGGATCAGTTTTGTTGTCATCTTCATTGGTGACATTCTGATATACTCGAAGAACTAAAGAAAAGCATGAAAAGCACATGAGGAAAGTTCTGGGAACTTTGAGGAAAAAGAAGTTTATGGTAAAGCTATCTAAATATGGATTTTCTTAGACAAGGTGGATTTTTGGCCATGTTGTCACAAGAGAAGAAATTTCGGTAGATCATAAGAAGATAACTACTTTTGAGAAGTGGACTACCCCAAGTTCAGTTGCTGAAGTTCTTGGACTTGGCTGGCTACTACCGGAAGTTGTGAAGGATTTCGCCAAGATCGCTGAGCCAATGAAGAAGCTCACAAGGAAGAATGAAGAGTTCATATGGACGGAATGCTTGCCAGGCATCATTTGAGGAACTGAAAAAGAGACAGCACCGATACTAGCGCTACCCGTAGGAACCGGTGGTTTCTCAATCTACTATGATGCCTCTGATAAAGGACTGGGTTGCGTTCTTCAATAACATGGGAAAATAATTGCTTACATATCTAGGCAATTACGGACTTATAAGTAGAACTACCTCACACATGATCTGGAGCTTAATGCGGTTATCTTTGCTTTGAAGCTATGGAAACATTATCTTTATGGAAAGGGAGTGAAAATATATACGGACCACAAAAGTCTGAAATATGTCTTCACTCAGAAGGAGCTGAGCAATTAGACAAGAAGATGGCTGAAGCTGATGAAGGATTTTGACATCGATCTACAGTACCACCCGGGTAAGACTAATGTGGTCGCAGATGCACTTAGTCGATACCCTATGGCGATGTTTTGACCAAGGAGCAGCACCTGCTAGAGGACGTCGAGAATCTTGGACTGGAGATTATACTGCCTGGAGATGGAAGGAAGAAGCTGGATGCTGATTCAGTGTTGATTAAGTTGCAAATGAGCTCGGGTCTGATGGACAAAGTCAAAGAGACTCAGTTTCAAGACACTTTGCAAACTTAGAGATCAAGTGTTGGCAGAAACACTTGAGGGTTTCTCAAATCGCCAATAATGGAGCTCTGAAGAATGGTACAAGGCTTTGTGTACTATCTGGCGAACTGAGGAACAAGCTAATGCAAGAAGCGCACCAGTATCCATACATCCTAACAAGACGTATCGGGATATGCGTACTATTGTTGGGTAGTATGAAATGAAGAAGGATGTATTCAGAATTGAGGTTAGATGTTTAATTTGTTAACAAGTGAAGGCTAGTCGACAGAGACCCGCAGGACTTCTACAGTCGTTGGACATTCCGGACCGAAAGTAGAAGCACATAACGATGGACTATGTGTCAGGATTGCCTTGATTCCAAGGAGGGAAGAACACCATTTGGATTATTTTGGACTGACTGACTAAGTCAGCTCACTTTATCCACTAAAAAGTTGGCAGCATTGTACGAGAGGCACATCTACCGGATTCATGGAGTACCGAGGAACGACCAATCAGAGAGGTCAATCCAGACGCTCGAAGATATATTGAGATTTTGCATCTTGGAATTTGGAGGGTCTTGGGAAGACCAAATGTATTTGGTGGAGTTCTCTTGCAACAAAGCTAGAATTGGTATAACACCATTTGAAGCACTCTATGGACGTCATTGCCGTACATCACTTGCATGGGACGACGTAGGAGAAAGAGTACTGCTGGGTCCAGATATGATGACTGACGCAATAGAGAAGGTAAATGTAAGCTCAGGATTGCCCAAGACAGACAGAAGCATTGGGTTGATAGTAGTCGTCGACCAGTGGAGTTCGAAGAAGGTGATAGCATTTTTTTGTGAAGTTTTCTCCTACCAGAGGAACGATTAGTTTTGACGGAGCTGGAAAATTGAGGCCAGGTACATCAGGCCATTTGAAGTTTTAAGACGAGTTGGATAAGTAGTATACCGGTTAGCTATACCAGCTAATCTTGAGGGTGTGCACAACGTTTTCCACGTATCGAAGCTCAGACACTACATCCCGAATCTGAGTCATATTTTCTGGATCATTCAGAGTTGGAGATTAGATCAATCCTTACAGTGCCAGAGAAGCCAGTGTTAATAGTAGACAGGGGTGAGATGAAGATCAGAAACTCTGAAGCTGCCACATAATTCCTAATTCTTGCAATCATTATCTTTCGTTCTAAACTTGACTGATGCTGCTAAGTTAGCCTAGTTTTGCAAGCTATTTCTTTATCAAGTTTGATCATGACAGTATTTTATTGGGTGCACCCACTAATATATTGTCTAATCAGGACCGGTGCATGATGGTCTGATCAACCTCGTGTACTTTGGTTCGTTTTTGTATTTTTCTGCATGGATGATATCATAAATGAAACTTGTCCCCAAACCGTCTCATCCACGACTGCCTTAGAAATTCTTATTGTTGGACCTGAGTTACGAAAATAGTACCCATACCTGTTTGATCTGAGGTTTTACTCCTACCCTATCCTTTAATTTTGAGGACGAAATTTTCTAAGGAGGGAAGGTTGTGAAACCCGTAAATTCGGTTTTGCTATTTTCTAATTATTAAATTGCGTATTTGGTAATTAATATTTTGCAAGATTATTATTATTATTAATTAAATATTGTGTTTAGTTAGATTAAAAAAATTATTATTTATTGGATTTTAGTTTGTCTGACTTATCCCGAACCCGTTCCCGAGTCCCGGACCTGTTCCCGAACCCAAGTTCAAATCCAAGCAAATTTTTGGTTTTTGAAATTTAAAAATATTATTTGATATAATATTTATTGAGTTTTTCTAAGAAAAGAAAATTTAATATCTTTCCTTTTAAACAAAATTTCTTAATCTCTCTTTCTTAAAAACCAATTCCCCTCAACAGAAAGAAAAACCTTTCCTTTCTCAACGTTCACGAGCAGGTCGACCCTCGGCTTCCCGAACGGCCAAACGGCCGGCCCCTCTTCTTCTTCTTCTTCCCGTAACCTCTTCCCATATCCCTATTTAAAATCCCATCCTCCTTCATCAATCTATCTCCATTCACAAATATCCCGTGCCCTAACCCCCAATTTTTTCCGAGTCGGCCGCCCGCCACCGACGAGCTTCACCGCCGGCCAAGACGGCGACCCCTGTCCAGCCGGAGTTCTCCCCAGCGACGACCCCTCATCGTTGGCCCGACCCGCGACCTCCCGCCGTCGGCGCACTCCAGCCGCCAGCCCCTGACTTCCCTAGCCGCGCCCCTCCGGCGTCCGACCCCGACGCCCGGTTCCCAGCGCCCCTCTCCGGCGCGCGACTCCACGGCTTCCCCGGTCGCCCGGACCCCGCAGCGCCGGAGCCCCCGCCCGACGACCTTTCCGCCGGAGCCCTTAGTCCCGGCCGAAATCGCCCGCCACTGTTCCCGCTGACCTCGGCAGCCCCGATCCGTACGCAGCACTGTCCCGAGCGGCCCAGTTCCCGTGTTTGTCCTCCGGCGTGGCTCATTTCCGAGTTCCGGTTCCGTTTCTGTGGATTCGCGTAATTTACGCAGCCGTATCCCGGCGAGGCGTTCCGAGTCTGAGGCTACACTTCAGATTTCGTCATATTTGGGTAACTTCTGTTAATCTCAGTAGTTCGTCCCTTGTAGACGTCGATGATGAGATTGGGTCCACGGATTTTTCTTCGAAAAAATTCGGTTTTCTGCTACGTTTTTGGTTTCGGAAATTTCGGATCATTTTTTTTGTGATATTTGGGTTCTGTGGATGGTTTGATGATTTTTTCGATTTTTTCGAGAACTCTTCGGAAAGAGTTCTGATGATTATCGGAATTTTCGAGTTTATTTGGGTTTCTGAAATTTTCGGAAACGTATTGCTGATTCGGGTTTAATATTATTTTGGTTGGAAAATATTTAGTTTCCCTGGTTTGGAATTATTTGCAGGAAATCATGGCGCACTTTTCCAGTTTTTGGGTTATCCCGAAAATAGAGGGAATGCTGCCAAAATTTCTATAAAAATTTAATTATATAGTTTTAAAATGATTTTTCGGGAAAATACAAAATATTTGGATTTTTTGGGCGAAGACCGTATTGGTCAATGGGCCCTGGCTAGGTGCAGACGAAACCGGTTTCGTTCGGACGTTGAGGCACTAGCTATTTTGAAGAATGGACCAATATCTGAGACTCCTAAAATAAATTCAATTTCAATTTAAAATTATTAATTTATTATTAAGTTTAATTATAGGATTTTTAGAGACTAACACTGTCTTTTATTCTTATTTAAAATTTACGTAATTGGTCTGTAAGGGCATAAGCCTATTTAATTATTCTGGTTGTGAGATTGTAATAGCTTAGGTTTTATTTTATTTTCTTTTATTTTTGGATGATTTTGATCGTGGGATCGTAGAAATAAAAATGATAATTATTTATTATGTTTTAAAAAAAAGATTATAATAATAAATGTTTTGTCACTTAGCAATTAAGTTGTAAATTTAAAATAGAAATTCATGTATTTCTCATTAAAAAGAAAAATCTTAGTTTTATGTTTATATAATTATAAAATACCAAGTTTTTCCGAATAAACCGATAAATACAATTTTCTCGAAATTAAGTATAAATTGATGTTTCTTAATTTCAACGCATTAATAAATAAGCGTTCTGTTTGTGTTAGCTAAATCAAGACTAAAATTGACTAGGACGCAACTAGAGATTACAACTAGTATAGCATCTTAGCAACTTTAGTTTTCTGAGACAAGTTTCCTAATGTAGGATCTCAAGGAAGATTCTGAATTTCCAATCCGACGTTTCGACCCATCCAGTCAAATTATTTTGAGGCAAGTACAATTTTGTGGTAGATTATAATTAGTTAATAATTGTTTTAATGTAATTTTAAATCACGAAACAACACGAAACTCTCTTGAGAGCATTGACTGTAACTACTGTAACTATTAGGGATTGGAAGAATAGTGTAGTGGATATGACCACATCCAATTAGCATAACTGATTGTATTAGCTTACCCCTCAAACACACGGGGATAAGCCATACCATATCACTAGGATATTACTGTAACAAACCCAATCCGGTCATATTCATTACCTATTCATATTTCACTATTTTAACTGTTGGAAAATTATTTATTTTAAATTGTTTAAAAGTGCATAATTCTATTATTAATTTCAATTGTTAAAATATCATGAATTTGTACTTTGCTCCCTCCTGACTGGAGACTATATTTTTAGGTCCTGTTGAGGATGCAGAGCTACTGATTAGTAGCTACTATGACCCTGAGCTATAGCCTTCTGTGCTTCCTGAGGATGGATTACTGGATGAGGATGTTGCTTTTATTTAGATGTTATTTTCCAGTTTGTTGGTTTTAAAACAATGTTAATTCAGTTGGTGGTTTATGTTTGTACTTTGTACTGGACAAGTTTTAAGCTTTAATTTATCGAATAATAAAAGTTGTGGCAAATTAGATTGAGTTGTTGATTACCTGCATATGGAGATACAGCTTACTGCCGCCGTCTCATCAACGGTGCAGGCTGGGCATGATCCGATTCGTTCCAAGTAATTAGGACCGGGTCGTGACACATACTTATTAGAACTTATATTCCTGCTCTAGACTACTTTACTTAATGCTGACATATTGTTCACACGGATTAGTACTATATGGATCATTTCTTGAGATGTTATCCCATTATCGGGTGCATCGGGTACTTCATGTCATGTGTTTTCCTGTGCATTCTGTACTCCTTGCTCTCGTGTTATTCGTGTACACACGTGTGCTCTCATGTACTCTCATGTTCACATGTGCTTCATGTATAACCAACAATCGTATACTTAACATAAATTGAATGGATCCTTGTGTATTGATTGGGGACGGAAGAGTAGAAGTGGTTATGTGATTATTCCTTTAGTATACTCGTGTACAACTCTGTTAACTTAGGCATGTACAATTCAAGCCGATTACATAACCATCTTATGCTCTAAATTACTTATATTTACTTACAGTTCTTATTTTCTATACAAACCTTCATGTACTCAGATTTATCTATTTTTACTATTCATGTACATCTTTTTACATTATTTTATGTATTTTATTCTATTGCTTGTTCTATATTTTCTGCCATGATATGAACTGCATGAGAGTTATGTATTCGCTCTTGTCCTGACTAGACCTGTTAAAAATATTACAAAGAACAAGGAGGATTTCTGCTCCCACCTACTATGGAGCTGGTATAGATGACACTTGCGACCTAGACCCTCAGGAGGATCCAGCTTGTGCTGAGGAGACTACGCTATTGCCTAGGCTAGACTGCTAGGCTTTATCTTACTTATTTTGTGTTGTCTTTTGAGATATTTTATTCAGATGTTTGTTGTAGTGTTGTTTAACACTTAGACTTATTTCATTCTGGTTGTATCTCTTTTTTGAGGATTTTTTATCTATTTTATCATGCTATTTATCCATCTTAGAATTGTGATTGAGTTGTACCTTCTATGTTGTCCTTCGATTGGAGAGTATATTTTGTGCATGTACATTTATACTGTGTTAGACGTTTGTGACCTAGGACATCGTTCTACCACCGACACTGCGGCGTAGGCTGGACGTATCCACGGTCTCGTGCCCTTATACTGGGTACGGGTCATGACACGTTTTTAGTAGTAGCCCATGCAGGTCGAGTTCTGAGTTATGTCTCAGTTCGTAGTGGTACTCGAACTAGAGTATCACTACAACCTGCAGTAGGATATAGGATATAAGTTTTAAGGTACTCAATCACATTTAGGAAATTTTTTTTATCTAATTCCTGCCATCTAAATTCTTCCTGCTAATTGTCTTCTTTTGAAATAAACTGTCCTCCTTTGATTATATTATTTCCTGCTCAGTATTGATTTCTTTGTTTGATTTGTCTTCAGGATGGTGGAGACACAATCACATCGCTCTGGCCCAGGAGATACTACTGAGAGGTCTGCCACCTCTCGCCAGATTTGTCAAGGCCCTGGGACCGCAGCTCCCCTCGTTCCTACTCATGTAGGAGCGTCTGCAGCATTTGGGGGTGCACCTCCACCTGTCCAAAGGCCTACCCCAGTTATTCCAGATGTACCCCAGTTAACTTGTTCGTTAATGCACTATACTTATGCTCTCAATCCTGTCTGGGTGGATGAATTTTCTTTCTGCACCAGGTCCGAAGAGATATGTCTTTGCAATCCTTCAACCAACGATTTTTAATTAAGTTCTTTGGAATCTCTGGCAGATGCAAACTCTTCATTGCTAAAAAAATATGCCTACAAGGAATCCCTTTGATCTCCATCCATAAGAAGTCACATGCTATTTTTTTCTTGTTACCAGAAAATATAACCTTGCGGTTAGGATAGTCCTTCAACAAATACTTTTCATTAGTACAGACCTCTTCATCTCCTATCTTGTCATACTGGACAACAATATATTTATCAGAATGTGTGATTTCCTTCCTTACCTCTATGAACACATTTTTAGTGTAAATTGATGCAAATTGATCTTCTATTACGGCCATGCTAGTTTGATTCAAACCGGGTGCCGAGAGTTTATCAATGGATTGCTTACTCATTTCGTCGTAACGTAAGGCAGCCAAATCGTGGTCAATATGTCGAAGGGCCTTACATAGTGATAGCTTCTCAGTCAAAAATCTTTTCAAAAAAAGAGTTCATTGATTCACATCTATTTGTTGCAGTAGACCCACCAAAATAATTTACAATGCTTCTGTCCACTCATTGTTCTCTACATTATAATCATGTAGCATCTTATGCCAACGATTTTGGAATTTATTCTTTGAATAGTACCTGATTAAAAATCATGGACAACAACAAAGTTTTTAAAATTGATTATTAAAAACATACTTAAATTAAATTACCAAGTGTGAGATGTACCTTTTAATCAGATTCCTCAATTCTCCTACAAAACCTTCTCTGTGTACATGTTTTATTGACTTGTGTAGGATATGCCATGAACACGTTCTATATGGTACGCGGGGCATTAAGTCCTCAATTCCTTTATTCATGGATCTGTAACCATCCGTGATAACTGTCTTTGGTAATTTGCCTCCCATACACTCTTGAAATTTTTGTATAACCCAAGAATATATATCTGCAGACTCGTTATGGATTAATGCAAACCCAAACACACAAGTCATTGCAAGATTGTTTGAACCAACTAGAACCACCAACGGCATTTGACATCTATTTGTTTTATATGCAGAATCAAATGCTAGTGAATCTCCTAATAATTCATAATCGAATCGACTTACGTCGCCAACCCAAAATAGATGGATCAATCTGGAATCTTCATCTACCTTTGTCACCACCACATTCTGGCGCAAGGGTATTTTGGTAATTGATTTTTTTTTGATTATTTGATTATTATTTTTAATTAATGATTGTGTTAGTGTCTTAATTGGTGAAATCTTAGAAACTACATTGGTTAGATGTTAGCCATGACAATAGAAACTTGTTAGAAAGATTAGATGACTTAAGTTAGGCTCTAATCTAGCTAGAGTGTCCTTTAGAAACCAATTAGTGATTTAAAACACTAGTCACATTGGGCCTTTCCCTTAAGGGGCTTTAAATTGACAAACATGAAGCCCATTAGGCATTTTTACCCAAACCAAAACCTAGGGGCAGCCCATGGCCGGTCAAGGGACTCCTTCTCCTTCCTATTTAACACCTACATAGCCTCTTCTTCCGCCTTTCATTACAAACCCTAACCCTAATTTGTATTATTTCCCAAATTTGCCTCCAACCTCCAAATCAAGTCCAAATTCAACCAAACCAATTGCATTCTCTTCCTCTTGGAGAGAAGAGGCCACTATTGGCTAGTAGGATGGCTTGTGGGGCAATTTGGCCATTGGAGCTTGGTGGAAAGCTAGATCTAGAAAGTTTTATTGGGGTTCCAACTCCCAATTGGTAAGAGCCTCTAAACCTATCAAAATTTTGTTTTTTCACCATAGATGCATTCATCTAGGCACCCTACATTATTAGGTAAAGTTTAGCTCGAAATTGGATCTATTTGAGGTGTGTATTGGAAGAGTATCGGATACGTATCTCAAGTATTCGATAAAATGCCTCATAGGATGTTTTGATCTCCAACTTTTGAAATAATTATATATTTGGGTTGCTAATTACTTTTATATTACATATGTGTTGGACTGAGTTGAAATCGAAGTAGTTTGATAGGAGTTTATGGACACGGGGACACGCGGCCATGAATACACTGTGTACAATAGCTCCCCTACTACTGGGGGCTTTGTCCACGCTCGACAGGCCTTAGTTTCACTCCCTAGCCACTGAACTTGGTTGGGGTAGTGACTGACCCTCAACCTTGGGTGTTGGGCTTCGAACCATGGCAGATTCGAGCTGTGGTTTGATCCACAGATCCCACTTTGTTTGTGCAGTCGGGGGCTCTTATGTCTGCCATATTTTGCATCACTGATCTGTTTGCATTCACATATATGTACACTTCTTGACACTCGATTCACACTTTTGTATACACTCACTTGACACCTACACTTCATTTGACATATTCATATTGCTTGCACACACTATAGGGTCTGTACCATTCAGGAATATCTGATACTTTGGTTAGTATCAGCCCAAATCACCTAGGATATCCTGTCCTCGCCAATTAATTTGTTCACTCCTCGATAGGTATTAATATTTGTAATAGTCTAGATACCTGTCCAGAGCTATTATTCTACTTTTCGATCGAATTCCAACTGTTGGGGCTCAATTCCCTGTTCCTTGAGTATCAGACCCTGATACTGTCATGTTCTATTTAAGTTTAATATTATATGTCCAAGATTGTACTGCATATCCTGCATATCCTTTTTTATACATTGGTTCACCTTCTCATCTACTTATCTTCATTTCAAATCACAGCATATACGTTGTCCCCTGCATTTTGTTCAGTACTTCAAATCCTTATTGTATCAGAGATGGGTATAGATGAGGGGCTCGGGTTTGTGAGTTGGCACATGTTCAATCTTGGTTAATCAATTAGTCAGTCCCAATCTTATTTGTTAGTTTAGTCCCAGGTTAACTAATGGGTTAGAAAGTCAGTAGGAAATATGTGTTGTTTATAGGAGTATGTTCAACCCATGTTTAATGTGATGTTTCAGTTTAGGACTTATTGTTTAGACCTCTGTTTGCTTAGTCCCATGCATACTTATTTATCTGACCTCACTCTAACATTTGGGTTCAGTCCCTTGAGCATTTGATTCATTTCATATAATAAATGTTCAGTCCCCATCTATTATTGTTCTGTCCCTTGCATATTTTGTTCAGATATTGGATATAGGTTCAATTCTTTAGTTTATGATTCAACCCTTTCATTTCTCTAGTCATTGTATTCAAATGTTCAACCTTGCCATTAGTTTTAGTCATGCATTAGTATCAGTTATCGGTTAGAGGGTTCGGCCTTTAGATGTATCAGTGGTATAGTTTAGTAGCAATAAAAAAGTAGGTTCAGACTTGAGCACTTGGCAACATCAGTTGTAGGTCGGGCATTAGCCACTGCAGGCAGGAAGAACTGCCCAGGTGCAGTGGGCATAGCCTTGGCCTTGTGTCACTCCGCGATCCTGGAATATGTATTTTAATACGTAAACCGATAAATTGTATTTACTTTGTATTTATACGATATTTATATGCTGTATTTCTTCATGCATTTCCCAAAATATTCGACAAAATATTGTTTCATAATTTATTTTCTGCATTTGGGCCTACAGTTTTGGCTCATTTGGGTAACCTATTCTTGGTTCACCAATGGTTCATCATGAACCTCTTGGTTCATCATGAACCCATGGGTTCAAGATTCTATATAATAACTCATCTCATTCTCTCTCCTCTCATTTATTTTCTCTCATTTATTTTCCTCCACCAACCAAGGCAAGTACCAACTTGCTCAAGAGATGGATCCATAAATGATGTTGATGTTTTATTACAAAATTATTTGCCAAAATATGTTCTTCTCCTCATTCTATACTAGTTTAGAACTTGAAGTTTTCCATTTTGAAGCTTTAATTTTTGTAGATCTAGGTTTTAACCATTTTCGGATCTTCTTGGTTTTGATCTAGCAAACTTCATTATTTTCAAGTTTTGATGGTTCCATGTTGTAGAGAATTTTATTCTACCCAATTTTGACCTTTGAAAAGTTGGATTTGGACTTATTTTGACCAAGTTATGGACTTTTGAAGCTTTGGGTTCAAACCATGGAGTTCTTGCTGATTTGGAGAAGACAGTGAGCAGTGTGCGCGAGCTCTTTAGCTTGCGCCACTGAGCTGTGCGCGCTCTTTAGTGCAGCACAGTATGGAACCCATATACTGCCTTTTGGAAGCGTATGTCTGGCATACGCTGCCTTGACAAGGAGCGTACGCTGACCTGAGCATACGCTGACCTGAGCGTAGGCTGACCTGAGCGTAGGCTGACCTGAGCGTAGGCTGACATGAGCGTAGGCTGACCTGAGCATACGCTGACCTGAGCGTAGGCTGACCTGAGCGTAGGCTAACCTGAGCGTAGCCTGACTTGAGCGCGCTCTGACCTGGACTCCCCTATACCTTATATTTTTATATGTATATATTATATTGTATATATATATATATGTAAATGTTTGTGTATGCTATATATCCTTACGCCTTTTGTCCTGAGCATGATATGAGCACTAATGTGACCCCGGTGAACAAAGTGTTCCTACCTGATACTTGTACCTGAATGTCCCAGTTCTCGTTCATGCTCGACAAATGACTCGTAACTCCACGTGGCATATTTGCAATGATGCATTACACCAAGGAGGGTAGAACATGTTGACATACTGATTGACATGGATCCTCTTTTGGGGTACTCGTACTTGAGTACGACATTTAGGAGGATAATCATGCAGGCCACAGCATGTGAGTCCAAGATTTCACCTAGGGTTAAACTAGGCAACTAATATACTAGATACATGGGGAGGGCAGAATTCCGAGATCGTGTTACACCAGCCGCCTTAAGATATTGTCTTGACGCGTCGGCTGGTCTCCACGGATACTGTGTCATCCGTAACGAGCGGATGACTGTATCCGATTAATTCCTGCTATATATTATATGTCTTGGCAAGGTGGCCTTACGAGGGACCTGTGCTCAATGACACATGTCTACGCGAACCCCTGGGTTGGCTAGCCTTGCTGGAAAGATACGATCTGAGGATTTTGAAATAACATGATGCGAGGATAACCTCGTCCCACTAGAAACTCGTAGACTTGATTGGCCGCGAAAACGACTTGCGTGTATCTTATTACCTTCCATGAATAACTGAGGGAAGCGAACTGTCATGGTACGTGATCCAACCCATGTTCTTGTTTGATTGTTGGGTTGGTTATCGTACTATGACAGACTGTGGACCGAAGTTATGAACGGAAGACTTATTCTGGTTGTGAAGTGCTACTTCTGTGAATGACTGAGGAACATGGTCTATCATGGTACATGATCCAACCCATGTTCTTATTTGATTGTTGGGTTGGTTATTGTGCTGCGATAGGCTATCGACCGAAGTCACGATCAGGAGATTTTATTGTTTGTACCTTTTAACTTATGTGAAAGTTATAGAGTACGACACGTCCCGACTCCATGCGGCACCTTTTGTTCTTGTTTGGTTGTAAGGGTGCCATATGGGTTCGAGGATGTTACGCTACCCTATAATAGTTGCATAAGTATTACTATTATCAATCATTCTATTATCTGGGTTTTTAATCTTAACTCTTGTGCCCCTTTGGCGGTACTTGCTATTCGGGGCTGACCCCGCTGGTTTTGTTTGGCCAGATCTCGTAGCAGAGCCAGAGGACACGATCTTCCTCCCTGACATCCATGGTGCATACTAGGAGCATGGCGGTTCGGGGACTCGAGTGGGTTTCTTCTCCACCATTCATGCTTACATTTTGTGCGGCATTTAGCCACCGGCACCTGTTAGCCGGATTACATGATATTTTGTGTCAGTACAGAATTGTAAATAAACAGACTGCAGCTGTGTATAATTTTGTACTCCTGACTTTCTGAGATAGCTAAATTATAAAGCTAGTCTCTCATGATCATTTTGATGAAGCGTCAGGGACGCCTTACTGCTTTATCTTTAATGTTCATTTAATTGCTGATGTGACTTGATTGATTGAGACATAGAACTCTGTGGGACCATAGGAGACTTGATTGTAGCATGTACCCCTAGCCTCTCGACAGTCACGATCGCCGTATGACGTTACGTACCTTATATGGAGTAGCTGGCCTAGTCCGTCTCCGTATTTTGGTACTGGGGCGAGACAAGGTTTTAGTGGTGGCCCATGCAGGTCTGTTTTTCAGACTTGTGGGGTATTGCGAATTATTAGGAGTCTCAATCAAAACTTGTTCCCCTTGCAATTCTGTTTCGAATTCTCTGTCCTTGCCTTGATCTCTAACCTGACTTGTATCCTCGAAATCTTCCTCGTTCGGACTTGATAATCTTATATCTTTCTCTATAGGGGTGCTTCATTCTCAGTAGCGGGTGAGGCCCAAGAGGAAGAGCAGCGAGAGCATGGCTCGACTGGGCACCAGCAGGGGAGAGAACCTTCCCCAGAGCGGACACGAGCAGAAATGGAACCAGAGGCAGTGCAGCCGCAGGTTATTGAAACTTCTGCAGCACCAGCAGCGACGACAGTACCTGATGCCGTAGCACTCCTGTAGATCATCCGGGGGATTTTTGTCACTCACCAACAGCAACAGACTCAGCAGCAGGAGCAGAACGTATTGCTGAACCAAGGGATTCAGTTAGCTCTTGAGAGGAGTACCGGGGTTGACTCGGGAGCATCAGGAAGGTTCCGTCGCTTGAACCCGAGGTATTTTGATGGCACGAAGGATGCCATCACTGCGGATGCATGGATTCAAGACATTGAAGCCATTCTTGTGGCAGCCAAGGTTCCAGATGATGAGAAGGTTGATCAGGTCAAATTAGTACTTCAGGATCTTGCCCGCGACTGGTGGGCATCAGAAGAAGTTGGTATAAGACGCCCTGTTCGTTGGACCACCTTCAGTAAAAGATTCAAGGCCAAGTATTTTGGCATAGTAGCTCGATATGAGCTCCAGCAGAAGTTTATTAGTCTCAAGCAAGCAGGCAAGACTGTAGATGGGTATGCAGCAGAGTTCTGCAGATTGTGCCGTTTTGCCCCAGCAATGGTGGCAACGGAGCCAGAGAAAGCTATGAGGTTCCAGCAGGGACTTCATTTGGAACTATTACAGCTTGTGGAGGGACACGACTACCAGACGTTTGACGCTGTTTTGACGTCCGCTCGGAGGGACGAGCTTACCCAGCAGAGGTTGGCATCGAGGACAGGAGGTCAGAAGAGATCTCATTCCCAGGTTGGAGGAGGAGCAATGCAGCGAACATCGGCACCAGCACCCGGTGTACGTATTCATGATGCAGGAGCGTCACGGAGGACGATTGTGTCAACTACTACAATGCCAGTTCGGCACCAGCAGCCGAGGAACCAATAGCAGCGTCAGGGAGCACCCCAGGGCTGTACATTCTGTGGGAAGGCAGGGCACACGAGGGAGGTGTGCCGGTCAGTGAATGGCTTATGCTTAAGGTGTGGTAGTTCATACCACCGTATCTCCACTTGTCCTGTGATGTAGAGGCCAGGAGGGCCAGCTCAGCAGTTTCCAGCGTTGCCAGCCCCGGTGGCAACCCCGAGTGGAGGGCCAATATTAGCAGTGAGGCCCCTAGCCCAGCGTCTACCAACGCAGGCTCAGATGTTCCGCCAAGCACAGGAAGCCGGAGGCCCTCAGAGGCAGCAACAACATGGTCGAAGAAGGCCGCAACAAGGGGCTCCACGGGGCCAGGGCCAGGCTCTCACATTATCTTTGGGAGAGGCTCTAGCGTCTAGTTACGTGGTGGCAGGTAAAATTCTCGTCACCTCATTTCCCGCTGTAGCATTATTTGATTCAGGCGCTACTCATTCATTCATCTCTGCACAATATGCTACACGGATTGGACTAGTGTTTGAGGCATTGCCGGAGAGGATGGATATACTCACCGGCAATGGGCTCGTAGAAGTGAGCAGAGTGTGCTTTTTATGTCCGGTAGAGGTGTGTGGGCATTTACTGCCCGCATCATTGATTGAATTCCCTATGGAAAATTTTGATGTTGTTCTTGGCATGGACTGGTTGAGAGACAGACATGCGACAATTGATTGTAGAGGAGGTAGGGTCATATTCAGCGTTCCTGGGATGGAACAGTTCATCTTTACTCGAACCTTGAAGAATCAGGCCGGAGGCGTCCTCTCAGCAGCAGTGTCAGAGCCAGGACAGATTCCGAGAGTGGTCGAAAATTTTCTCGACGTCTTCCCTGATGAGCTCCCAGGGATACCCCCAGTCAGAGAGGTAGAATTTAGCATTGAGTTGAACCCTGGAACGAGGCCTATTGCAGACAGAGTTTACAGAATGTCGCCGTCAGAACAGGATAAGTTGTATCAACATGAGGAAGAGTTGAAGTCTAAGGGATTCATCCGAGACAGTAAATTGCCCTGGGCCGCGCCAGTGATTCTAGTTCCCAAGAAGGATGGGTCGACGAGGATGTGCATCGACTACCGCAAGCTGAATGCAGTAACAGTGAAGAATAAGTACCCGCTACCAAGGATTGATGACCTGTTTGACCAGTTGAGCAAGGCCAGCGTCTTTTCCAAGATCGATCTTCGGTCGGGATACTATCAAGTAAGAGTCTGGGAGCAAGACATACCGAAGACAGTATTTAGATCTAGATATGGGCATTATGAGTTTTTAGTAATGCCCTTTGGACTAACCAACGCTCCTGCAGTATTCATGGATTTAATGAACCGCATCTTTCTGCCGTATTTGGATAAATTTGTGGTGGTGTTCATAGATGATATCCTTGTCTATTCCAGCAGTGAAGAGGAGCATGAGAAACATCTTAGGACTGTCTTGCAGACATTGAGGGAGCATCAACTTTATGCGAAGCTCGACAAGTGTGAATTCTGGTTAGACCATATTTCGTTCCTGGGACATGTAATTTCTGGAGCAGGAGTGTCAGTGGATCCGAAGAAGATTGAGGCCGTAGAGCATTGGCCGGTCCCGAGAACGGTTGCAGAAGTGCGAAGTTTCTTAGGATTAGCTGGTTACTACAGAAGGTTCGTGGCGGACTTTGCCAGGATCTCTGCGCCCTTAACGCGTTTGACGCACAAGTACGTAGAGTTTGTTTGGTCAGCTAGCTGTCAGGCATCGTTTAAAGAATTGAAGAAAAGATTGATCTCAGCCCCGATCTTGACGCTTCCAGTAGGAGCGGGAGGCTTTAAAGTATATTATGACGTATCAGGGAAGGGTCTTGGATGTGTATTGATGCAGCATGGAAAGGTGATAGCATATGCATCTCGGCAGCTTCGAGACCATGAGAAGAATTACCCGACTCACGATTTGGAGTTAGCAGCTGTGGTGTTTTCACTCAAGTTGTGGAGGCATTATTTATACGGGGATCGGGTAGAGATCTATACTGATCATAAGAGTTTGAAATACGTATTCACGCAGCGAGATTTGAACATGAGGCAAAGAAGATGGTTAGAACTGCTGAAGGATTTTGATTTAGATCTTCAGTATCATCCAGGCAAGGCGAATATAGTTGCAGATGCACTGAGTAGGAGAGACAGTACCTTTATCTTGACCTCGCAGAAGCATATTCTAGAAGACCTTCAGAGTATGGAAATCGAAGTAGTTTTGCCAAGGGATATAGGAAGAATGACCATTATACAGATTCAGTCAACCTTAGTAGAGAGGATAAGGGCAGCACAAGCAGGAGATCCACAGATTCAGAAGTTGCGGTCGGAGTGTGAATCAGGCCGTAGGAAGGAGTTAGTGATTCATGAAGATGGTACGTTCAGGTTTGGAAACAGACTCTGTGTACCGAGTGGAGACCTTCGGCAAGAAGTTATGTCCGAAGCTCATAGTTCTATTTACTCCATTCATCTAGGAGGAACGAAGATGTATCGAGATATCAGGCAGTTCTTTTGGTAGAATGGCATGAAAAGAGAGATAGCGAGATTTGTATCCAAGTGTCTGGTATGTCAGCAGGTGAAAGCCGAGCAGCAGAGACCAGCAGGATTGCTACAGCCGCTTCCTATCCCAGAATGGAAATGGGAGCACATCACGATGGATTTTGTGACCGGTTTACCTAGATCCCCGGCTGGCAAGAATGCAGTCTGGGTAATAGTAGATCGACTCACGAAGGTCGCTCATTTCCTTCCCTTCCGAGTTGGACAGACTACTGAGCAGCTAGCAGAAATGTACATGAAGCAGATAGTAAGGCAGTACGGTATTCCTGAGCGTAGGCTGACCTGAGCGTTGGCTGACCTGAGCGTAGGCTGACCTGAGCGTACGTTGACCTGAGCGTAGGCTGACCTGAGCGTAGGCTGACCTGAGCGTACGCTGACCTGAGCGTAGGCTGACCTGAGCGTAGGCTAACCTGAGCGTAGCCTGACTTGAGCGTGCTCTGACCTGGACTCCACGTGGCATATTTGCAATGATGCATTACACCAAGGAGGGTAGAACATGTTGACATATTGATTGACATGGATCCTCTTTTGGGGTACTCGTACTTGAGTACGACATTTAAGAGGATAATCATGCAGGCCACAGCATGTGAGTCCAAGATTTCACCTAGGGTTAAACTAGGCAACTAAATATACTAGATGCATGGAGAGGGCAGAATCCCGAGATCGTGTTACACCAGCCGCCTTGAGATATTGTCTTGACGCGCCGGTTGGTCTCCACGGATACTGTGTCATCCGCAACGAGCGGATGACTGTATTCGATTAATTCATGCTATATATTATATGTCTTGGCAAGGTGGCCTTACGAGGGACCTGTGCTCAATGACACCTGTCTACGCGAACCCCTGGGTTGGCTAGCCTTGCTGGAAAGATACGATCTGAGGATTTTGAAATAACATGATGCGAGGATAACCTCGTCCCACTAGAAACTCGTAAACTTGATTGGCCGCGAAAACGACTTGCGTGTATCTTATTACCTTTCGTGAATAACTGAGGGAAGCGGACTGTCATGGTACGTGATCCAACCCATGTTCTTGTTTGATTGTTGGGTTGGTTATCGTACTATGACAGGCTGTGGACCGAAGTTATGAACGGAAGACTTATTCTGGTTGTGAAGTGCTACTTCTGTGAATGACTGAGGAACATGGTCTGTCATGGTACATGATCCAACCCATGTTCTTGTTTGATTGTTGGGTTGGTTATTGTGCTGCGATAGGCTATCGACCGAAGTCACGATCAAGAGATTTTATTGTTTGTACCTTTTAACTTATGTGAAAGTTATAGAGTACGACACGTCCCGACTCCATGCGGCACCTTTTGTCCTTGTTTGGTTGTAAGGGTGCCATATGGGTTCGAGGATGTTGCGCTACCCTATAATAGTTGCATAAGTATTACTATTATCAATCATTCTATTATCTGGGTCTTTAATCTTAACTCTTGTGCCCCTTTGGCGGTACTTGCTATTCGGGGCTGACCCCGCTGGTTTTGTTTGGCCAGATCTCGTAGCAGAGCCTGAGGACACGATCTTCCTCCCTGACATCCATGGTGCATACTAGGAGCATGGCGGTTCGGAGACTCGAGTGGGTTTCTTCTCCACCATTCCTGCTTATATTTTGTGCGACATTTAGCCACCGGCACCTGTTAGCCGGATTACATGATATTTTGTGTCAGTACAGAATTGTAAATAAACAGACTGCAGCTGTGTATAATTTTGTACTCCTGACTTTCTGAGATAGCTAAATTATAAAGCTAGTCTCTCATGATCATTTTGATGAAGCGTCAGGGACGCTTTACTGCTTTATCTTTAATGTTCATTTAATTGCCGATGTGACTTGATTGATTGAGACATAGAACTCTGTGGGACCATAGGAGACTTGATTGTAGCATGTACCCTCTAGCCTCTCGACAGTCACGATCGCCGTATGACGTTACGTACCTCATATGGAGTAGCTGGCCTAGTCCGTCTCCGTATTTCGGTACTGGGGCGTGACACCTTGGCAGGCCAGGCAGCTTGTGTTAGCCCTGCATTGGCAGCCCAATGGTGTCTTGGTCTTACATAGCAGTGTTGTCTAGTGTGGGTGTGTGTGTGTGTCACTGGTTTGAGTGTATATGAGTGTTAGAACAGGTTTAGTGAGGGGAGTTAAGGTGTTTTCGAGTGTCTTTATGAATGTATATGTGAGTATTAGTTAGTTTGGTCAAGGGGAGTACCTAATGAATTGGTAAGTTCAGTATATGAATGCCTGAGTTCCTATTTTAGGTTCATGTCTTCATTCAATGTGTGAGTGGCTAAGTTAGAGTATCATATAGGAATGAGTTTGAGTGATTAGTGAAATAGGATGTGAACAGTGAGTTAGAGTTAGTATCAGTGTAGTTTAGTTGAGTGAATATCTGGAGTTAGTGTCCAAGTGACATGAAAGTAACAGTAGAAGAGGCTACTAACTGTACCAATACATGGTAGTTGTCACAACCCGTACCCTTTTTTTGTCTTTTTTTCGGAATACGAGTGCGAGTCCAAGCCAGCCTACGCCGCAGTGTCGGCGGTAGAACGCTGTCAAGGCCATGATGCTCTAAATCATAAATAATGCTCAATCACAATAACAGATTAAATTACAATATTCAAGATTTACATTTGATACAAGGTACAATATCTCACAATCTATAAGAACAACTGAACAAATATACAACTATCCAACTAGTATCTAGGTTTGGCCTGCAAGTCTCTATCTCCCTCCGTATGGTCCATAGCACAAAAGTAGGCAGCACGTCATCCTCACCTATATCGACGACCTAGTCAGAAAAAAGAACATGCAAGTACATTCTAACAACAGTTCCAATAATTGACAAAATCTATAAAACTGTAAATAATACTGAAATACATGATGGATGTATAAAAAGGAAATAATGGTATAAAACATGTGAGTAAAAGCAGGAGAGCATGGCATCCAAGTCAAGAAGTAACAAGAACTGTAATATAGCAAGACTACATCTAACTAGTGATTTGAAATACATTTTTGACATGTAAACGGCTAAGGGGTAAATCTGGCACTCCGCACGTGAATTATGTGACAGCTATCAGACACGATCAGATATTTTGGGATATTTTTGGGTATATTTACATGTCTACTAATGTAATTCCCTGTCTGACTAGTACTCATGGATTCAATAAGTCACGAACAGGGTAAACATGCAAGTCACGAAAATAACATGTCAAGAATCTATAACTACTATCTCGTGTACAATCATGTCGAGAATCAACCGAATATTAATGTAAAGTACTACTAAATACAGGAATCATAGAGATGATCAAATATGAAAACTATCAGAAATGTACTCGCTTGAGGTCCTTAGCTGATGAAATCGATACTACCAAGCACTCAAATGAGCCATGAAAGTCAACTCATGCAACAGTCTCCGGATATAGGTTCAGTTCTTTAGTTTATGATTCAACCCTTTCATTTCTCCAGTCATTGTATTCAAATGTTCAGCCTTGCCATTAGTTTTAGTCATGCATTAGTATCAGTTATCAGTTAGAGGGTTCGGCCTTTAGATGTATCAGTGGTATAGTTTAGTAGCAATAAAAGAGTAGGTTTAGACTTGAGCACTTGGCAACATCAGTTGTAGGCAGGATATTAGCCACTACAGGTAGGAAGAACTGCCCAGGTGCAGTGGGCATAGCCTTGGCCTTGGCAGGCCAGGCAGCTTGTGTTGGCCCTGTATTGGCAGGCCAATGATGTCTTGGCCTTGCATAGTAGTGTTGTCTAGTGTGGGTGTGTGTATCATTAGTTTGAGAGTATATGAGTGTTAGCATAGGTTTAGTAGGGGAATTAAGATATTTTCGAGTGTCTTGATGAATGTATATGTGAGTATTAGTTAGTTTGGTCAAGGGGAGTGCCTAATGAATTGGTAAGTTCAGTACATGAATGCCCGAGTTCCTGTTTTGGGTTCATGTCTTCATTGAGTGTGTGAGTGGCTAAGTTAGAGTATCATATAGGAATGAGTTTGAGTGGTTAGTGAAATAGGATGTGAACATTGAGTTAGAGTTAGTATCAGTATAGTGTTAGCTGAGTGAAGATCTGAAGTTAGTGTCCAATTGACATGAATGTGATAGTAGAGGAGGCTACCTACTATACCAATGCATGGTAGTATACATGATAAATTAGAAACTTAAAGGTAAGTGAGTGAAAGAGTGAAGGGGGGTTTAGATAAGACAGTAGTTGAGGATTACCATGTTTAGGAATAGGTGATTGAGTATTACCTAGGAATTGGTATATACATGCATAGGTAGGCAATTAGTTAGATTGGTGAGTAGATCAATAGATAGATGTGTAGATTGGTTTACACTTGTGTAAGGATATGTATGTACATGGGTGTTAAGAAGATACATTATGTATTGGATGTCGAAGGTAAGGTTAGTTGGTTGAGTATATATATATATATATATATATATATATATATATATATATATATATATATATATATATATATATATATTTTTTTTATATATATATATATATATATATATATAATGTTATGGTTAGTTGAGATTAGGTTGATGTATATATATGATATAGTATATGGTATCTTAGGATATGTAAACCTATGGGTTAGAATAAGATAGCCTTAGATAGAGTTGACTCCTTTGACTAGAGTTTGACCAAAATCTAGATAATTGACCCAATAGCGCAAATTAGATTGACCAATGTTGACTAATAGCTATAGTTGACCAAGTTTGACCCAAAGCTGACTAGCTGACCAAGTTGGACCTAGTTTGACTGGTATTGACCTAGAAAGGGCCTAGAAGCATGTAGTTAACTCATTTAGATTCATTGTTTACCCTAGAACAATAAATAACCATGTATATCTCAATATAGGTTTGTGTGACACTACCCTGGGCATCGATCCTCATACCTTGCTCTGGAAGACAGGCGAGTACACTCTCTGATAGTTCTTTCATTTATTTAATGATTACTGTGATTCAGTTCTAGTATAGTTCTATTTGATTCTCTATCACAACACATATTGGTATTCTAGATTCACTCACTCGTAATACATGTATTTGACTCGTCTAGCCTTTACTACTCGAACCACTCACAAGAACCATCTACTCGAAACACCTACAAGTAGTAAATATACAAATTATACAAGAATCATCACTACAAGCAAGATAGCCATCGCTGCTGGACCCGATATGCGATGTGTCGTATTCAACAACACCTTACAAGAAAGATAGCCATTGTCGCTTGGTCTAGCGTGCGATGTGTCGTATTATAAGAAAGATAGCCATCGCCGCTTGACTGAACGGGCGATGTGCCGTATTTACTCGTCTAAACAAGAAAGATTGCCATTGTATGCTTGCCAAGTGTCATGCCCCACTCCCGTAGGAGCGATCGTCCTCGCTAAGGTGTGATACCGCACGAGCTTAGATTGCGCTCGTGCAAGACAGTTTCATAACGGCCGATTACAGCGACGGCGACGGGGTTGTCGCACAGAAGTCCCAAGCAGAAACATTGAAAATACATCAGAAATTAAGAATCAAAACATAAGTTATTCCAAGGAAATCTTTATTGATATTGAATAATCAGATTACAATAGGCACAAGGCCATGATTATAAGTCTCTCGTGCTATCTTTTCTCTCATTTTACAAGTCACTATGCTCTCTCTCATCTATCGATATAATGCTTGAGCCAGCGGAAGCTTCGAAAGGCAATATCCATACATTATGTCCCGTATAAGTCTTGACTTCACGCGGCCGTACGCTTCGAGTTGCCAAGGAACTCCGTGCCTCGATGCATCTAAGCGAGCTCCGCGCCATGAGCTTCTACCTGTGCCTGCACATGGAAACTGTATGGGTGTCAGTACTCAATTGTACTGGTGGAGTGAGCTTCTCGCCCACCCATACAAAATTGACACGTTCATTTACTTTGTGCAATACCAGTCCCTTTACGATTATCTTTCTAGTATTGCCTTAGGACCAGTTTTTAAGACTACGATGCCTGATCAAACCGATGTGCCAGGACATGGTCGTACTATAATGCTAACGTGTATTTCGATCGAGGTAGTGCCTCATCGCTTATGTACTTGACCGAACTTTAACTCGGGACGGCAGGGTCATGCCATACTCTATTCGTGACTTTAATATATTCGAGACAGTATTTCGCCGAGGAGTAACTTATGCGAACTCGGCCGTGCCAAGACTTTCAAACTTAAACTCAAGTGCATCTAGACCAATTCTTATGCCAACAACGTCAAGGAGACGACTCGTGCAGGTCGTGCCTCTAGACCTTGCTTAGACTTGCTCGTACTTCAAGATTGAGGCCGTGCCTCGCAAACTTATCAAGACTTGTCCATGCTACCGCCTTGCGGCCTTCCTGTTCGACTCATGACCCAACTTAGACAAGACTTGCGAAACATAGTGTCGATTCCATGAATATCCTGACGCCAAGTATCGTACCTAGCACGGTGCCCATGCCGCAGCCCAATCTTAGGCCCAGATATTGTGTTACCGACCGGACATGCATTCAAGTTCTAGACTCAATCCAAAGGCATACGCGCGGTTTGTCGCTATTATGTCGACCCATCTACATGAGTGGTCACTAGCAATGTCAAGCTATATTTAACCCGGCTCGGGGATATCGGACCGTCCCTCTGCGGTAGCTAGCCCGGAGGCGCCGAATTACCCATGCGGTTATCCAGCATCCTACTTTAAGCCGTCTCGCTTCCTCCGGGCCGACATGATCCCGGTGCCCCGACGATCATTCGAGAAGACTATATCTTGTCGACAAGTTGTCCAATGACCATGCAAGACTTAACTCGATCTATCAAGTCCTTCCTTAACATGACCATAATTTCTCTCTTTCTATCGAGACTCCCAAGTAGCGTGACCGATCTCGTGTGCGAGACTTATCGAAACTCCCAAGTAGCGGGACCGATCTCATGTGCGAGACTTATCGAGACTCCCAAGTAGCGGGACCGATCTCGTGTACGAGACTTATCGAGACTCCCAAGTAGCGGGACCGATCTCGCGACAACCAGTCGCATGGACTTCCTTTGTCCGTGGCATGCTCTTTACTAAATCCACCGTGCCTCATGCCTTAGACAGGCCTGGTTCTCTAGGCGACACTATTGCTCAAGTCGTATACTTTATACGACAAGCCTTGTTCTCGAAGGACTACGCAACTTGACAACCGTAGATAGAGCGGGACAGTGCTAGAAATGGCTTTGATAGCCTAGCAAAACTCTTATTTAACTTATTCGGGCAACGAATTGACGAGCATAGGCTACGCCAAGCTTCGCATCGAGGGAACGTGCCATACACGCGTTCGACTGGAACAACCAAGTTCTAGGGTGCCTAGACTTAAGCCACGAGCCGTGCAGGACTACTTAATCCACGGGACGTACGAAGGCTATGCCAAGCTTTGGATGACGGGACCGTGCATGCTTTATCAAGCATTCACGCTGGCGACGCCTATGACTTAGGCTAATTCGAGAGTTGGGGCAAAACAACGGAACCGTGCATGCTTTATCAAGCATTCACGTGGGCGACGCCTGTGACTTAGGCTATTTTGAGTGTCGTAGCAACTTAGCAACTTAGGCCAACTTCCTTCTCCCAATCCACGGGACGAAGGATCGAGTGTCATTTTAAAAGCACGCTGAGCCGACTTCTAAGCAGACCGTGGGACCATTTTCCATGTTCTAAGACATTCCGACCCGTCAGGATTATTTCCTTAGCTATGTGGATGCGTCTCTTTTATTATCAAGCCTAACTTGTGCAAGTCGAAAACGTGTGAGTTATTAAGTGAAGGCTAAGATGAGGCAAGTTCACTGAAACTACCCCACCTGTGCGAGTAGTTGCCTCGACCGAGCGGGCCTTCAAGCAGCCGTTGCAAGGCTAAGTCCAAAAGTCATTGGCTTTTCAATTCCTCCGATTGACTTTACGGGACGGGGCACTACAACGTACACCACTCGAAACAAGTCTCGTCCTCGAGACTTTCCTGAAGGCAAGCTATCCTACCATTTCTATGTCCAAGACTTAATCGAGCCTAGACACGGAACTATAATAGTCGTGCAGGGTACTCCATAATTTATCGTAAACACTCCGTCTACGCGTTTTTTTCGATTCTGAGCCACGCTCGCACTACTATCAATCCTTTCTTTAACACGATCTTAAATTCTTGACACTTTTTTATTCCCCAAGTCATGCTTGAACTCAACACATCACTTGGTTGGATCGTGCATGCATTCCAGGCGTCCCCAAAATACATGCATTCAGCCAAGCCGTATGATAGAGAATTCGTCGTTCTCACTCGACTCACATCGTGCACATACTCAGGCGTCCCTGAAATATATGCATGTCAGCCAAATCTCGTGAGGGGTATTCCTATTCTTGAATCATTCGATCCATTCATACCAATCCTCAAGATCAATCTTTTGAGTACTAACTCTTGCAACAGGGGCCTCTCGCCTAACCGCTAGGCCAATTCTCAAGGCTAAAGTCAATGTCAGGATTAGAATCATAGTTTCCCAACAATAATGCCAATACTGACCCCAATCCTAGGGTCAAACCAAAGTCGATAATACGGGATTTTCTACCCAAGCTCGCGTCACTCAGATTTCTAAACATCGAGCATGATCACCTAATTTGCATCAAGTCATTCGTTGTGCAATTTCGAACCCGTTCAATTCACCAATTCTAACCAATTCATGTATTCGATCACGAGGTCATCTAGCTCGACAATATGTTGTGCCCCAATCTCACGCGAGTCCGATTATCCATGATGGTTCATGAATCACCATGCGACGCTCCCGCGGAATAATCATTCTTATCGGGGCGTAACTCTTGCTTGAGTCTAGACTAATTCATTCTCGATACGTGGATTGGACCTCCTCAATCCTCAAGTTCGATCGTCACCGACACTGGGTCGTCCACGAGTCCACCTTTGCGTCAAACCACAAGTCGAAGCAATCGCATTGCCATGCCCTGCAAGTTCGACCACCCCCGCTGTATGAATCACCATACCAGCGCTTACGTAGAATGATCGCCCTAATCGACGTGACGCATGTGCGAGGCTGGAGTTGCGCTCGCATAAGACAAGAACGTCAACGTTGTGGTTATCGTCGAAGCAATCCAAACATTTCATTTTCGTCCAAGCCAAGATCGAGTTCGATAGTCGGTTTGTTATTCGTTCAACTTGAAAATCCTCGAGCCAAGTCTATCTTTTCCTCGATACATTTCAATATTCTGAGTATAGCATCCATTGGAACAATGATATTTTATACGATCATCGTTCCTCGAATCAGAGTACCCCCGAGTTATCGCACATCGATATTTGATACGCCTCAATACCATCGATGATATACGTAACCTGATGATCTTCCTTTGCAATGAACTCCGAGTCGTACAACTGATGCTATTGTCCGAATTGGATATACCACAATTCCATTCGATTAAATACAATATTACCCGTACGATCCTTTAGGCTTCCTCGATCAAGACATTCACTATTATCCATCGTTCTGAATCGTTTTCTAACTCGCGTTGCACATTCACAAGTTGTCCGAATGACATCTCGTTCGGGACATTCGAAGTCACGATCAACTAGCGTGACGCGTTTCTAAGGCTATACGCGATTGCATCGTCTCGTCGATATACTCGTTGTTATTTATAATCATCAATCTTTGCTCGAATGAATTCCAAAACAAATCATACACCACTCGAATTTGAGCCATCTGATTTAATCCACAATTACTTTCATTTTACTCGCTAACACATCTTTTAGATTCGTTCGACGAATCTCTAGCGTAATCGCTCACGTCGCGTCGACGCACTAAGTCGTTCACACTATTCCATAAAATCTAATCCGATCTTTCGTGTACGCCTAAGCGTTAGCTCGATTAGCGTTCCTATCGATATACACTCTAAGTGTATCTTCGTTTCCGACTGAGCGATACTTGATATTGCTTGCGACTCGTTTGCACCATAAAGTCTAGGTGCGCGACACGCGGCACAACTTAGCCAAAAGGTCGTGTGCATAGCCATCCTGTGCAGACTACATTCTGAGTTTGCATGCTCAATTGCTAGGTCGACGCAGGACTAGTTAGGCACGCACGCGACTTGCTAACTTTAGCACGTGTTTTCTATCAAATCAGGTTTGACACCGTTTGGCACAAAGGCCTACCGATGCGTTCGATTGAACGCTTGTACGAGCTTTTAAAAATATTTAGACTTATTGTATGGACATGCCGTGGGACATTTGAGAGAGAGCACACACTTCTTTATCGACGACGAGCTTTCAAAACTGAGAAATTCAACTTGAAATCCAAGGACGTAAAGCTGTGCTTTGATACTATTATGTCACGCCCCGCTCCTGTAGGAGCGATCGTCCTTGCTAAGACGTAATACCGTACGAGCTAGATTGCGCTCGTGCAAGGCAGTTTCATAATGGCCGATTACAGCAACGGGGTCGTCGCACAGAAGTTCCAAGTAGAAACATTGAACATGTAGCGAAAATTTAGAATCAAAACATAAGTTATTCAAAAGAACTCTTTATTGATATTGAAAAAATCAGATTACAATAGGCGCAAGGCCTTGATTACAAGTCTCTCGTGCTCTTTTTTCTCTCATTTTACAAGTCACTCTGCTCTCTCATCTCTCGATACAATGCTAGAGCCAGTGGAAGCTTCGGAAGGAAATGTCCATACATTATGTCCCATATAAGTCTTGACTTCATGCGGCCTCACGTGGCCGTACGCTTCGAGTCGCCAAGGAACTCCGTGCCTTGACGCATCCAAGCGAGCTCCACGCCATGAGCTTCTACTTGTGCCTGCACATGGAAACTGTGTGGGTGTCAGTACTCAACTGTACGGGTGGAGTGAGCTCCTTGCCCACACATACAAAACCGACATGTTCATTTACTTTGTGCAATACCAGTCCCTTTACGATTGTCTTTCTAGTCTTGCCTAAGGATCAGTTTTTAAGACTACGACGCTTGACCAAACCGATGTGCCCGGACATGGTCGTACTATAATGCTAACGTGTATTTCGATCGAGGAAGTGCCTCATCGCTTATGTACTTGACCGAACTTTAACTCGGGGTGGCAGGGTCGTGCCATACTCTATTCATGACTTCAACATATTCGAGACAGTGTTTTGCTGAGGAGCAACTTATGCGAACTCGGCCGTGCCAAAACTTTTACTTAAACTCAAGTGCCTCTAGACCAATTCTTGTGCCAACGACGTCAAGGGGACGACTCGTGCAGGTCGTGCCTCTAGACCTTGCTTAGACTTGCTCGTGCTTCAAAATTGAGGCCGTGCCTCACTAACTTATCAAGAATTGTCCATGCTATAGCCTTACGGCCTTTCTGTTCGACTCATAACCCAACTTAGACAAGACTTAGGAAACATAGTGTCGATTCCATGAATATCCTGACACCAAGTATCATGCCTAGCACGGTGCCTATACCGCAGCCCAATCTTAGGCCCAGATATTGTGTTACCGACTGGACATGCATTCAAGTTCTAGACTCAATCCAAAGGCATACATGCGGTTTGCCGCTATTCTGCCGACCCATCTACATGAGTGGTCACTAGCAATGTCAAGCTATATTTAACCCGGCTCGGGGATATCGGACCGTCCCTCTGCGGTAGCTAGCCCGGAGGTGCCGAATCTTCCATGCGGTTATCCAGCATCCTACTTTGAGCCGTCTCGCTTCTCCCAGGCCGACATGATCCCGGTGCCCAGGCGATCATTCGAGAAGACTACACCTTGTCGACAAGTTGTCCAATGACCATGCAAGACTTAACTCGATCTATCAAGTCCTTCCTTAATATGACCATGCTTTCCATCTTTCTATCGAGGCTCCCAAGTATCAGGACCGATCTCGCGTGCTTGCTTATCCAGACTTATCGAGACTCCCAAGTAGCGGGACCGATCTCGTATACGAGACTTATCGAGACTCCCAAGTAGCGGGACCGATCTCGTGTGTGAGACTTATCGAGACTCCCAAGTAGCCGGACTGATCTCGTGTGCGAGACTTATCGAGACTCCTAAGTAGCGGGACCGATCTCCTGTGCGAGGCTTATCGAGACTTAGCGAGAATCCCATGTATCGGGACCGATCTCGCGACAACCAGTCGCGTGGACTTCCTTTGTTCGTGTTATACTCTTTACTAAATCTACCGTGCCTCGTGCCTTAGACAGGCCTGGTTCTCTTGGCGACGCTATTGCTCAAGTCGTATACTTTATACGACGAGACTTGTACTCGAGGGACTATGCAACTGGACAATCGCAGATAGAGCGAGACAGTGCTAGAAATGGCTTTGATAGCCTAGCAAAACTCTTATTTAACTTATTTGGATAACGACTTGACGAGCATAGTCTACGCCAAGCTTCGCATAGAGGGAACGTGTCGTGCACGCGTTCGACTGGAACAACCAAGTTCTAGGGTGCCTAGACTTAAGCCACGAGCCGTACAGGAAGACTTAACCCACGGGACGTGCGAAGGCTATGCCAAGCCTTGGATGAAGGGACCGTGCATGCTTTATCAAGCATTCACGCGGGCGACGCCTATAACTTAGGCTAATTCCAGCGTTGGGGCAAAACAACAAAACTGTGCATGCTTTATTGTCACGCCCCAGTACCCATATACGGAGACGGACTAGGCCAGCTACTCCCTATGAGGTATATAAACGTCATACGACGATCGTGGCTATCAAGAGACAAGGGGGTGCATGCAATAATCAAGTCTCCTATGGTCTCACAGAGCATCTAGGTCTCAATCAAACAAGAAGCAGTAAATAATGATCATATAAGATAAAGCTGTAAGGCGTCCCCGACGCATCATCAAAATGATCATGGGGATCTAGATTTATAAGTTAGCTAGCCCAGAGAGTCATAGGTACATAATTGTATTCAGCTGCAGCCTGATTTAATTACAAATTATGTAAAGACTGTGAGCCCCCTAAATTTTATGTATATATATTGGTTAATTATTGTTACCATTATTTTATTTCCTTGCAGTAAAATTTTTACTTACGATTATATATATATGTATATAGAAATAGTTAATGTTCTAATTAGTTTAACTTATCATTTTATAAACGATTATTGTTGACTATTATTAATTGATTCAAATTAATTCTTTATTGTTATGTTATAATTATAGAAGGTTAAATCATCTCAAATTTTATTAGTTGTTATTAAGCAAAATCTTTTTTATTATTAACAGGATTGTAGGTCACTACATGAATATAGCTAGCTTGACACCTTATTAAAAAGATTAGCATTTTTATTTATCCTATTACACTTTAACAAAATCGTATAAAAAAAATTTTGGTCCATTATTCTTCTAATCGGCCCAAATCCCAGGGCCCACACCTTGCATGGAACTCATGGGAGAGCAGCAACTCTCCTTAAGTTGCATACACAACCCTAAGCCTTCCCCATATATATTCACTCCTTTTTCCTTTCTCTTCACAACCTAGCCGCCACATTAACATCTTCACCGTTCCCCACTTTTCTATTCTTTCCTTCGTTCCCGGAACACCGTCGTAAGAGCGAGCGTCGGCAGGGACAATCCTCGGCGTACCGCTCGAACGCGGTCGAGTTTGTTCCGTTGAATCGTGTTCAACGCGCGCGGCTGTCGGGTTCCGGTCGCACTGTAAGGTACGGCCACAGGCACCACCACGTCAGGTATCCTATGGAGAGGTGCGCTACTACCCCTCTTACTTCCAGTATGAACTGAGTACATTATACCTATGTTTAACTATTAGGTAGTTACTTCTGTTCTTCTCAACTTTGTATAAGTAGAGGTCTATTTAAGCGCATGAGTATTGCTAAAACTTTTCGTAAATATAGGTTACAAGCTCTGAATGATAGCCATTGTAGAAATATATGTAGCTAGAAAGTGATTTTGTGGAGACACTTATTATGTTAAAGGAAGAGTATAAAATTTTATGGAAGAAATCTGAGAGCTTGTTGTAGCCGAGATTCTACTGGTAATGGTGGGTTCTGTTTAGAAAAATACTCTTGTGCACGAGTTTAATTGTGCTTGAGGGGGGAAGAAAGCTCAGAAGTAAAGGGAATGATATACATTAGTCTGTTACGTACCATACTATTACAGTAGAAGAAAAGAGAATAAATAAAATATTTTATAATAAATGAGAAGGAGAGAGCAAAGAAAAAGAAAAGAGCATATAGAATATGGAAGTTTCGTTATGAGTAAGATGTAGAGAAGCATCCCAACAACATGGAGCAGCAGCCCACTTGGTTAATTGTTGGGTTGGCGGATTGGAGGGCTTTAGTTCGAATCCTGTGTTTGTATAAGAAAGGGGCATTTTGGTTGTGTTTTCTTTAATTTTGTGTTGGCCTTGACAAACAGAATGGTACATCAAATTTGTTTACCCATAGAACATTATTAAAGATCATTAGCCCACTGGTTGTGTAGGGAGGCTTCTATAGAAGAGGTTGTGGGTTCAATTCCTAGTTTTGGGGTTCTATAGTTTTTGTTTTTGGTGTTAAAACTCAAGTTGGTTGTGTATATATTTTAATTATTACAACCAAATTAATATTTTTCTTGCCCATAACTAAATGATTCTTTTTGCCATACTTACGCCTTAGGCCAATGACCCAACTATATTATTTAAATTAAATCCAAAATCCAAGTTACTTATTTTTATATAAGTGACAAAAATATCATTTAATAGATAAAATATTTTACTTGATAATTAATTAGTTAAATATTTCTATAGGTCCACTTGCCACTTCTGACCCTTCGGCGTGGACATTTGGAGCAGCCTTTCCTACTCATCAGCACACGGAGACAGGCAAGTGTACCTTGCCATTTTTTTTGTACTTCAGTTACATTATTTAAAATTCTTAAATATTTATTTATGAGTATATAATTGCAATACCTAGGGCCGCATTCGATACTTCGCATCCGAATCACATTCGGGTGCCGATGGCCGTTAGCGTCATCGGGTATTGAACCTAGACATTTATGTATGTGATACCGCGACAAATCGTTGCGGGTTACACTTTGACCCTAGGAAACATTCATGTGATAGTACATTATTGACGAATGTTCGTACTTGCCTACATCTTATTGTACGGAGATTCGAGTTGATTCTAGGACGATGACATTGATATGTGTGCACTCCTACTATTCTATTTATGACTCGTTGTACTAGCTAGAGGTCTGACCGAGCGACTTGTAGATACGATTCGTGAAGTCATATGGGCGGGGAGAAACATACACCGTGCGCTTGGGCTACTTTTCCACAGAGTTACCGCTGTCTCATTACCAGAGCTGCGGATATTTCATAGTTACCACAGTTCCTTATCGGAACTGTGGGTTCTCATAGTTATCGGAGTTCCGTATCAGAACTCCGGATTACACCGTGATAGCCCGCGTGTTCGATTGATGTTTCTTAAATTATATTTCATACTAGTTGGTTACGGTAGTCCACCCACTTTATTTTTGTCTTATTTTATTTTTATCATATCACCCTTTACTGTCGTACTTTTGGCCTGTATATTATGTACCTTGTTGCGTCCCTCTGAGGACCTGGTTTTTTCTCCAGATTTATACGATTATTCTGAGGTCTACGGATCCGGAGTTGAGCTTGGAGCAGGACTTGCAGCTGACGACGAGATCGATCCAGCAGAGTAGCCGATTGGTAGAGCACTTTCTTTATTTCTGGCTTCATTATCTAGTAGCATGTCGTCATCTTCTTGTATTTCATTTTCATTCAGTATTGTATCAGCGGAATTATTTCCGCAAGACTCTTCGTTTAGTGGTTGTTTTATGACTACATTCAGACTATGTTATTTCAGCACATTGTGGTTTATTTCATATTTTTTTACTATGTGTTCCTTGATTTTCATTTAGTGGATGAGATTAGTACTTTGATTGTCTGGGCATTATTCTATATTACTGCATATTACAACTTAAGTGCTATTCTCATGGTTCCATTAAATTGGATAAATCATTGGGAGTGGTACTCGCTGGCCTTACCACGTGGCTCGGTTCCGTATTTTGGAACTGGGGCGTGACAAAGACAAAATATCCGGATTAGCCGGCTAAACAGGTGCCGATGGCTAAACGCCAGAACATAAGTAAAGATACTAGAGTGATGGAGAAGAAACCCACTCGAGTCCCCCGTCAGCGGCACCTGTTTAGCCGACTCGAGATTTAAATCGTCTTGGTTACCTAACTGTGCCAAACGAGCTTACAAATTAGGATTTAGAGATTTAAGATCTCATCCACTTGCTTGAATACCTTCCTATGACATCTTCTCATCGATTTCCTTTATCAATACATCATGTTTGACTTCGAATCGCTAAAACCTTGCTTATCTGCTTTCAGAGTATGAATCTCCGAAGTGGATGAGTGGCGCAACCGGACGGTGTCCCCCGGGACTCCGGACCGAATGAGGGACAGACTTCGAGGCAGGTCCTCATGTTAACACCGGCTCCCCAGGGTCAGATTCCTCAGCAGGCTGAGGGCCCACCAGGAGATCAGCGGCACCAGGCACAACCGGGACAACAGCAGCCCCAGAGGACAGAGCATCAGCAGCCACCACCTCCGTCTCCCCCGCAGATGCCATATATTCCAATTCCTCCACTGGGACAACAGGCGGACGGACAACAGATATTTCAGATGTTCTATGCCATGATGCAGGCTCAGCAGCAGGTTCAGTATCAGGCTCAGCAACAGGCTCAGTAACATCAGACGGATACTTTGAGGGAGAGTATCGTTACTGCACTGGAGAATGTGACACCACCAGAGTGACGGCCATCGACGGGATCTATCAAGGATTTTCGTCACATGGTGCCCCTTCCATTTTTGGGCACATAGGAGCCTACAGAGGTTCATGCATGGCTTACTAGTATCGAGCACCAGTTGGAGGCCGCAGAGCTTTCGAGGGACAAATGGATGAAGGCCGTCAGGATGCAGCTGACGGACAACGCACACCATTGGTGGTTGGCCGAGGAGCATCGGCTGGGACCCGACCGGGTCACTTGGGAGGAGTTCACCAGACTCTTCAAAGAGATGTTCATTCCGGCTACAGCGCGTGCGGAGCTTCGGGACAAGTTCATGCATCTTGTCCAGGGCAGTATGACGGTCGAGGAGTGTCACGACCCGTTACCCAAATTGTTGGGCCGGGCCGAGTCATGTCCAGCCTACGCTTGGTTAAAGCGCAGTAAGCTGTTCTAAGAATAGACAATAAATGATCTAAGCTACTAACAGTTCTAAAATCACATTTAAATGTTCATCACAACACAGCATCTATAAGCGAAGGTAACATAAGCACAGACTTAATAATACATAACCAAAGTATCTAACTGGAGACAAAGTCCAGTATCCAAATATAAGTACATACCAAAGTCTAAGTCCCAAAACACGAGAAAGATATCTAAGCAAGGTTCCCCGCTGGGGCCTCTACTGGAGCTAAGACCAGGTCCTCAATCCAGTACCATAATATGTAACACATAGCGTTTCCTTCTCGAAAAGTATACCTACAACGTTATCCTGTCAGGACGGGAGCAAGTACAACCTCTACAACTAAAGTACTGAACATATAATGAAGAAGATGTACAACAAGAAACATGGTGTGATAAGTCTATAAAACAGGAAATACTGGAAACATGGCCTCATGGTACAACTGGGATCACAGTATCATAGTAACATAGGGAACATGACATAACTGGAATCATGGTATCTCATAATATATCACGGCAAAGACACATATGTCATATAGACAGATGTATATGTAATGTTTAAAACTGTAGCAGGTATGTGATCGGTCAATAGGTGTACAATGTACTGAGGCACATGTAAATAAAATGTACATACGTACAAGTCAACAAGCATAGGTGTACATCCGTACAGAAATGCGGGATAATGGCCTGCGGCAAGGTATGCATATAAAATGCGACCGAGCTCGCTACTGTAGGGGGGTCATGATCACGTACACTACTATCAGTTTCCCCATAACCCATATTCTATCATGTGAGAGACATTGGGAGTAATGTAAGCATAGCCGGTACTGGGAACAGTATGAAACATGTGAATACTCCGAGTAGTATAAAAGCATAGTAAAACATGTACTGAGAACCAGTAAGGAACATGAGAAGATATGATAACTGTCCTAAGCATGGTAGGGACCAATTTAATGTAACATGTGAAGATTTAACTTGCAGTTATTCAGAAAGCAGTATTTTAACAGGGTTAATACATATTCTAGCATTAAAAGACAGTAAATGAGTGTGTAGATGTACTTGCCTCGAGCAAAGCAAGAATACTAGTACGAAGATATAGATGTTCGGTATCCTGTCAATAATGATATACAAACTCAGTTCTAAGCTATGTTCAAGATTACACTAGTGGTGAGACACGACTCCTAACTGGATACTAGCTAAGTGGGGACCTAGCATAAAAGTCTAATGTGGAGTGCCACTATACACAAACTAACTTCCTAGGGTCTTTACACTAGTGCGGGGTGAGGTCCAATACTATAACAACTCAAATCAACGCAAAACTTGAAAGTCGTAACTATTCAATAAATAAATCAAACGGTACACTAAGTTCCAACAATTTTAGAGATAGACAAAAAGCTAAATTATATATAAAATAAAGTACCAAAATGATCCTTGTTAATTATAGAAATTTATACTAATTTTTCTGGGATTTATAAACCCTCATAAATATTTATTAAAAATCAGCAAACATAAATATACTAAAAATGAGTTCTGTTTTCCTATTTTTTATAAAATACCAAAAGCACTTAATAAATGCTAGAAAATTAATAATAAATTAGATAAATTAACATAATATTTAAATACCATTTTTCCAAGATTTTTACAGTAATTAAAATATATATAAAAATTCAAAACCAGAAAGTAACAATATCTAGAAAAATAATTAATAATAAATTAAGGATAATACATAATCAAAATCTACAGATGTTGTCGGATGATAAAATAAATATCACCAACGTGTCCAGAATGGTCAAATCAGCTAGGATAGCCTACCCATAAGTCCAATTTAGATACAGGGGCAAAACCGTAATTTCGGGTCAAAATGATGTCCGCCGTTGGACACACTTTGCACCGAAAAGCGTGTCAGGATAGAAGTCTACAAAACCTAGCAAATTATATGTCTACGAATCCAGAATGATGATACGAATCCAACGGTATATCCGAAATAGGATTCCGATGTCCCGATCACAAAATGATACGTTGACGCGACACTTGGTATCCGGTTTGCACGAAAATGCGTGCCAGAGTAAATGTTTTCAAAACTCAGCAAATTATATGTCAACGAGTCCAGAATGATGATACGAACTCAACGGTATATCCGGAATTGGATTTCGATGAGCGGATCTCAAAGTGACCCGTTGACTCGAAAAGTGGGACCCGTTTTGCACCGAAATACGTGCCAGGGCCAACGTTCTCCAAATCAAGCAAATTTTATATGAAAACATACCAGAACGACGCCACGAGTCTACTGGTGGTGTCAGAAATTGAATCCGGAGTCCCGGGTTCAAAAATGGAATTTAACAAGTACAAATTAAAGAATTCGGACGGCCAACTTTGGCGTCGAATTCGACCAACCGAACGTGCTTAAAATGAAACGAAATATAAAGGAGACAGGAAGATGGTTATACCAGCTGTGCACCGGAACTGACGGTGCGCAAAACGGAGCTACGACGGCGAAGTTACGAGCTGACGAAGTCGGCTCCACGAAACTGTCCAAAAACAGTTCAATTTAAAACGTCAACTTGGTGGCCAGTTTTGAGGTATCAAACGACAAAATTAACGGGTGAAATTTGAGAGGAGTGAAGGTGGATATATCGAGATTGTGACGGAGCAAAACGTTTGCCGATCCAACGGTCGGATCTCCCAGAAAACGCGCACGAACTCGCTGTCCCGAAACACAATTTCTGAATTTTTTCCACGCGCACGTGGACGGGATTTCGACGTAAACGCACGAATAGCCTATTTGGCTCGTCGGAGAAGATGGAGATGGACTCAGGGTGGTCGCCGGGGGGGCGCGCGCCAGTGGGGGGTCGTCGGTGGCCGGTGGCTGCCGCGGTGGCGCGCGGCAGTGCACGGGGTGGCGCACGTTCGTGTGCGCGCGCATGCGCATGCAGCTACTGCCGCATGCTGCTGCTGCTGCTCGCAGCTGCTGCTGCGGCGCGTGGTGCGGCGGCGTGCGGCGGCGCATCGCTGGGGTACGGCGAGGGGGGCTGTGCGGTGGTGGCGGCGGCTTGTGGAGGTGGTGGCGGTGGTGGGAAGATGATGGTGAGGGTGATGGGAAGAGGAACATAATAGAGGAAGAGGAGGAGGAGAAGAGGGAGGAGCTCGGCCATGGAGGTGGTGGTGTTCGGCCGAGCATGGAGGGGGTGGTGGTGGTGTTCGGCCGAGAGGGTGGTGGGAGGAGAGAGTTGTGTGTGTGTGTGTGTTTTGTTAATAATAGAGTGAGAGAGAGATGTGTGTATAAGAAGAGAGAGAGAGTTATAATAGATATTATAGAGAGAGGGGAGAGTGGGATTGACGTCGGTCCAAGGGGGGAGTGTTGTGAGGTGGAGGTGAGGGGGTGTGTGAGTGTAGGAAATAATAGAGAGAGAGAGAGAGAGAGTGTTAGATATTTGAGAGGAGAGAGATATATGTGTGTATATATATTATATATATAAGTGAGTGATAGATATTATTATTAGAGAGAGAGTAGAGAGAAAGTAGAGAGAGGGTGAGGTCGGCTGGCATTGGGGGAGGGGTGTTGTGTGGGAGTTATTTTAGGAAGAGAGAGAAAAGAGAGTTATATATATATGTATGTATAAATTATATGTATAGATATTTGTAAAGTAGAGAGAGGAAGTGATATTTCCAAAATAGGAAAAATAGGAAAATTAAGCGGGGTATTTGAGCAGTCATGAGAGGGCAACATGGAGCTTGGGCTCGGGTTCGGTCGAGCCGGGTCGGGTCAAAATCGAACCGGGGGCGATAATTAAATTAAAAATAGGGATTTATAATCATGGGTAAATAAATGATATACGGGGACTCCAATAAATGGGACACAAGTTGCAGGCGGGGAGTAGGCTTCATATGGGCCACGTCCATACTTTGGGACGACTAGGTTGGGTCGATGTCGGGTCCCGAAATTAAATCGAAAATTAAATCGGGTTTTACGGTAGAGAATAAATCGGCCTAAATTGACCCGAAAGTTGTGCGAAGAAAATGGAGCACAAAATGAAGTGTCTGAGTGGGACAGGAAGGTCATGGGTGAAGAACGTCTCGAGTAGATCATTTATGAGAAGTTGGTTTCGAGAAAAATGACTGGTCTGGTGCTCCTAAATTAAAAGCCACGGTAACGTGCAAACGATGATCAAAAATAAAAGTGGGAATAATTATTCAACGATTAATCGGTCTAAGTTGACCCGAACTTGCGCGATACAAAAAGAGCACAAGGGAACGAGTTCAAGTGGGACACGATATATCAACAGGAAGATAATCTTGCCTACTTCAAAACCCATGAAGAGAGTTTACAGAGATTCGCATCCCTGACGCTCCAGAAGTCAAAGTCATGGAAGGGTACATTAATGATCTAAACAATTAAATAATAATATATTTATCGAAAATAATTTATTAAGAAAAATAAAAATAAACCCTGAAATTCAGGGGGCTTACATCCTACCCACCTTACAAAAATTTCGTCCTCGAAATTAAAATCATCCAACCGGTCAAACTATAACATGTAGCTGCTCTGGCTACGATACTCAACCTGCTATCCTTGTAATCATCTCTTATGTTTCTCCTACAATCTTTTTGGTTCCGGTTCAACTAAGTCCTTCTATCATAAACTTCGTCATACATCCTTTAGAATCTTCCATACTAACATGAAACATTTATGTATACCCTAAACTATAGGTCATTCTCCGGGTATGTCTATAAGCCTATAATGCTTAATCATCAATCATATTTCCAACCTTAATTGTAAATACTGGATTTCCTTATCGTATCCTAAGTATCCATATTCTATCAATCCACAATTCCTTAGCATCATTTGTCGTCAATCCTTTCCTACAGCTTCTCCTTGAAATCATACGTTCAATTCTTATCCTTGGCGTGGAGCCTTCTTCTTTTTACTCAACAAGTCCTCCGAATACAAATTCTCGATTTCAAAACTCCCGATTTATTAATTACCAATGTACATATGTCTCTGTCTTGTTCCTTGTCTTTTAACTGATATCTTTTCGATCTCGTACGCAATACGATAACTCATTCTGATTTATTCTATATCAATCCACATATCGATCTACCCTCTAATCATGTGTAATCAGCTATAGATAACCAACCAAAATTCTACAAATGCTAAATCCTCAATTCGTAAATACATGATTCGGATCCTCATTCTGTAGTCACAGCAATATACTATCTCATTTCTCCATCTTAGATACCCTATCATCAAGTCATACTATCAATACAATCGTTCTTAATGGTTTCCAAGTCTACTACAGTCAGTCACCCATACTTGTCCCATAATCTTAATCTAACCAATCCCTAGGAAAAGTACTTATCACAATCATACCATACATTTTTAGTTATACTACAGGATCAGTCAACAAGGTTTGGCTATTTCAGTCGTCTATCAAGTAGAAGGTAACAAGGCCTAAGACTGGCTCAAGCAATCTATAACAGTGTCCAAACAAGTTAAAGGATTAAGCAAGACAGGAAAGTTTATCGAAAAATCTTCAAGAATGGTACGAAGACAACGGGATACATAACGAGAAGAATTACCCAAGAGGTTAACGGAGAAGAATTTAGTCAAGTCATAGGAAAGATGGAACACAAAAATAATTATGTTCAAAAGAGAACATGAAAACAATCCTATTGGAGAGTCTTAGAGAACTTATAATCCTAGTTGTAGATGTAGATAGATCAGAGTTGGTCAAGACGGGGAAGAATGATAATAAGAATTTATTCTTGCTCAATCGATCATAACGAAGTGGACCAAGCTGAGATATGATCTGATAACCATATACGTCTTCCTGAAATTATGTTGCCAGAATTTTCGCCCCACCAGTAAGCTTATATGCAATAAACGAGGGAGTCCATAACTAAGGTATACTCCCTAAAATCATATTATCTAGAATCCTCGCCACGCCAACCGGTATGGCTGCGAGAAAATCTAAATTCTATGAATAGGATAATATATCCGAAATCAGGCTCTATGTTTTTGTCATACCAGCTAATATGGCTGCGATAAATTCTAAACTCCATAAATAAAGTAGACGTTTATCTTATCAGGATATATCATAATTTAATCCACAAAATTTATCACGATGCAAGATCAAAGTTAACAACGAAAATCAGAAATTAAATTCAACAACGAATTTAAAGGAGGGTAAATGGAAATAAGCGGAAACAGATTTCTAGGTAAGATTAGAGTGAGATTAGAGTGAGATCCTCAGGGATCATCCCAAAGGTATAAACTTGGTCTAAATTGACCCACTGAAATACAAACAAGAGGCTAATTATAGCTAACGGTCCTATGCTGTGATGAGTTCTCCTATGTTGCAATCCTAGAAATCCTCTAGGTGTTCTAAATATTTATCCCTAGTGTTATCAAGTTGTCCTAGATCCTAATTGCAGGCATGCTTGGTACAATAACGTAACCAAACAACTTAAGTCGAGACCTGCATGGGCCGCCAAAAAAATATGTCACGACCCGTTACCCAAATTGTTGGGCCGGGCCGAGCCATGTCCAGCCTACGCTTGGTTAAAGCGCAGTAAGCTGTTCTAAGAATAGACAATAAATGATCTAAGCTACTAACAGTTCTAAAATCACATTTAAATGTTCATCACAACACAGCATCTATAAGCGAAGGTAACATAAGCACAGACTTAATAATACATAACCAAAGTATCTAACTGGAGACAAAGTCCAGTATCCAAATATAAGTACATACCAAAGTCTAAGTCCCAAAACACGAGAAAGATATCTAAGCAAGGTTCCCCGCTGGGGCCTCTACTGGAGCTAAGGCCAGGTCCTCAATGCAGTACCATAATATGTAACATATAGCGTTTCCTTCTCGAAAAGTATACCTACAACGTTATCCTGTCAGGACGGGAGCAAGTACAACCTCTACAACTAAAGTACTGAACATATAATGAAGGAGATGTACAACAAGAAACATGGTGTGATAAGTCTATAAAACAGGAAATACTGGAAACATGGCCTCATGGTACAACTGGGATCACAGTATCATAGTAACATAGGGAACATGACATAACTGGAATCATGGTATCTCATAATATATCACGGCAAAGACACATATGTCATATAGACAGATGTATATGTAATGTTTAAAACTGTAGCAGGTACGTGATCGGTCAATAGGTGTACAATGTACTGAGGCACATGTAAATAAAATGTACATACGTACAAGTTAACAAGCATAGGTGTACATCCGTACAGAAATACGGAATAATGGCCTGCGGCAAGGTATGCATATAAAATGCGACCGAGCTCGCTACTGTAGGGGGGTCATGATCACGTACACTACTATCAGTTTTCCCATAACCCATATTCTATCATGTGAGAGACACTGGGAGTAATGTAAGCATAGCCGGTACTGGGAACAGTATGAAACATGTGAATACTTCGAGTAGTATAAAAGCATAGTAAAACATGTACTGAGAACCAGTAAGGAACATGAGAAGATATGATAACTGTCCTAAGCATGGTAGGGACCAATTTAATGTAACATGTGAAGATTTAACTTGCAGTTATTCAGAAAGCAGTATTTTAACAGGGTTAATACATATTCTAGCATTAAAAGACAGTAAATGAGTGTGTAGATGTACTTGCCTCGAGCAAAGCAAGAATACTAGTACGAAGATATAGATGTCTGGTATCCTGTCAATAATGATATACAAACTCAGTTTTAAGCTATGTTCAAGATTATACTAGTGGTGAGACACGACTCCTAACTGGATACTAGCTAAGTGGGGACCTAGCATAAAAGTCTAATGTGGAGTGCCACTATATACAAACTAACTTCCTAGGGTCTTTACACTAGTGCGGGGTGAGGTCCAATACTATAACAACTCAAATCAACGCAAAACTTGAAAGTCGTAACTATTCAATAAATAAATCAAACGGTACACTAAGTTCCAACAATTTTAGAGATAGACAAAAAGCTAAATTATATATAAAATAAAGTACCAAAATGATCCTTGTTAATTATAGAAATTTATACTAATTTTTCTGGGATTTATAAACCCTCATAAATATTTATTAAAAATCAGCAAACATAAATATACTAAAAATGAGTTCTGTTTTCCTATTTTTTATAAAATACCAAAAGCACTTAATAAATGCTAGAAAAATTATAATAAATTAGATAAATTAACATAATATTTAAATACCATTTTTCCAAGATTTTTACAGCAATTAAAATATATATAAAAATTCAAAACCAGAAAGTAACAATATCTAGAAAAATAATTAATAATAAATTAAGGATAATACATACTCAAAATCTACAGATGTTGTCGGATGATAAAATAAATATCACCAACGTGTCCAGAATGGTCAAATCAGCTAGGATAGCCTACCCATAAGTCCAATTTAGATACAGGGGCAAAACCGTAATTTCGGATCAAAATGATGTCCGTCGTTGGACACACTTTGCACCGAAAAGTATGTCAGGATAGAAGTCTACAAAATCTAACAAATTATATGTCTATGAATCCAGAATGATGATACGAATCCAACGGTATATCTGAAATAGGATTCCGATGTCCCGATCACAAAATGATACGTTGACGCGATACTTGGTATCCGGTTTGCACGAAAATGCGTGCCAGCAAATGTCTTCAAAACTCAGCAAATTATATGTCAACGAGTACAGAATGACGATACAAACTCAACGGTATATCCGGAATTGGCTTCCGATGAGCGGATCTCAAAGTGACCCGTTGACTCGAAAAGTGGGACCCGTTTTGCACCGAAATACGTGCCAGGGCCAACGTTCTCCAAATCAAGCAAATTTTATATAAAAACATACCAGAATGATGCCACGAGTCTACTGGTGGTGTCAGAAATTGAATTCGGAGTCCCGGGTTCAAAAATGGAATTTAACAAGTGCAAATTAAAGAATTCGGACGACCAACTTTGGCGTCGAATTCGACCAACCGAACGTGCTTAAAATAAAACGAAATATAAAGGAGACAGGAAGATGGTTATACCAGCTGTGCACCAGAACTGACGGTGCGCAAAACGGAGCTGCGACGGCGAAGTTACGAGCTGACGAAGTCGGCTCCACGAAACTGTCCAAAAACATTTCAATTTAAAACGTCAACTTGGTGGCCAGTTTTGAGGTATCAAACGACAAAATTAACGGGTGAAATTTGAGAGGAGTGAAGGTGGATATACCGAGATTGCGACGGAGCAAAAAGTTTGCCAATCCAACGGTCGGATCTCCCAGAAAAAGCACACGAACTCGCTGTCCCGAAACATAATTTCTGAATTTTTTCCACGCGCGCGTCGACGGGATTTCGACGTAAACGCACGAATAGCCTATTTGGCTTGTCGGAGAAGATGGCGATGGACTCGGGGTGGTCGCCGGGGAGGCGCGCGCCAGTGGGGGGTCGTCGGTGGCCGGTGGCTGCCGCGGTGGCGCGCGGCAGTGCACGGGGTGGTGCACGTTCGTGTGCGCGCGCATGCGCATGCAGCTACTGCCGCATGCTGCTGCTGCTGCTCGTAGCTGCTGCTGCGGCGCGTGGTGCGGCAGCATGCGGCGGCACGTCGCCGGGGCACGGCGAGGGGGGCTGTGCGGTGGTGGCGGCGGCTTGTGGAGGTGGTGGCGGTGGTGGGAAGATGATGGTGAGGGTGATGGGAAGAGGAACATAATAGAGGAAGAGGAGGAGGAGAAGAGGGAGGAGCTCGGCCATGGAGGTGGTGGTGTTCGGCCGAGCATGGAGGGGGTGGTGGTGGTGTTCGGCCGAGAGGGTGGTGGGAGGACAGAGTTGTGTGTGTGTGTGTGTTTTGTTAATAATAGAGTGAGAGAGAGATGTGTGTATAAGAAGAGAGAGAGAGTTATAATAGATATTATAGAGAGAGGGGAGAGTGGGATTGATGTCGGTCCAAAGGGGGAGTGCTGTGAGGTGGAGGTGAGGGGGTGTGTGAGTGTAGGAAATAATAGAGAGAGAGAGAGAGAGTGTTAGATATTTGAGAGGAGAGAGATATATGTGTGTATATATATTATATATAGAAGTGAGTGATAGATATTATTATTAGAGAGAGAGTAGAGAAAAAGTAGAGAGAGGGTGAGGTCGGCTGGCATTGGGGGAGGGGTGTTGTGTGGGAGTTATTTTAGGAAGAGAGAGAAAAGAGAGTTATATATATATGTATGTATAAATTATATGTATAGATATTTGTAAAGTAGAGAGAGGAAATGATATTTCCAAAATAGGAAAAATAGGAAAATTAAGCGGGGTATTTGAACAGTCATGAGAGGGCAACATGGAGCTTGGGCTCGGGTTCGGTCGAGCCGGGTCGGGTCAAAATCGAACCGGGGGCGATAATTAAATTAAAAATAGGGATTTATAATCATGGGTAAATAAATGATATACGGGGACTCCAATAAATGGGACACAAGTTGCAGGCGGGGAGTAGGCTTCATATAGGCCACGTCCATACTTTGGGTCGACTAGGTTGGGTCGATGTCGGGTCCCGAAATTAAAATCGGAAATTAAATCGGGTTTTACGGTAGAGAATAAATCGGCCTAAATTGACCCGGAAGTTGTGCGAAGAAAATGGAGCACAAAATGAAGTGTCTGAGTGGGACACGAAGGTCATGGGTGAAGAACGTCTCGAGTAGATCATTTATGAGAAGTTGGTTTCGAGAAAAATGACTGGTCTGGTGCTCCTAAATTAAAAGCCACGGTAACGTGCAAACGATGATCAAAAATAAAAGTGGGAATAATTATTCAACGATTAATCGGTCTAAGTTGACCCAAACTTGCGCGATACAAAAAGAGCACAAGGGAACGAGTTCAAGTGGGACATATATCAACAGGAAGATAATCTTGCCTACTTCAAAATCCATGAAGAGAGTTTACAGAGATTCGCATCCCTGACGCTCCAGAAGTCAAAGTCATGGAAGGGTACATTAATGATCTAAACAATTAAATAATAATATATTTATCGATAATAATTCATTAAGAAAAATAAAAATAAACCCTGAAATTCAGGGGGCTTACAAGGAGTACAACACGGAGTTCCTCCGTCTCAGTCGTTTTGCCCCGTACCTGATCGACACTGAGGAGAAGAAGGCCGAAAAGTTCTATGACGGCCTGCGTTTCGAGCTACAGAGATTGGTAGGATCTGTCGCTCCTACCTCATACTCGAAGATTCTGACAGCAGCTCGACGTCAGGAGCGCATCAACCATAGGGAGGCCAGCCTGAAGCGCTCTCACTAATCAGCACCAGCAGCTCGAGCACCGCAGGAAGGACCGGCGAAGCATCCTCAGATTCATCATCCGCAGAGAGCAGCGCCTCCGACAGCACCAGGGACCCCTACCTGTCATTTTTGTGGCAAGGTAGGTTATTCTGTGCAGGATTCCCGACGCAGGCTCGGATTATGCCTGGTTTGTGGATCTAGTCAGCACCAGGCCAGAGATTGTACAGAGCGTCGTGGAGCTGCACAGATGGTACACCGCCATGCATATCCGGCACTACCAGCACCGAGGCCACCATTCTAGGGTCCGAGGGTGCCCCCTCCAGGAGTTGGGGCGATACGGCCAGCAGCACCGGTAGGATACCAGGGGAGACCACCCTTGGCACCGCAGGCAGCCCGATTTCAACAGGCCAGACAGCAGGCTAGAGCACATGGGCATGGACAGGCCTTTGCTATGACAGTTGAAGAGGACGAGACAGCTGGAGAAGTTATCGTAGGTACTATTTTAGTTGCTTCATTACCTGCAGTAGCATTATTTGATTCTGGTGCCACGCATTCATTCATAGCAGCTAGTTTTTCGACCACCCATAGAGTAGCTACTGCACCCCTTTCGAAGACCATGAGAATTCTTACGGGAGACGGAATAGTACCTGTTAGTGATACATGTAGATCTTGTTCAGTAGTTGTTTGCGGGCGTGAGATACATGTCCGATTTCTAGTCTTCTCTATGCCAGACTATGATGTTGTTCTTGGCATGGATTGGTTGAGCCAGCACCATGCGACGCTAGACTGCCGACGTGGAAGCGTCATATTTCGACCCCCAGGTCACCCAGAGTTTGAGTTCTCTCGGGGAGCCATAGAGATGGATGATCACCCCACCCTTGCGGCACGTATTGCATTGGAAGAACCAGCACGCCCAGCGATCATCACAGAGTTTGAGGACATATTTCCCGAGGAGCTTCCAAGACTACCACCAGACAGGGAGGTAGAGTTCTCCATTGAGCTAGTACCAGGATCGCCACCTATTACTTTCCATGTGTACCGACTAGCACCGAAGGAGTCAAATATGTTGAAGGCCCAGATTGATGAGCTTTGGGGCTTGGGTTTTATACGGCCCAGTGTTTCTCCATGGGGAGCACCAGTTTTGCTTGTACCGAAGAAGGATGGGACAGTACGTCTATGCATAGACTACCGGGAGTTAAATGCTGTGACAGTGAAGAACAAGTATCCCCTGCCTCGCATCGATGATTTATTTGACCAGTTGAGCAGTGCTTGTGTGTTTTCAAAGATCGATCTCAGGTCAGGTTATCACCAGATCAAGGTACGGAAGGAGGACATTCCGAAGACAGCCTTTCGGACGAAGCACGGGAACTATGAGTACCTTGTGATGCCATTTGGTTTAACCAATACGCCAGCAGTGTTCATGAGTCTGATGAATAAGGTGTTCCACCAGTACTTGGATAAGTTTATGGTGGTGTTCATCGACGACATATTGGTGTACTCCAAAAGCCACCAGGAGCATGAGAAGCATCTCAGGATCGTGTTAGAGACCTTGAGGAAAGAAAGACTATATGCCAAGCTCAGTAAGTGTGAGTTCTGTATGAGCGAGGTATCCTTCCTTGGGCATATCATTACAGGAGATGGATTAGCGGTGGATCCAGAGAAGATTGAAGCAGTGAAGACTTGGCCAGCACCGACATCAGCCACGGAGGTCAGGAGTTTTCTCGGACTTGCGGAATATTATTGGAGGTTTGTAGAAAACTTTTTGAGAATTGCTGAGCCTATGACGCGTTTGACGCATAAGGATCAGGAGTTCATCTGGACAGAGGAGTGTCAGACGGTATTTGATGAGCTGAAGAAGCATCTGACGTCACTACCTATCTTGACATTGCCATCAGGATCTGGAGGATTTGTGGTGTACAGCGATGCATCCGGGAGCGGATTAGGATGTGTACTAATACAGCATGGAAAGGTTGTAGCCTACGCATCGAGACAGTTGAGGATCCATGAGAAGAACTACCCGAAACACGATTTGGAGCTAGCTGCAGTGATTTTTGCACTAAAACTATGGAGGCACTACCTTTAAGGAGAGCGGGTAGATATATTTACTGATCACAAGAGCCTGAAGTACGTCTTCACGCAGAAGGAGCTGAACATGAGGCAAAGACGTTGGCTAGAGCTGATGAAAGACTTTGAGATCGAGTTGCAGTACCATCCGGGAAAGGCGAATGTCGTGGCGGATGCTTTGAGCAGGAAACCTACAGCATACTTTTTGACGACTCAGCATCACTTATTGGAGGATCTCCAGGAGTTGGGGTTTGAGGTCGTATTGCCAGGTATGGATATGGACAATTATCTACACTTGGAGTACAGTCACCTTTGGTTGAGAGGATCAAGGCCGCACTACCTACAGATGCGAGATTCAGGAGACTCCGGGAGAGGACCGAGGCAGGCGAGCAGACAGGACTGCGGATTCACGAGGACGGAACGTTAAGGTGTGGAGATCGCCTATGCGTTCCGAGTGGAGAGCTATGCCAGGAGTTGATGACAGAGACGCATAGCTCGATATATTCTATTCATCCTGAAGGTACGAAGATAAACAAAGATTTGCGTCAGCATTACTGGTGGCATGGAATGAAGAGGAAGATCGCTCGATTTGTAGCGAGATGCTTGGTCTGTCAACAGGTCAAGGCCGAGCACCAGAGGTCTGCAGGACTATTACAGCCGCTTCCCATTCCTGAGTGGAAGTGGGAACACATCACGATGGACTTCGTCACTGGATTCCCGAGGAGCCCCAGCGGGAAGGACGCAGTTTGGGTCATCGTGGATCGACTCACCAAGTCGGCACATTTCTTACCCTTCAGAGTTGGGCAATCGACGGAGATCCTTGCCGATTTGTACTTGCGACAGATAGTACGTTTGCACGGAGTACCAGTGAGTATCGTGTCGGATCGAGATTCCAGATTCACTTCACATTTTTGGAGGAGCATGCAGGATAGTTTGGGGACTCGCCTCAAATTTAGCACCGCTTATCATCCACAGACTGATGGACAATCAGAGCGTACGATCCAGATATTCGAGGATATGCTGAGGGCATGCATGTTAGACTTTGGAGGATCTTGGGAGGATCACCTACATTTGGTCGAATTCTCCTACAACAACAGTTACCAGGCGAGCATACAGATGGCACCCTTCGAGGCACTTTACGGCAGGAAGTGCAGGTCTCCAGTTTGTTGGAGTGACGTCGGAGAACGTCAGATACTTGGTCCAGAGTTGGTGACGCAGACAGTAGAAAAGGTGAAGCAGATTCAGAGTCACCTCAGAGCGACACAGGATAGACAGAAGCACTGGGCTGATGCGCATCGTCGACCCTTGGAGTTTAAGGAGGGCGATCACGTGTTTTTGATGATATCATCGACTCGGGGGACTATCAGATTTGGCAGTAGAGGCAAGTTGAGTCCGAGGTACATCGGGCCCTTCGATATTCTAGAACGAGTCGGTGAGGTGGCTTATCGTCTAGCATTACCCCCGTCACTTGAGGGAGTGCACGATATTTTTCACGTATCGCAGTTGAGAAGATACGTGGCAGACCCTAGCCACGTGCTGGACCATTCAGAGATTACAGTTGGGCCGAGCTTGTCATATGTGGAGCAGCCTGTCGCGATTCTAGATCGCAGCGAGAAAGTTCTGAGAGGGCAGACGATTCGACTCGTCCGAGTCGCTTGGAAGCATCATTCTCCGGGCGAGTCAACTTGGGAGCGCGAGGACTCTATTCGGGAGCGTTTCCCTTACTTGTTCGAGGATGGAGGTATAAATTTACGTATTACTTTTCAATATCCTTAATTATTCATAAATCTTCTTTCCCTAATCGTGCCATTTTATTTTAATTTCGGGGACGAAATTCTCTAAGGGAGAGAGAATGTGAGCCCCCTAAATTTTATGTATATATATATATATTGGTAAATTATTGTTACCATTATTTTGTTTCCTTACAATAAAATTTTTACTTACGATTATATATATATGTATATAGAAATAGTTAATGTTCTAATTAGTTTAACTTATCATTTTATAATAGATTATTGTTGACTATTATTAATTGATTCAAGTTAATTCTCTATTGTTATGTTATAATTATAGAAGGTTAAATCATCTCAAATTTTATTAGTTGTTATTAAGCAAAATCTTTTTTTATTATTAACTGGATTGTAGGTCACTACATGAATATAGCTAGCTTGACACCTTATTAAAAAGATTAGCATTTTTATTTATCCTATTACACTTTAACAAAATCGTATAAAAAAAATTTTGGTCCATTATTCTTCTGATCGGCCCAAATCCCAAGGCCCACACCTTGCATGGAACTCATGGGAGAGCAGCAACTCTCCTTAAGTTGCATACACAACCCTAAGCCTTCCCCATATATATTCACTCCTTTTTCCTTTCTCTTCACAACCTAGCCGCCACATTAACATCTTCACCGTCCCCCACTTTTCTATTCTTTCCTTCGTTCCCGGAATACCGTCGTAGGAGCGAGCGTCGGCAGGGACAATCCTCGGCGTACCGCTCGAACGCGGTCGAGTTTGTTCCGTTGAATCGTGTTCAACGCGCGCGGCTGTCGGGTTCCGGTCGTACTGTAAGGTACGGCCACAGGCACCACCACGTCAGGTATCCTGTGGAGAGGTGCGCTACTACCCCTCTTACTTCCAGTATGAACTGAGTACATTATACCTATATTTAACTATTAGGTAGTTACTTCTGTTCTTCTCAACTTTGTATAAGTAGAGGTCTGTTTAAGCGCATGAGTATTGCTAAAACTTTTAGTAAATATAGGTTACAAGCTCTGAATGATAGCCATTGTAGAAATATATGTAGCTAGAAAGTGATTTTGTGGAGACACTTATTATGTTAAAGGAAGAGTATAAAATTTTATGCAAGAAATCTGAGAGCTTGTTGTAGCCGAGATTCTACTGGTAATGGTGGGTTCTGTTTAGAAAGATACTCTTGTGCACGAGTTTAATTGTGCTTGAGGGGGGAAGGAAGCTCGGAAGTAAAGGGAATGATATACATTAGTCTGTTACGTACCATACTATTACAGTAGAAGAAAAGAGAATAAATAAAATATTTTATAATAAATGAGAAGGAGAGAGCAAAGAAAAAGAAAAGAGCATATAGAATATGGAAGTTTCGTTATGAATAAGATGTAGAGAAGCATCCCAACAAGAAGGAGCAGCAGCCCACTTGGTTAATTGTTGGGTTGGCGGATTAGAGGGCTTTGGTTCGAATCCTGTGTTTGTATAAGAAAGGGGCATTTTGGTTGTGTTTTCTGTAATTTTGTGTTGGCCTTGACAAACAGAATGGTACATCAAATTTGTTTACCCATAAAACATCATTAAAGATCATTAGCCCACTGGTTGTGTAGGGAGGCTTCTATAGAAGAGGTTGTGGGTTCAATTCCTAGTTTTGGGGTTCTATAGTTTTTGTTTTTGGTGTTAAAACTCAAGTTGGTTGTGTATATATTTTAATTATTACAACCAAATTAATATTTTCCTTGCCCATAACTAAATGATTCTTTTTGCCATCCTTACGGCTTAGGCCTATGACCCAACTATATTATTTAAATTAAATCCAAAATCCAAGTTACTTATTTTTATATAAGTGATAAAAATATCATTTAATAGATAAAATATTTTACTTGATAATTAATTAGTTAAATATTTCTATAGGTCCACTTGCCACTTCTGACCCTTCGGCGTGGACATTTGGAGCAGCCTTTCCTACTCATCAGCACACGGAGACAGGCAAGTGTACCTTGCCATTTTTTTGTACTTTAGTTACATTATTTAAAATTCTTAAATATTTATTTATGAGTATATAATTGCAATACCTAGGGCCGCATTCGATACTTCGCGTCTGAATCACATTCGGGTGCCGATGGCCGTTAGCGTCATCGGGTATTGAACCTAGACATTTATATATGCGATACCGCGACAAATCGTTGTGGGTTACACTTTGACCCTAGGAAACATTCATGTGATAGTACATTATTGACGGATGTTCGTACTTGCCTACATCTTATTGTACGGAGATTCGAGTTGATTCTAGGACGATGACATTGATATGTGTGCACTCCTACTATTCTATTTATGACTCGTTGTACTAGCTAGAGGTCTGACCGAGCGACTCGTAGATACGATTCGTGAAGTCATATGGGCGGGGAGAAACATACACCGTGCGCTTGGGCTACTTTCCCACAGAGTTACCGCTGCCTCATTACCAGAGCTGCGGATATTTCATAGTTACCACAGTTCCTTATCGGAACTGTGGATTCTCATAGTTATCGAAGTTCCGTATCAGAACTTCGGATTACACCGTGACAGCCCGCGTGTTCGAGTGATGTTTCTTAAATTGCATTTCATACTAGTTGGTTACGGTAGTCCACCCACTTTATTTCTGTCTTATTATATTTTTATCATATCACCCTTTACTGTCGTACTTTTGGCCTGTATATTATGTACCTTGTTGCTTCCCTCTGAGGACCTGGTTTTTTCTCCAGATTTAGACGATTATTCTGAGGTCTACGGATCCGTAGTTGAGCTTGGAGCAGGACTTGCAGTTGACGACGAGATCGATCCAGCAGAGTAGCCGATTGGTAGAGCACTTTCTTTATTTCTGGCTTCATTATCTAGTAGCATGTCGTCATCTTCTTGTATTTCATTTTTATTCAGTATTGTATCAGCAGAATTATTTCCGCAAGACTCTTCGTTTAGTGGTTGTTTTATGACTACATTCAGACTATGTTATTTCAGCATATTGTGGTTTATTTCATATTTTTTTTACTATGTGTTCCTTGATTTTCATTTAGTGGATGAGATTAGTACTTTGATTGTCTGGGCATTATTCTATATTACTGCATATTACAGCTTAAGTGCTATTCTCATGGTTCCATTAAATTGGATAAATCATTGGGAGTGGTACTCTCTGGCCTTACCACGTGGCTCGGTTCCGTATTTTGGAACTGGGGCGTGACAAAGACAAAATATCCGGATTAGCCGGCTAAACAGGTGCCGGTGGCTAAATGCCAGAACATAAGTAAAGATACTAGAGTGGTGGAGAAGAAACTCACTCGAGTCCCCCGCCAGCCAAGCTCCTAGTATGCACCATTGACGTCGGGGAGGAAGTTTGGATCCTCAGGCGCTGCTACGAGATCTGGCCAAACAAAACCAGCGGGGTCAGCCCCGAATAGCAAGTACCACAAGAAAGCACAAAAGAGTGAGATAAAACACAAGCACAAAATAATAATACTAGTAATAATAAAAGCTTTTGGTCGTAATCTCGATCCACAGCCTGTCCTAGCCCGATAGCCCAACCCAACAACCAAACAAGGACATGGGTTGGACCATGCACCATGACAGTCCATGTTCCTCGGCTACTAACGAAAGTTACAAGGCACAGTCAAATCATTTTTCAAGCGGCCATTCATTCATGCAGATTTTTAAATTTGGCAGAGTTATTCCCGCGATACTGATTAAAAGGAATCCTCAGATCGTGTCAACCCAGCAGGACTAGCCAAACCATAAGACATATAGCACAATGATTATGCACCGGTCCCCCAGAGGGATACCGCGCTAAAACATATAACATATAGCTCGTAGGGGTCGGATATAGCCATCCGCTATAGGCGAGTGAAACCATATCCGTGGCGGCCAACCCGATACGTTAGGGCTGGGCCTGGGATGGCTAGTATGACACGATCTCGAGATTCTTCCCACCCAATGTATCTACCAAGTTAGTTGCCTAGTTAATCCCTAGGTTATCCTCGGAGTTCACATGTCGTGGTCACATGCTCACTCCCCTAGATGTCATACATTGTACGAGTACCCCAAGAAGATCTGTACTGGCTCATAGAGTCACACATATGTACCCCCTTCTTGGTGTAATGCAACACACAGCACATACCCCATCATTGCTACTGACCAATCGCTATGTAAATGCTGGACTCTTGGAGGTACTGACAAGTATCACATAGGAACACTTAGCACTTAGGATAGCACATCGGTGCTCACATAGATTGTACCATAGTACACACATAGGGTTATCCCGCATACGCATAGGAGTCAGATCAGGAATGAGGACCTAGACACAAGAGAAAATAGAAAAAGAAGGTACTATGCACTTAGGGTATAAAGTGCTCGCAAGTCATGAAGTGGCCCTAACGGCGCACGGGCAATACGCAAGGTAAAAGGTGCACAAGGAGCAAGGTGCACAAGGTGCCAAAGTCACATATAAATTCTGGTTAAAGTGAGACATGAAGATTCTTGAAGCCAAGACAAAGATCTACAATTTTTATGTTGGGAGTTGGAAGAAATTCTGGCCACAATTCAGCCAAATAGGACATAAAACAGCCCAAAACAGCCAAAATAGGCACTATACGGCACTATGCAGCCTTCCGCGGCACTATGCGGCACTCCTATATGCGGCTCGGACACTATACGTCACTATGCGGCACTCCCATATGCAGCTCGACACTATGCAGCACTCCCATATGCGGCTCGGACACTATACGGCACTCCCATATGCGGCCCGGCACTATGCAGTACTATGCAGCACTCCCATATGCGGCTCGGATACTATGCGGCACTATGCGGTACTCCCATATGCGGCTCGACACTATGCGACACTATACAGCACTATGCGGCACTCCCATATGCGGCTCGACACTATGCGGCACTATGCAGCACTCGCATATGCGGCTCGGCACTATACGGCACTATGCAGCACTCCCATATGCGACTCGGCACTATTCATGTGGCACTATGCGGCACTCCCATATGCGGCTCGGCACTATGTGGCACTATACAGCACTATGCGGTACTTCTATATGCGACTCGGCACTATTCATGCTGTACTATTCATCGTTCCTACCAAAACCAGGGCAGATGACATAGAAATTTTTTAAATATTATTTTGGCCATAACTTTCTCAAAACAAGTCAAAATCTAACTTTTCAAAGATCAAAATTGTGTAGAATCAAATTTTCTACAACCTAGGACCATTAGTTTTTGAAAATAACCAAGTTTGATAGATCAAAACCATGTAAATACATAAAATCCTAGTTTTAGAAACTTAGATCTACACAAAACTAGTCATTAGAATAAAAACTCCAAGAACTAAACTTGTAGAGAATGAAAAGAAGAACAATATAGACAAATAATATCAAAGAAAAAAAAATTAAGAATGAAAAATGCACAAATATCTATTTTTGAGCAAGTTGTACTTGCCTAAGGATGGTGGTTGAGGAAAATAAATGGAAGAGTGAATGATGAGAGAGAGTGAGGAAGAGAATATAAATAGGGGTTGGGTTGGCTTAAGAAAACCCTAATCTCTAAACATGCTCCAACCCTTCCACTAATGACATACTTAAAAGCTAAATGCAACCATTAAATAATAATAAATAGAATTATGCACATGCTAAATACGGGATACCATGTACAGAATTCATGAAAGAATATGTATATCAGGATCGGGGAGTGACATCTCTATCCTCCTTAGAAAAATTTCGTCTTCGAAATTTTAGCCAAGACAATGATAGAAGAATCCGGGCAAGCAAGGTGCAATTACAATCTACGCAATCAACCTATCATTAGCAGTCATTGATCATATATTTCAAAATGGTGCAAAACAAGCATGTAAACAGATTACCAAGACATGAGGAGAAACATACCTTCTGAGTCGAACAAGTGCGGATACCGAGATCTAATCTCGTCTTCGCGCTCCCAGGTAGACTCTCCCGGAGAGTGATGGCCCCAAGCGATACGGACAAGGCTAATAGTCCGGTTCTTAAGCACCATCTCTCGCCGGTCCAAAATAGATACGGGTTGTTCCTCGTAAGTTAGGTCGGTACCAACGACTAACTCTGAATGGTCGAGGACATGACTCGAATTTGGGACATACCCACGCAACTGAGATACATGAAACACATCATGTACGCCAGATAGCGGGGGAGGAAGGGCAAGCTGATAAGCAACATCGCCTACCCGAGCGAGAATCTCAAAAGGACCAACAAATATTGGACTAAGCTTTCCTCGGGTTCCAAATCTAATGACACCCCGAGTAGGCAAAATTTGCAGAAAAACTTGGTCACCAACACCAAACTCTAGAGGCCTACGATGTTGATCCGCCCAGTGTCTGTGTCTGTCCTGCGTGACTCGAAGCCGCTCTCTGATCAACTTGACTGTCTCCACTGTCTGCATGATCATCTCTGGTCCCAACAACTTTCGTTCTCCCACATTGTCCCATGCCAGAGGGGACCTGTAATTTCTTCCATATAATGCTTCGAACGGTGCCATCCGGATACTTGCCTGATGACTGTTGTTGTAAGAGAACTCTACTAAATGAAGATGATCTTCCCAAGTTCCGCCGAAGTCCAAAGTACAAGCCCGTAACATATCTTCCAAGGTCTGAATGGTTCTCTCTGACTGTCCGTCCGTCTGCGGATGATAGGCTGTACTGAACCTCAACTTGGTACCCAAACTTTGATGCAAACTCCACCAAAAGTGAAAGGTGAACTGCGTGTCTCGATCTGATACTATGCTGACTGGAACACCATGCTGCCTCACGATATGCTTCATATACATTTCTGCCAGCTGCTCAGTAGACTGCCCTACTCTGAAAGAAAGAAAATGTGCAACCTTCGTGAGCCGATCCACGATTACCCAAACTGCATTTCGACCGGTCGGAGATCTAGGTAAACCGGTCACAAAGTCCATCGTGATGTGCTCCCACTTCCACTCCGGAATAGGAAGCGGCTGTAACAATCCTGCTGGTCTCTGCTGCTCTGCCTTCACTTGCTGACATACCAAACATCTGGATACAAACCTCGCTATCTTCCTCTTCATGCCATTCCACCAAAAGTGTTTCTTTATATCTTGGTACATCTTTGTGCCTCCGGAATAAATGGAATAAGGAAAACTATGAGCCTCTGACATAACTTCTTGTCGAAGGTCTCCACCTGGTACACAAAGACGGTTTTCGAACCTATGTGTACCAACCTCATGGATTACTAACTCCTTTCTGAGACCTGACTCACACTCTGATCGAAGCTTCTGGATCCGCGAATCCTCTGCCTGGGCTGCTCTGATCCTCTCTACTAAAGTAGACTGAATCTGCAAACTGGCCATAACTCCTGTATCTTGTGGCAAGATCACTTCAATTCCTATTTCCTGAAGGTCTTCCAAAATATGCCTCTACAAGGTTAAAACGAATGCACCACCTCTCCTGCTCAAGGCATCTGCTACCACATTCGCCTTGCCTGGATGATACTGAAGATTTAATCAAAGTCCTTCAGTAATTCCAACCATCTTCTCTGTCTCATGTTCAGGTCCCTCTGGGTAAATACATACTTTAAGCTCTTATGATCAGTGTAAATCTCCACTCGATCCCCATATAATTAGTGCCTCCATAACTTAAGCGAGAACACTACTGCTGCTAATTCCAGGTCGTGGATCGGATAGTTCTTCTCATAGTCCCGAAGCTGTCGAGATGCATATTCTATCACCTTACCATGCTGCATCAATACACACCCAAGTCCCTTCCCGGATGTATCACAAAATACTGTAAACCCTCCCGATCCTACTGGAATTGTCAAGATTGGGGCTGAGATTAATCTCTTCTTCAACTTTTCAAATGATGTCTGATATTCTGCTGACCAAACAAACTCTACATCCTTATGCGTCAAACGCATTAAGGGTGCCGAAATCCTGGCAAAATCTGCCATGAACCTCCGGTAATAACCTGCCAATCGCAAGAAACTACGCACTTCTGCTACCGTCTTCAGAACTGGCCAATTCTCTACTGCCTCAACCTTCTTCGGATCTACTGACACTCCTGCTCCAGAAATAATGTGTCCCAGGAACGAAATACGATCCAACCAAACCTCACATTTACTAAACTTCACATAAAGTTGATGCTCCCTCAAGGTCTGCAAAACTGTCCGAAGATGTTTCTCATGTTCTACTGGAATAAACGAGGATGTCATCTATAAACACTATACAAACTTATCCAAATAGGGTAGAAAGATGCGGTTCATCAAGTCCATGAATACGGCTGGGACATTAGTCAGTCCAAATGGCATCACCAGAAACTCATAATGCCCATACCGCGATCTAAATGATGTCTTAGGTATGTCCTGCTCCCGGACCCTCACTTGATAATATCCAGATCGAAGATCAATCTTAGAGAAGACGCAGGCCTTACTCAATTGATCAAACAAGTCATCAATCCTTGGTAACGGATACCTTGTTCTTCACTGTTACTGCATTCAACTGCCGATAATCAATGCACATTCGCGTCGATCCATCCTTCTTGGGTACTAAAATCACCAGTGCTGCCCTGGGCGATTCGCTGTCTCGAATAAACTGCTTCGCCTTCAGTTCTTCTTCATGCTGGTGCAACTTGTCCAACTCTAACTGCGACATCCAGTAAACTCTGTCGACTTTAGGCTCCGTTCTAGGATTCAACTCAATGCAAAACTCCACATCTCTCATCGGTGGTAAACCTGGAAGCTCATCTGGAAATACATCAAGAAACTCTCTGACCACTCTTGGTATCTGCTCCTGTTTTGCTAATGCTTCTACAACGATGCCCTTGGGTCGATCCTCCAATGATCGAACAAAGATGAACTTCTCAATGCCAGATACATTAAATACTACCCTACCTCCCTGACAATCTATCGTCGCATGATTGTCTCTTAACCAGTCCATGCCTAGGACAACATCAAAGTTGCCCATAGGGAACTCAATCAAAGATGTGGGCAATAATCGCCCACTCTCTACGACCGGACACGCTAGGCACACTCTGCTAACTCCTACGAGCCCATTACCAGTGAGTATATTCATCCTCTCTGGAAATGCCTCGAACTCCAATCCAATACGTATCGTAAATCGTGCAGATATAAAAGAGTGGGTAGTCCCCGAATCAAACAATGCTACTGCAGGAAAAGAGGTAACAGAAATATTACCTGCAACCACGTCGCCTGAAGCTAGTGCATCCTCCAGTGATAAGGTGAAGGCCTGGCCCTGGCCTTGCTGAGCTCCTTCCTGCTACCTTCCTCGACCATGCTGTCGCTGCGGCCTCTGCGGGCCTTCTTGGTTCTGTGCCTGGCGAAACATCTGAGCCTGCGTCGGCAGACGCTGGGCTAGCGGCCTTACGGCCAATGTTGGTCCTCTGTTCGGTGCTGCCCCCGGAGCTGACAACGTCGAAAACTGCTGAACTGGCCCTCCTGGCCTGTGCATCATAGGACAATTGGCAATCATATGGTCTGGACTGCCATACCTCATGCACAATCCGTTAGCTGAACGACACACATCCCTAGTGTGCCCTCCCTTACCGCAGTAAGTACATCCAATGGGTGCCCCCTGGCGCTGTTGCTGATACCGGACTGGTGCTGTTATCTCTGACACCGCCGTCCTCCGCGGCGCTCCTGACTAATTAATACGGATGTCGGGTGCTGGCGCCGATGTTCGCTGTACTGCTCCTCTGCCCCTACTCTGGGGATGGGACCTCTTCTGGCCCCCATATCTTGTCACCAACCTTTGTTGGGTGAGTTCAAGCCTCCGAGCAGCCGTTAAAACGACGTCAAAAGTCAGATAGTCGTGCCCTTCTACTAGCTGTAGAATCTCCAAATGAAGTCCTTGCTAGAATCTCGTCGCCTTCTCTGGCTCTGTAGCTATCATCGCCGATGCAAACCGACTCAGTCTGCAGAACTCTGCCGCATAACCATCCACCGTCTTACTAGCCTGCTTGAGACTGATAAACCTCTGTTGTAGCTCATACCGCGCTACCATGCCAAAGTACTTGGCCTTGAATCTGGTACTAAAGCTATCCCAAGGAACATGACGCCTCATTCCAACCTCTTCTGATGCCCACCAGTCGCGGGCGAGATCCTGAAGTAACAGTCTGACCTGGTCAACCTTCTCTTCTGCTGGAACCTTTGTTGCGGTCAATATGGCCTCGATATCCTGAAGCCAAGCATCCGCCGTGATGGCATCCTCCGTGCCGTCAAAGTATCTCATGTTAAGTCGACAAAACCTCTTCGATGCTCCCGAATCATTTCTGACACTTCTTTCAAGGGCTAATTGTAACCCCTGATTCAGTAGCAGGTCTGCTATTGTTGATGGGCTGCCACCTGACGCTGCTGAGTGGCCAGAAATCTCCGGATGACCTCCAAAAGTGCTGCAGCATCAGGCACTGTCGTCGCTGTCGGCACCACTGGGGGTGCAGGAGTTTCTAGAACCTGCGGTTCCACCATCTCTGATATCACTTCCACTCGGATCTGGTCAGGAGAAGGTATTCTTTTCGGCTGGTGCCCCGTCGAGCCATGCTCTACTGGACGTTCCTCCATGTTGGCCTCACCAGCTACTGAGAACGAATCACCCCTATAGGGAAAGATACATGATATCAAATGACAGGATGAAGAAGATTCGAGGATGCAATTCAATTTATCAATCAAGGTGAGGGAAGAGAAATCGAGGCAAGAGATTCAAAGGAAACAAGTTTTGATTGAGACTCCTATAATAATAACACCCCACAAGTCTGAAAATTAGACCTGCATGGGCCACCAATAAAACCTTGTCACTCCCCAGTACCCATATACGGAGACGGACTAGGCCAGCTACTCCATATGAGGTATATAAACATCATACGACGATCGTGGCTGTCAAGAGATAATGGGGTGCATGCTACAATCTAGTCTCCTATGGTCTCACAGAGCATCTAGGTCTCAATCAATCAAACAAGGAGCAGTAAATAATGATCATATAAGATAAAGCAGTAAGGCATCCCCGACGCATCATCAAAATGATTATGGGGATCTAGCTTTATAAGTTAGCTAGCCCAGAGAGTCATAGGTACATAATTGTATTCAGCTGCAGTGTGATTTAATTACAAATTATGCAAAGACAAAATATCTAGATTAGCCGGCTAAATAGGTGCCGGTGGCTAAACGCCAGAACATAAGTAAAGATACTAGAGTGGTGGAGAAGAAACCCACTCGAGTCCCCCGCCAGTCATGCTCCTAGTATGCACCATTGACGTCGGATAGGAAGTTTGGATCCTCAGGCACTGCTACGAAATTTGGCCAAACAAAACCAGCGGGGTCAGCCCCGAATAGCAAGTACCACAAAGAAGCACAAAAGAGTGAGATAAAACCCAAGCACAAAATAATAATACTAGTAATAATAAAAGCTTCCGGTCGTAACCTCGGTCCACAGCCTGTTCTAGCACGATAGCCCAACCCAACAACCAAACAAGGACATGGGTTGGACCACGCACCATGACAGTCCATGTCCTTCGGCTACTAACGAAAGTTACAAGGCACAGTCAAGTCATTTTTCAAGCGGCCATTCATTCATGCGACTTTCTATATTTGGCGGAGTTATCCCCGCGATACTGATTAAAAGAAATCCTCAGATCGTGTCAACCCAGCAGGGCTAGCCAAACCATAAGACATATAGCACATTGATTATGCACTGGTCCCCCGGAGGGCTACCGCGCTAAAACATATAACACATAGCTCGTAGGAGTCGGATATAGCCATCCGCTATAGGTGAGTGAAACCATATCCGTGGCGGCCAACCCGACACGTCAGGACTGGGCCTGGGGTGGCTAGTATGGCACGATCTCGGGATTCTTCCCACCCAATGCATCTACCAAGTTAGTTGCCTAGTTAATCCCTAGGTTATCCTCGGAGTTCACATGTCGTGGTCACATGCTCACTCCCCTAGATGTCGTACATTGTACGAGTACCCCAAGAAGATCCGTACTGGCTCATAGAGTCATACATATGTACCCCTTTGTTGGTGTAATGTAACACACAGCACATACCCCATCATTGCTACTGACCAATCGCTATGTAAATGCTGGACTTTTGGAGGTACTGACAGGTATCACATAGGAACACTTAGCACTTAGGATAGCACATCGGTGCTCACATAGATTGTACCATAGTACACACATAGGGTTATCCAGCATACGCATAGGAGTCAGATCATGAATGAGGACCAAGACACAAGAGGAAATAGAACAAGAAGGTACTATGTACTTAGGGTATGAAGTGCTCGCAAGTCATGAAGGGGCCTTAACGGCGCACGGGCAATGTGCAACGTAAAAGGTACACAAGGAGCAAGGTGCACAAGGTGCCAAAGTCACATATAAATTTTGGTTAATGTGAGACATGAAGATTCTTGAAGCCAACACACAGATCTACAACTTTCATGTTGGGAGTTGAAAGAAATTTTGGCCACAATTCAGCCAAATAGGACATAAAACAGCCAAAAATAGCCAAAATAGGCACTATGCGGCACTATGCAACCTTCTGCGGCACTATACGGCACTCCCATATGCGGCTCGGACACTATACGGTATTATGCAGCTCGACACTATGCAGCACTCCCATATGCGGCTCGGACACTATACGGTACTATGCGGCTCGACACTATGCAGCACTATGCAGCACTCCCATATGCGGTTCGGATACTATGCGGCACTATACGGTACTCCCATATGCGGCTCGGCACTATGCAGTACTATGCAGCACTCCCATATGCGGCTTGGATACTATACGGCACTCCCATATACGGATCGACACTATACGACACTATGCAGCACTATACGACACTCCCATATGTGGCTAGATACTATACGGTACTATACAGCACTCCCATATGCAGCTCGGCACTATGCGGCACTATGCGGCACTATACAGCACTCCCATATGCGGCTCGGCACTATTCATGCGGCACTATACGGCACTCTCATATGCGGCTCGGCACTATGCAGCACTATACGATACTCCCATATGCGACTCGGTACTATTCATACGGCACTATTTATCGTTCATGCCAAAACCAGGGCAGATGACATAGAAATTGTTCAATTTTTGTTTTGGCCATAAATTTCTCAAAACAAGTCAAAATCTAACTTTTCAAAGGTTAAAATTGTGTAGAATCAAATTTTCTACAACATAGGACCATTAGTTTTCGAAAATAACCATGTTAGATAGATCAAAATCATATAAATACATAAAACCTTAGTTTTAGAAACTTAGATCTACACAAAACTAGCTATTAGAATCAAAAACTCCAAGAACTAAACTTGTAGAGAATGAAGAGAAGAACAATATATACAAATAATATCAAAGGAAAAAAATCAAGAACGAAAAATACACAAATCTCCACTTTTGAGCAAGTTGTACTTGCCTACGGATGGTGGTTGAGGAAAATAAATGAAAGAGTGAATGAGGAGATAGAGTGAGGAAGAGCATATAAATAGGGGTTGGGTTGGCTTAAGAAAATTTTAATCTCTAAACATGCTCCAACCCTTCCACTAATGACATGCTTAAAAGCTACATGCAACCATTAAATAATAATAAATAGAATTATGTATATGCTAAATACGGGATATCATGTACAGAATTTATGAAAGAATACGTATATCAGGATCGAGGAGTGACATTTATCAAGCATTCACGCGGGCGACGCCTATGACTTAGGCTATTTCGAGTGTCGTAGTAACTTAGCAACTTAGGCCAACTTCCTGCTCCCAAGCCACGGGACGAAGGATCGAGTGTCATTTTAAAAGCACGCTGAGCTGACTTCTAAGCAGACCGTGGGGCCATTTTCCATGTTCTAAGACATTCCGACCCGTCGGAATTATTCCCTTAGCTATGTGGATGCGTCTCTTTTATTATCAAGCCTAACTTGTGCAAGTAAAAAACGTATGAGTTATCACTACCAAACTACAGTCAATTAGCGACGGCTGCTTAGCGACAGATTCTTTCCGTCGTAATTAGCGACGAATTTGTGACATATCACCGATGGAGTACCGACGATAAACCGATATGATTTTAATTTTATTTTAAGGGTGAGAAAAGGTCGCGAGTCCGTCGCTAGGGAGTCGGAGATATAGCGACGAATATTAACCGTCGCTATGCAGTCGACTATTTGGCAGAAAATATTGGAAGAAGTGGCGGAACAAAATTGCCGACTACGTAGCGACGGATAGTCCGTCGGCAGTTTTCCAATATAGCGACGGGGGTACCGACGGATAATATACGTCGCTAAATATACGATCCAGACTTAAATTGAAACGACGGAGGGAACTTTTCATTCCCTCCAAATTTCACTATCTCTCCCCTCTCTTTCTCTCTCCCGCGGCTTCGATGATCGGCGTCGGCGTCCACTCCTCTCTCTCTCCCGAAGGTAATCCCCTCTCTCTCTCTCGATCTCTCTCTCTCGATCTCTCTCTCTCGCACGGTGGTCGGAGGGGCAGCGGGGGCGGCAGGGGCGTCGTGGGCTGGGTGGCGACGGGGGAGGCGTTGGCTGCGGGGGAGAGGGAGGCGGGGTCTGGGGGGATGGTATGGGAGGCGTTTGGCTGCGGGGGCGGGGGAGACGGGGGCTGGGGGTGGGGAAGGCGGGGGCTGGGGGGCTGGTGGTGCGGTGGAGGCGTTGGCTGTGGGGGCGAGGGAGGCGGGGGCTGGGGGGCTGGTGCATGCAGGATCATTAAAGAGGGTTCCTATTGTAGTTTATGTTAATGAAGGATCACCCTCCAAGTTCCTTTAGAGTTGAAAAGTTCTCAAATTATTATGAAAAAGTTGGCCCTATGTATGCGTTAAAACTGCCTACCTAGAAGTTTTGCAGTACTATACACTTTCTGAGACTCTTTAAGTGATTTTGTACACTTTCTTATAGGGTAAGTTTGAACCTATAGTTTTATAAGTAAATTTCTCCACTACGTTATCCTTCAGCCACAGTCATTTAAGAACATGTTACAACATTCTGAGTGTAGAGCATACCTGGACTTAGTTGTCTTGTAACATTCTACTTCATACGTATTGTATGCAAAATTGTACTTCAACACCATATAACTGTTTTTCTTCACGTAACCATCCTCAATAATGCCTTCATAATGAACGACTAATTTAAAGTAATAGAACAGAAACTCTTTTTTCCATTAGCTTAAGTATACCCTCATTCTTCTTGAAGTCATGCAAAGTTATGCTTCATGAGTTTTGTTTTGCAACGTAACTTTTGGATCTTTACTCGTTCCGTAGTCTTGCACTCTTAGCTTTTTCGGGTATTACCATATCTCATACACCAAAGAACCTCAACTTGAGTGTCCCAGTAAGAATCAGTTAGTACAGAGATGTGAGGACTTAATACTGACTTTTGATATAACATACAAGCCTTGTCATAGGTTTGCTTGTCTTCCATTTGTTATCATGCTAGTTACTATTATATTAATCTCCTTAATCACATTGGTACAACTACTAGACATTTGTTACTTTTTTTCTTGAATTTTTCCTTCTGGAACATCTAATGAGAGTCTTCAATGGAACCACACTAGTCTTTTCTTCTATGTAAAGTGCCATTATTCACCCTATAGGACCTTTCCTCATGAATCAGTTGGTGATGGTTGTTGAACTACTGCTAATGGAGAAATACTGTGCTTTATAGTTTGGAGTAAGTACTACTGCAAATGGAGAAATACTATAGGGCTTCGTTGGTTTTGCTTAACTTCTGTGGTTTGTGTAATTTAACAAATTGTTCTGATACCACTTCATTAACGCATGGCATTGACTGTCATACACATACACTAGCATGGTTGAATACTTCATAATTTGAACCTAGCAACCCTACCTTTTAAATCCTGAATCTGAACCCTCTTTAATGATGTTGAAATTGTAATGTAATGCACATCTCTACATGCCCTTGTTAACACACAACCACCATGTGTTCAAGTTAGATATGTACTCTAACAGTATATGATCGTACTATCGGTATGTACTATCGATTCCGGTATCGAACTATCGGTATCGGACTATCGGTATCGATATCAGTATCGAACTATCGGACTATCGGTATCGAACTATCGGTATCGCTAGCGGACTATTGGTATCGGTATCGAACTATTGGTATCGGTATCGCACTAACGGTTTGGACTATCGGTATCGGTATCGTACTATCGGTATCGGTATCGAACTATCGGCCTATATACCAGCAGATCTACCAGTTACATGATTATATACTAATTCTGTTTAGTTTGTCTTACGATACAGATTTTCACATCCAATCTGTGATGGATCGTTATTTCGTTGATCGTACATGAATGTACAAACGACAACACGAGAGCAGAATAGGTGTAAGTGACAATTTTCAAGCAGGCGTGGAAGTGTTTCTTAAGTATGCCATGAGCAAAGCTCAGTATATGGACGATAACAAAATCAAGTGTCCATGTCGTAATTGTCGTAATAGAAGTTATGAAGAAGTGGTGAGTGTAAGAGATCATTTGACCTGTAAGCGTTTCGTACGTGATTACGGTCTGTGGTCATCGCAAGGTGAACTATATGCGGAAAGACAGGTTGCGAATGCTGCTACTTATGCTTTTGATGATAATGCTGCAACGGATTTTGTCGTCGAAGACGACGAATGCTATGTTGATTATAGAGACCTACAGAACCTTGTACGAGATATGGTGTACGACGCGGCAGGGCCTAATTTTGATCCGGAGGATCCTAATCCCGAGGCGAAGGAGTTCTATGATATGCTTCAGGATGCAGAAACTTTTTTATATCTTGGTTGTGAGCCTGATTTCGTACTGTCAGTGACGATACGGTTGTTGAACATAAAGTCCGATTTTAGCTTGCCACAAACTTGCTATGAACGGATTATACAACTAATCAAGGAGGTGTTACCGAAGGAATCAAAAGAGCTTCCAAAAAACTTCTACAAGTCGAAGATGATGGTCCGACAACTGGGACTGGGGTACGGAAAGATAGATTGTTGCCGCAACGGATGCATGTTGTACTACAAGGAGAACGAGGATATAGAAAGTTGTAGCTTCTGTAATACGGATTGTTACAAGCAAGTCAGGAGAAAAGGAAAGTCAACTAGAAAACGACGTCCTTACAAGTATATGCATTACTTGTATGTCTGGATTTTGCTGCATCCAAATTTTGCTGCAGAGCCTAAAATTATATGTCTGGCGCTATGTTCTGATGGCTTCGCCCCTTTCGGGCAGTCGGGATCTCAATACTCCTACTGGTCGGTCATTCTGACCCCTTACAATCTGTCACCATGGATGTGTATGAAGACTCCTTATATGTTCTTGACAGCAATCATATCGGGTCCCAAAAATCTGACGAAGAATATCGATATATATATTTACAGTCGTTGGTGGATGAGCTGAAACAACTGTGGGAGATCGACGTCACGACCTATGATATTTCCAGGAAACAGAACTTTCAGATAAGAGCATCACTGATGTGGACAATCAATGATTTTCCTGCATACGGTATGCTGTCGGGATGGAGTACTCACGGTACCATGTCTTGTCCGATATGTATAGAAAATAGTAAGGCGTTCCACCTTAAGCATGGAGGAAAAACTTCTTTCTTTGATTGTCATCGTCAATTTTTGCCCGCGAGTCATCCTTGGAGAAAGAACAAGGACGCGTTCAGAGCTGGAAAACAAGAATTTTCTTATCCGCCTGCCAAATTATCGAGATACGATATTTGAAAAGATGTAAAGGACTTGCCCACTATAATGGAAGATCCATCGAACAATCATATCGATGGGTTCGGACAAAGCCATAACTGGACCAAACGGAGTATCTTCTGGGACTTGCCTTATTGGAAAGATAATCTTATAAGGCATAATCTTGATGTTATGTATATCGAAAAGAATGTGTTCGATAATGTCTTCAATACCGTCATAGATATTAAAAGAAAGACGAAAGACAATCCAAAAGCAAGACAAGACATTGCCGAGATATGCAAGCGTCATTATCTGAACTTGATACAAAGGGGAGCTGGTGGACAATTAACTAAGTCGATAGCACAATACACATTGATAATTGAATTTGTATATCTATATATTCTGGTTAATTATTAGTTACTTTTTAATCAACCATTTTTTAAATTATATGATAATTGAATTTGTATGTTAGACGACGTTCTGGTGGCCCTCCCATCGCGAGGATGCGATCCGCAGGACCTACAGAAGCGCTGCCTCGAAAAAGATATGGGATATGATTCATGACCTGAAAATAGGACAGACGAGGCCGAATTGGATCCGACATGACTATTATGAGGACCTCTTAGATATGATGAATACTCCTGCGTACAAGGAGAAATCGGAGAAGGCGAAGGTGAACCGACGAGCCGTGGGACTTCATACGGGAGGATCAAGGCCCCATGCAGCGACGCTTGCAGATCTGGTAAGATACCGCAAATTCATTTTACTATCGAATTAGGTATTATTAATATATGAAGTTAATTAAATTCTACGAAAATTTTGTATACAGATCCAACGGGCGGTGAAGGAGGAAGGGTGCCAGAATCGGTCACCATGTACGATATGTTCCAGCATACGCACAAGAGACGGAAGGACGGGAGCTTCGTCGACGAGAGGGCGAAGGAGATTAATGTAAGTACTTATGTTTATGAGATTTACGTTAGAATTAAAAGTATTTGGACTATAACTTAGGTAAACTTAGGATTTCACACTTAACTTAGTGAAACATAGGATTTAGATTACAACTTAGGCAAATCTTATAGTATAAACACATTTATTTGATAGGCTGCGTACTGTGAGGCCCTTAGTCGGGCTCAGTTAACTGCTGCCGAGGATGTCGGTGAAACGACACCCGTCCGAACGCCCTCTTCTATGGCCGCTCGCAATGACTTGTTCGTAGATACCGTCGACGGCTTTAAGAAAGGGAGCATGTACGGAGTCGGCTCCCTAGGGCTGTTGCACATGGCGACTCAGAGATTTCCACCGACACTGCCTCCTCCCGCGGCCCCGGCAGACGATGATGTGAGGTCGCAGCTTACGCAGCTGCACGAGGCGGTGTCATCCTTGCGGAAGCAAATTGCCACATACTTTCTGCCACCATCTGCTGCTGCTGGTCAGTCTGCTGCTGATGCCGGTCCATCTGCTACTGGTGCCGGTCCGTCTGCTACTGGTGTCGGCCCGTCGGCTGCTGGTGCCGGTCCGTCGACTGCTGGTGCCGTCCTTCTTCCGTCGGTCATCTTTCTTTCAACCATGCTACCCCTCTGGTACCGCCTCCGACTGTGACGACACTCCTTGATTTCATGTCGCCAGAGCAGCTACACTGACTTTCGGGCAGTGTCTTCGACGGATTGTCGTCGTACATAGTGGAGCAGTATTATCGTTGGTCGCATGAGGGATTACCACCACCGGGCAATCGAACTCCTCATGCTCCTTGAAGTATTGTATAAGAATAGTTTTTAAATTTAGAATATTTGTGGAAATTTCGGATTATAACGACGGGTATTAGTTTATGATTTCAGGATAATTGGTTTCTATTTTATATTGGTTTGGGTTATACATATTTGTGATTATATATTGATCTATGTGATTCTTGGATAATTTGTGTGCATTATATTCGTATGTGATTTATAATGGATTATATATTGGTCTCAGTGATAGTATATTGTGATTATATATTGGTCCGATGTTCGGATGTTGTGTGAACAGGGAATGCTCTGTAATTTTTTTAAAAATATCTCAATTAGCAACGGACTAGTGACGGGTTAGCGATGGATAACATCAGTTTCCGACTAAATGTCGACAGAATATCCGTCGCTAACTGGAGAATTGGAAATATTTCTAGTTAGCGACGGATCGTCAACGGCTTGTCGACAAAATATCTTACATGGCGAAGACTTTTCGACGGAATATCCGTCGACAAGGTTCTGGTGGTATGAAGGTGTACAGAAGGTTAGCGACGGATATTCCGTCAGGGATCCGTCGCCATGGTCGACGGATTCACGATGGAGAATCCGTCGCCATGGTTCTGGAAATTCTTGACATTTCCAGAACCATGGCGACGGATAGTCCGCCACTAATCCGTCGCTATGTCGACGAATGCGCGACGAAGTCACGACAGAAAATCCGTCGCCATAGTTCTGGAAATGTCAAGCATTTCCAGAACAAGGTCGACGGATTATCTGTCGCTAATCTGTCCTTAGTTAGCGACGTTTTTCGACGGAATAGTGACGGAACGATACCCTCTGATACACTGTAACGACGGTTTACCGACGGACTATCCGTCGCTAAGCGTCTTTACAATTCAATACTTAATACTTGAATTCGATGAAAGATCGTCGGCAAGTCATCGCTAATGCAACGAATAATGACGACGGAAAGCCGTCGCTATTTCGTCGCTTGACGGCTACTTAGCGACGAGCTGATTGCCGATGAATTTTTTTGGCCAATATCCGTCAGTGATCCGTCGCTAATACGGATTAGCGACGGATGGGCGACAGATCTGGCCGTCGCTAAAGCTACATATTTTGTTAGTGTATTAAGTGAAGGCTAAGATGAGACAAGTTCACCGAAACTACCCCACCTAAGCGAGTAGTCGCCTCGACCGAGCGGGCCTTCAAGCAGCCGTTGCAAGGCTAAGTCCGAACGCCGTCGGCATTTCGATTCCTCCGATTGACTTTGCAGGACGGGGTACTACACCAAGTGTACGGTGTGCCGTATTTACTCGCTATCCATTTTCATGACAAGAACAGCATCTCAAAACACACTGGACTAGTGTCGTGTGCTAGAATCACATTGTCTCATATTTTACAGATTGGACTTGTATCATATTGTTCTAGTTAGTTGTCTCTTTTTACGGTATTCATTGCCATGCTCTCCTGATTTATTGCATTTATATATCTTGTTCTAAATTGTGGTTCTACTTTATTACATGTCTCAAACTTTTCATGTTCATCAATATAAATGTCTATAACTGCTTTATAGTCTTTGTCACTTACTTGGGTTTTCTAGATGAGGTGTGCTCGTTCCATCCTGACTGGATATATTTTTTAGATGTTTGCCCTGAGGATATGTGTCCTACCTGCTATGGATCTGAGGAGGGATTAGCCACCCTGAGACCTGACCTTCAGGAGTGACCAGATGACTAGTTTATAGGACTTGTTATAGATTTTATGTTTGAACTCGAATTGTAATAAGTGGAGAGTTTTGACATTGTATTTGAGATTATTTTTCGGATATTATTATTTAGTAGTTATTAATTGTTGTTTGTTGAGCCTTATAGTTATTTAGACTTCTGTGATATATTATCATGCTTAGTCTGTGATTGAGTATTACCGTATCTTATACTTGTCCTCCATTCGGAGTTGAGATCTATGACAGGTATATTATATTATTGTGTGAGTTGTTAGTTAGCGACCTAGAACAGTGTTCTACCGTCGATTCTACGGCGTAGGCTGGGCATTGTTACATACTCGTGCCCCTATACCGGGTGCGAGACGTGACAACCTTGTACGCGTAGAAGAAATCGGAGTCAATATCTTCCTTAGATTGTAGATAGGTAAGTGTTGTCATTGCATCCAAATTGTCTACTTCTCTACAATCATTAGCTAAAGCATTGTATAGATCTTTTTTCGTCCATCCAATATTATCCCAGCCACTTTTCTTATGCACCAATAAATTCCATATTGCTGAAGTCTTCATCCCGACTTGTTTCATCAGCTTTGCTTCTTCTAATTCTGCGTCTGATATCTTTCGATGGGATCTCAAAAAAAACTTTTTCAAAATTATTTGCCAGAGTATAGTTGTGATGCCTCTAAATAATTTGGCAACCCACAAATTTGTATAACTTTCATACAGAATCTGAAATATTGCTCGACAACTAGTCATGATTTCACTTCATGGCTCATGTACCCAGTTAGGATCTTCTTTATATTTCTTCTGTCTAAATCCAGCATTCGAACAACACCAACTACGCCTCTGACCATCCCAGATTTGTCTTTCCTCTCTTCGTTCTTTCTAACAATAAAACCAACGATTTTTGAATATATCCGGTAAAAAGAGTATGTTTCTTCAATAGGGTTCAAGTGTAAGACAACGATATCATCATCTACGAGGTCCTTGGGTCTTTGTTAATGTTGGCAGACTGCATTATTTTTTTCATCACCATTTTGTCGAAATCAATTTGAGTTTCATCTTCATCCCTAAAAAACAAAATTAGACAAAATTAGTATTAAATAATTGTAATTTAATGCAGTTCGTAAATCCATTAGGAATGATGAAGCGATATAACTTATCGTTGTTTTCGTTGATGTCATCGCCATGATGCATTTCTCTGTTGTTTTCTTCCTTTGGCTCTTTATCGTCTCCTAAGTTAACAACTTCAAGTACTTCATCTTCATCTAATCGTTCCTCTTTATGCTCATTTTCACCCTCTGACCCCGCCATTGAAAAAAAATAGAAATTGTGGTAAAGCAAAGGAGAAGATACAATATGAAGAAAGGAAATGCACATTTATAAAACAAATAAAAATGATAAACATCACGTGGAATTTGACAGCAAAAAGGCCCGCACCCCCATGTGCCCCCCCCCCCCCTTTTTGCTTCGGACTGAAGCATGGGAGAAATTTGGTTATCAAACAAATGAAAATGATAAGACAACCACATGTTTGTCTTCTCCAATGCCACAAACATGAGGACACGTAGAGAAATTTGGTTATCAAAAGAATAAAGCCATCAGCAGCTTTTAATGCTACGTTTACTACCGTCGCAACCTTCCCTTTAAACCCTCCTTACATAGTGGTCCTACTAGGCAATAATTAATATAAAGACATGTCCCCGATCTATCTGCTAAACTAGAAATCGTAGCCCACCGAGCTCACATGGCGCACACTGCGACACAGGTAATGGTGGTAGTTCTATCTTCCACTCTCTCTTCCATTTTCAAGCTATTACGTGGCTCTCTAATATTTTTGTTTTGTTTGGTTCAGGAGAAATGTCAGTTATGTTCGAAGAACACTCACCTTGCAAATGATTATTCATTTTTTTAGCTCATCTTGCAAGATCAGAAACTGCAAGGGGATTAGGTACCTTTCGAAGTCAAATACAAAGGCAAATTTGGGTAGTAAATTTCTAAAGTGCCCCCTATGCTTGGATTTCCAGTGGCTGGATGTTGCTATATTGGAAGCCAAATATGGAAGTTCACATTCAACAATTCGAAGACTTT